>BCII01000003.1:0-77757 GCA_001972285.1 Erythrobasidium hasegawianum | reverse complement strand
CTATCGCTTTTCGCCAAGTGGCTCTGAATCTGCCTGGGGTTTCTTGCGTAGGACATCGAATACAAGAAAGCGCCTTTCTTCAAAGTTCTTGAGATAACTTATAACGACAGTCCGATAGGTACGGTCCTAGTGCCTGTGATTTGCGGCATGCCTTAGCCCTGTGTACGCGTCCTGCATGCCAGGAGCGCGACTTCTATACGAAAAAAACAACAACAAACAAAACAAAGCAAGGCGGGCAGAGCGAAGATGTCATCAGAAGCCACAGAAGCGCTGCTATCACCTCTTCTAGGCTGCCTCAGTCTCTGTAGAAGAAGGCCCACGAAGGCGCTCAGTCGAAGATGGCATACTGGATTTTGGCGATACTTCTGTTCTGCAGCCGAGATGCTCGCCTGTTGCAAATGGCAGGCGCTGCTGATATACCGGATGCAAGGTGCAGCTCTGTCTATTCTAACTTAACGGAAGTATTTTGACGCTTGTCTTTGGCCCTGTCATAGAGCTCCTCCGTCTCCTGCATTTTCGGCAAGTGCGACCAGTCAGACAGTAACAACACAAATACAGCTCCCGGAACAGCTTAAGGGTCGCAGGCTCATCCAGAGAAGCCCGCAAATAACACCTCTGCAAAAGGTCATGGCCGCTGCTGGTGCGGACGATTCGGGTGTCTGGCTTTCGGTAGATGGGACAAAGACTGTCACCGTAACGACCGCTCCAGTTGGATCGCCATGTGGAGCGGCCCATATGACCAGAAGCGTATGCAAGACACCGGCGGCCGTTTGCAGCTCAAAAAGCCCTGGCAAGTCGACATGCCATGCAGGTTCGTATTGGAAGTCATGCAGCCTCGTTATCGTGCTAACATCACCGTCATCTGCTGTACTGCAGTGCCAAAGGTGGAGGAAATCTCCACGATCAGTGAACAGACTGGCACGGGCGTATGGCTAAGCAGTGATGCCTCGCGAACCATCTTTATCACAACAGCCTCAATGAATAGCCGCTGCGGAGCCGCTTTTGGCACCAGAACCGTTTGTCCGGACGGTGGACACTGTACTCGCGCAGGAGGGTATTCAACATGTAGCCAATGTGAGCGCTCTTTCGCTGGATGAATCAGCCCACATCAAGCTGAGCTACCTCCAGCCACGACTTCGTCTTCTCCTATATCGTCTCCTACCTCAATCGCAACTGTTTCCGAAGAGACGGAAGCGGGAGTTTGGCTCAGTAGCGATGCTTCTCGAACGGTGACTATCACGACGGCCTCTGCCAACGATAGATGTGGTGCGCAATACGGCACAAGGACGCTCTGCCCAGGCCAGCATGTCTGTACTACGGTTGCAAGCCAAGGCTATTCTACATGTGCTTCTGGTGTGTCCCAATCACCTTGCAAAAGGTGTCGCTAATCGAATCCTGCAGTACCTGTCGATACCGAAACAAGCGTGAGCAGCGATCCAACCCAAGTACCCACCGGCGTTTGGGCCTCGATTGCCCCTTCTACCACTATCTACATATCGACAGCCTCTTGGGGAGGTCGATGCGGTGCGCAATTTGGGACGAGGACGGTATGTCCTGTGAACGGACGATGTACCTCCGTCATCGGAAAGGGCATCTCAACTTGCACGAGCACAACAAATGTCGCTAGCAGCGTGACTACCTCTCCGGTTTTGGAAGTCACCACCAACCCCATTACCCCCGCCACAAGTGCAACATCGCTTTCAACATCGCCGTCCAAACCAAGCTCGTCGACAAATGAAAGCAGCTCTTCGTCGGTGACAAGTTCTACATCGACTTCTGGCACAGCGATCACCAGTGTGATCAGCAGCTCCACCACGAACAGCAGCTCTCCAACAAGCAGCGGCAGTCCTTCTTCTTCATCGAAACCAAGCCCTACGACAACTTCAAGTGCATCGCTCAATACCGTCATCAGCAGTTCTACCCCGTCGAGTAGCAAATCTTCAACGAATACCACCCCGTCTACCACTGTCAGCTCGTCTTCCTCGAGTAGGAGCTCCACTTCGACTACAGATTCTCCGCGCTCTTCCACGAGCGCAAACCCCTCGACCAGTATCAGCAGTCCGACTACAAGTAGCGTCTTCATAAGTAGTTCCACGTCAAGCAACCCTACGAGCTCTCCCTCGAGCCGCTTGACCTCAGTCACGACTACGACCGTAGCGCCCGGCGCCAGCAGCCAGGCAACCAGCGCAAGTATCCCTACTCAGACCATCACACGCCCAACGCCGGGTGTGCGCGATACATTCCTAGTTGGAGCATCGATCGGCACGGTACCACGCCTTGAAGCTCTACCTGGCCGTCAATTCATGGACTATAACGGGACTCGCGCGATCGATCCTATGGAGTATGCAGGAGCAGCCGGTATGAACGTGGCAAGAGTCAGTACCTTCATGGAGACATGCAGCGGTCCAACGCTATCGTTCAACAACAGTGCCGGATGGCCTGAGCGGGAGAAATTGTATACTCTGGACTGGGGCTGCATTGATCTGCAAGTCTCTGTCGCATTGCGCGCACAAAGTATGTCAATGAAAATCGTTCACGCAATAAATATGGGGCAGATCCTGCCTTTGGCATGGTCCAATCTCACATACGTTGAGATGCTAGCCAAGATAGCAGAAGAAACTGAGCGTCAGGTCCGGCCTTTTTTGGACGCGGGCATCCAAGCGGACTTCTTCATTCTCGGTAAGTCGGGAGGAGCGTACTAGCCGAGCGTTGGTGACACGATCCCTTGGAAACACAGGAACGGAGGAGAGTGATGGGATGCTATTTAGACTGATTGACCCGGAGACTGGAGCTATCACGAATGAACGTGGCGTTCCGAGTGCCACCAAATCGTCGCAGACCCTTCAAAGCGAGCTCTGCGGTCTAGTGCCGACTGGCAATCTCGCCTCTTGGCCCCAACTAGCCGGCTACTACAAACATATGGCTGCGACTATCAAAGCTCTGCTAGTTAGCACGCAACGAGATCCGGAACGCTCTCTCATTGGCTTGCACAGCCATGGCCAATACTTTGCGTTTAAAAACAACATCGTATACAATGGTATCCGGTCCGAGACGTCCGTGCGCACGGGAGGCATGACCTGCGATCTCGTGAATATAATCCCTGCGAGTCTCTACGTGCAAAGCGCTAGCGATGTCTTGGATGTGATGGGTTGGAGCGGATACCCGAATCCCATGCATGTCACGGACCTTGATGGTCCTGGTATGGTCTCCGCAATGGCGAGAATCAACGCTAACCTGGCCTCATCCAAAAAGGTCGCAGAGAAATATGGAAGGGGTAACGACGGCAAATATATCAAGGTCGCACTTATTCTAGAGACAGCGGAGGCATACAGCTATCCGGCAGAGGAGGCCATTCAAGATGCCTTCACTCACGCCTTCTTCGCTAGGCTTTTGACTGAAGAATACCTCCTGGGGGTCTTATACTACGAGCCAATGTACGCCCGGGCCTACTTCGAAGGAGGGAAAGCGGCATTCTATACGGAAGATGGGCTTTACAAGGTCTTTGCTAAGAGGACCGCCCAAACTTTTTATTCGTATGTAGTCTTTGCTCAGCTAGGTCTGTCGCTGATGTTGGCTTCCATAGATATGCTGGTGCACCATGGGCACTTTCTACCGTCTCGTGATGTGTATTTGTATCTCTGTGGGGGGCCCGAGCAGGTAGATGCCACCTGAAGACTGCGGATGCCTTTCTTCGAAGTAGGACGCTATCGACAAAGCAAGAAGAAATGGTAACGATGAAGTACCGCTTTATTTGAAGCCAAAAGACCAAGCAGCAGATGCCCTTCCGCCTCCTACGCGCTGGCGAGACGACCAGCCTGTGAACTTCTGCTCTCTGGAACGTCGTCGGCACCTTCTGGGTCAGGAGCTCGCGTGATGACAAGCAATGAGCGCCCCGATGGCCTGGCAGAATGGGCATGAGACGCTTGCGAAAGATACTGGCGGCGATGGCGGCCAACGTTCGGAAGTGTTCTCACAATAGCAGCTCTCAATTAGGTTTACAGTTTGCACTCCCATCTTTACTACCAGCGGTCTTACATAAAGTTTACCGTGGGAATACTACGGGCGAGCACCACCCTCTGACACAGCATTACATGGCGGAGGGAGCGGTGTATCCGAAGATAAAGGTGTATGCACAACCTTGCCGACTTTGTAATACTTTGCGTGATTCTTGAAGAACTTCTTCCAGCCGGCGAGACTCTGATAAATGATTTATATCAAGCGAAGGCACTTTGCACGGATAGTAGAAGTCAGGACCAACCTTTGCCTCCTTCTCAGAGAGACCCCGTATGTCGTGTGTGATATGTGTTTTGAAGCATCCCGTCACGAAAGCTCTCGCGGCATCAACGCCAGCGAAATGGTTGTAAGAGCCACCCTGGGAATAAGAGTACTCTGGTCAGTAAGCGATGAAGAGCTAAGCCCAGCATTCGGACGCACCTTTCCATACATGCCGGGATTAGCAGAGACATCGTAGACATCGCCATCTAGAGCTAGGTATATCGGTTTGCTGGGATCTACTCCATTATATTGTAGTAGCTCTGCTTCCGTGAACGAATGCATCTGTTCATGACAAACAGAAAGGGACCGATTGTTTCAGAACAAATACTCGGTCGTCCGGTCAGAGCAGAAATGTCGTGTCTCACAGGCCGTGGTATGTAGTTCATAACGTTGACAGAGTAGCCCCAAGCCCATGTTTGCGTAAGCATCCTGCTCAGAAGCAGTGTTCCCAAGACGAGCAAGGCCGAGTATCGCAGAATGGATCTCGAAACGTCTGACGCTCTTTCATACGGTGGACTGCCTTCTTTCACCATCCTTGCCTTGCTTGGTGGAGGTTTGGCAGGCCACTTATGACTCTTCAAGAATGGTAGATTGGCTCGTTTCTTTGTGTATAGCTTGCCAGCTCGCTCGACACGCTCGGGCGGTGGATCAGTTACCGTACGGTCAACGTCGATGTCGCTGGGTTGTGCAAAGAACTGAGACATCGCCCCCGTGATCTATTTGGTGACAGCACAAATCAGCTTCAGCGTGAAATGCCAGAGCGCGACGATTCGGAGAACGAGATGACCGTGCGCCTAAAGCTTTCATCGTGTAGTGCTACAACAACAATGTACGCATGCCCTACCTACTACTGCTAATGTACTGCTATGTGGGAGCCGAATCCAAGTTCACCGCGACACCATTGCTGAAATTCGGAAAATCTTGCCTCCAGCAGGTCCCTCTTCAGCCCGACAGGTCATCGTGTGGTGATCCCCGGGCGGTACGTCCCACCAAAGCTCATTTGCATGCTCAAATAAGCTGGCGCCCCAATTTGGGTCGTACGCCGTCACTCTGCGAACCCGTTCCGGCCTTGTATCGTTGTCTATCCAGCAGCTCACAGCACCGAAAGCCGGATCTTTTGTTCGCCAATAGAAGAAGCCAACCAAGCCGTCTTGCACTGGAATCGCGAAGGTCTGATAGAATCGTTTCAGCCCTGAGGCTCGACCCGCAAGCAGCAAACTTACGATTTCCGACCCTGGTGTTTCTGTCTCGAAGCTGCGCTTGTCATTGCGCTCGACAGGCTCCCAGCCCGATGATGTCGCCGGCAACAGCGGATCTTTGACCGAGTTGATTGCCTTGCAGTAAGGCTTTTGTACGGGCAGAGCTTTCTTCTCGTCCCATCCTCCAAGCATGGCAATCTGGCAACGACCTATTTAGTGTCATTCCAGTCACTAACGCATAGTAATGAGACCTACTCTCGGCACTGCGCCAGCGATTTCGTTGGTGGGCATGAAGCGTGAAGTACCCTCTTGGTCGTATGGGCCTTCTCGCTGCAAGAGGCACAGCTGCTCTCTCATGTACGCAATGATCATACTGTACAGATAGGAAGTCAGATTATCGCCCTCATTGCTAGCGGCTAAATCCACTCACTCGCCCATCACTCTGTGACCTTGTTGATTCATGTGTCGCTTATCGAGAGTGTCCCATAGACCCAGATACCACGTCGGGACTTCATCCGGATGTTTCATAAGATGCGGTATTAGGAAATTTCGTACATTGATTTCCGGCTGGGTAGCTTTCGATTAGTGCTCATTCCCCGAAATTACAGAAAGGTCGCTCACCACATCCATCCATTGACTAATGAGGGCAGAGTGCCTCCATCCATGTGTCATATCTGGAAACACGAGCGCAAAGACGCTGGCGTAGATAACCGCAGGCTGTTGAGGCAGATCCAGAATAGTCCGATAGAGCGCTTCCGTCGCTTGTAGAGACATGTTTGTAGGGTCGTACGAGTTGATGTCGAGCTCCAGTAGCACTAGATCAACATCCGTAGGTATGTGCTCGTGGACGCAGAACTGAGACAGCAAGCTCATTAGACTGTGTCACCTTGATTACAGGGCGCAGACTTGCTTACCGAGAAATAGAATGCAGTCGTCGCAGGAATGGCAGCATCCATGCTGAATTCATGGGCAATATCTGGGAATGTCGCTTGTATCCACTCGAAAACACGATAGAACATGTGGTTGTCGCCGGTAAAGGGAGGCATTACTCCATGTCCCTGATGGACACAAGCTTATCAACAGAAGGAAACAATATGATTTGTGATTGCTTACGCTTGATACCGATCCTCCTACTACAGCCACTTTTATAGCTTGACCGTTCAGCGCTTTCTGAAGCACTTTCCGCACCCTTTGACCCGTCCCTTCGTACGTTCTGCTGAGTCTTATGTTGTTCTGACCGTACTCCTGCACTAGAGGATCGTCTGGAAGATCATAGATTCTGCAGCTTGATAGCGCTTTCTCGAAACCAGGCGCACTTCGCTTTGGCTTTTCCTCTGCCTTTAATACGTGCTGATTTGAAGTATGATCTAACAGGCCTTTGTAGTAGTGCTGAAGATCGTGAGAAGATAGATTAGTCGCGAAAGATAGGCGTTTTGACGAGACATTGCCGTGAAACAGGGTGACGGTGAGGTAGACGGCGATGACAAGGACTCCTCCCAAGAAGTAGGTACCACGACGACGAGGTGCTCGAGGTAGTGGGAGCATGGTGTTTGGAAAGCGATGCAGGGGTAAAACTTGGGAGCATAAAGGGCCCAGTAGAAGCTGCTTGACTGTTGAGAGGCTGCAGCCTCGTCATTGTATCTCATTACATCTTGCCAGCTATGCCTTTTCCTGTACTGAGAGCGCGCAATCTGGGCTGCTGTTTTTGAAGCCAGCCGCTGGCTTGACCGGATCAGGCAATCGGGCTGCCCTCGCCTCACATCAGTAACGTACCAAGTGCAGATGCCCTTGTTCCTATATTGTCAATCAACAGATGCATCGCAAGCGTAGACGAGGCTTGTACTGCATGCGCTCAAGGCCAAAAGGTCGAACTGCTGAGATGGGACTGTATATTGGGCGACTGCAGTATGTGTCGCCTACCAAAGGGAAGCGTTATGCAGTCACGACCCAGAAGCACTTGGATCAAGCTGGAGCTGGGGAACGTGCCATTCCAATGCGAAGAGAACCGACCCAGCGGGATACCGTATGCATGATTACTGCTCATCCGCCATACAAAGCGGCTTTCGCTGGCAGACTGCACTCTTCTTCATGCCTCATTGTCTGAATGCAGTTCTGAAAGTCTACTAAACTCCCCTCCAACATCCTTCTATATCCCTGCAAAGCTTCCCTGCGTTGATGAGCGGCATGACAGGCCAGTATGGATTCCCTTGTTCTTCTCTGTGACAGATATCCATCCAGACACCGATCTGCAAAAGCGCCGTAGACGTGAGACTACTCCCTTCTGCGTATCGCGCCTGCATGCGTACTCGCCCAAGGCGGATCTGAACGAGATCAACGGCTTGCGCCTCTGGAAAAAATGAAGTCCAAGGAAAGCTTTCAATGATATTCCGCAGACTCCGCCCTGCTACGTGCACTGTTCAGCAAGCTTTACCCACTCTCACCCCTGCGAAGATTGCTAAGGCCGCCGGAGCTCGTATGACGCTGGCCTACTCTCCAGTCATGACCCAACAGAATGAAACTGGATCAATTCAGAAAGAGATCCAAGATAATTGGGATGTCAGTCAGTCAAGCGGTAGAGCCAACCCACTGGCTGTGTTGAGTAGGTCACTTTCGCATGAGTGATTACTATACAACAACAATTAGTCCGGAAATGCACGGCCTCAGCACCTTTCTAACTCAATTCTAGCAATTCTGCCGGCGGATCAATCGTTTCTGCAGCAGGAGTGTTCCAGGGGTCCATCGCCCAAGGAGGAGGGGCAGGGAGAGTTGTCTCTACCGTTGAATTCCAGTGGTGAAAGTTCCAGTAATTGTCCGCACTCGGGTCATCCTCGAACTGCTTGCGCATGATGCGACTCTTGTCAAAACCTCGAGGCGCATCGAGGTCTCCCGCGGTCATCTGCCATGTGCCCCACCAGTCTTTTGACATCTCAAAGACCGCTACCTTAGACCCTTTCCTTCTCAAGCCTTCCCCTGCAGCGAAACGGGCAGCAGCGCGCTCTTTTCTGTATCCAGACGCAAGGATGTTCGGCAACCGCCAATCGTCTACCTCCACCTTTGTGAGGAGAAAGTGAATAAACATCTTGGGTTCCATGGCTGTAAAATGCCACTCGTGCGCGTTGAACAACGGAGGTTCCCTCCTGATCTTCCATTCAGATCCATTCTTGCGATATACCAGAGTGCGGGATGCGTGCGAAGGCTTCCATTCAGGGCACGTATTGATGGGATTCCAAAACGTCTCGCTGCACCACAATTCTTTCGAATGCGAAATTGCCAGAGGTAGCGTCTTGCCATAATGAGAGATAGTATTGCCGACCCTATAGCTTCGAAAGCGCTCGTCGTGTATCCTATTAAACCAAGCCTGAATGTCCTCCCGATCGATATGCCGGTATGCATTGAGGACGTGTCCATCGACAATGATGACCCTCCGATCTCCGTGCAAGGCCTCGGCTCCCTGAAGATCTGGAACTCGCAAGATGTCGATCTCCTTCAGCTGATTAATGAAGAGGTCGGAATATTCTCCTTCATCTAGACCCGGTGTATGGCTTCCAGGCTGCAGTAGATGTATGTGTTCCAGGGACGATAGAGGCTTGTATCTGTACGGCATACGCTCCATCTTTTGGTTGTTCTTGATGAGTGTCAGTTGTCCAGGCAGAAAGAGTGCATTCGGTACAGGACTGCTGTGCGTAGGCATGACTATGTCAAAATTGCTGCGATAAGCGTGTCAGCATATGTAATTGTCTGCTGTTAAAGTCGTCATGAACGTACTTCATGATATCCGTTGGCAGGAGATGCTCAAAGTTGCCAATGAGCTGGTCGGCGTCGAACCAGCCCCACCACTTAGTGCGCAAGTGATCCCTGTACACAAGCCCTCTCCCTAGAATTTGTCGTCAGCTGATGAGTGCATCGTCAACAGGTGCTGCACCTACATGGCTTAAAAGTATTGAAGATCTCGTCATCGATTTTTCGCGTATAGTTGCGTAGGTCGGCCAAGTGGCTCATTATGCGGATATTCGCATCAGGACCGCATCCTTCCTTCCAGCCTCTGCAGATGAACTCGGTATAAAGTTCGTCATTTTCGACTTCGGTCAAGCAGAGGTGCTTAATGTTCGAAGCGAAAGTCGGTTGCGATGGGTCGGTGATGTATGAAGAGTCGATGCAGCCAGACCCCTGGTCCACGTTGACGAAAAGAAGATCCAGGGCCCTGTGATTTTGGGCCGCCGTCTGGAATAGAAGCGGAAGGTAGGTTGCTTCTTTGCTCCCGCCATACACGGCGATTAATGTAATCCGCTCCTTCGCATCTTGCGGCCGTCGCACCAGCTCGCCGAATGTCTCTGCTTTCCCGCTATCAGAGGTGGATGCCAGAGAGTCTGAGATGTGTCGGTAGGCTTTTTGAGGGATAGCGGGGTTGTATGTGATGAGGACAAGCACAGCAATAAATGAGATGAGAAGATACTGCAGTCTTGTGTTGCGCGCCATCATAGCCATATGATGCCTGCTAATAGCCGAGTATCGTCTTTCTGGCGGCACAGCTCCAAGCGCCGAAGGATCCCATGATGGTAGTGCTAGAGGACTGCCAGTATGAGATCGATGTTGCTCCAAGAACAGACTCGAATGGCTGCGACGGGGAGGTGCCGGTCGCGACCTGCCAGCAGCGCCGGCCTCAAGCTTCTCGTCCGTAGCTGCAACCATCATATTGATTGATGTAAGGTAGATCCCAGTCGAAAACGGTATAGATTCGCGAAGTCAGACGCTCGCGCTGTCTTTGAGCCGGTACAGGGTGGAAGGAGGTAAGGACATCAAGCAGCAGCGGACAAGACTTTGCCATCTTTGTTATTGTTGTGAACCTTGGAAGTCTAGACATATGAAGTAGGCACCCAAAGGCACATCAGATTGTCAAGATTGCCCAAAACGGGCAGATAAGGCAAGAAGGCTTGGATAAGCCCAATGGCTCGCCGAACCTCCCTATCGTTGTTTATTGCCATGTTAGCTGCGCTCGTCGCTGTTGGGAGGACATGGACTGCGCGGAAGCAGCTGTATGTACTTGTGCACAAGATCTCGCTGGTTTTTTGAGGGCAGCACTGTCTGGCGGATTGGGTGATTCGTGAATACATTCCAAGTATCGACTATACATTGCCTGTATCGTGTCAGCGTTATGCTTGTGTGATTCTGCGCGTTAAGTCCGCCCTCGAACTCGTACGACGCGGTTGGAGCTTGTGTTGGTTGAAGCATTGCGATAGAAAAGTCGGTCGGGTCTTTTCGAAACCAACACGACAGTAGTAGCGCAAAACTTGGCAGACTTGCAGCAACAAGACCTTGAACAGCCCATCACATCTGCGCTCGCTTGTCCAGCCGTAAACCCTCATTTTTTTCGCCCTCAAGGTCTGACCGCCAGCGCCTCAAGACTTTAGCTTCGTCTGGATTTCCCGCTGCAAGCAATCGCATACATTGTTTGAAATGGTTTCTGCACCCACTATCACCGATGCTGGGCGCGAATCTACGCTCACCAAGCGCAACAATGGCCAGCCTAGACCAGAGTACATGTCGCACTTCAACAAGGATTCCGCCAAGGAGACAAAGGAGCAGCAAGCTGCTAGACTTGCTAGCTACGAGGATGTGGTGGACGAGTGTGCGTCCTTCAGCCCCCTCAGCTTAGGTCGATTCGCGCTCACCCTCTTCCCCTACGCTCTCTTCTTGCCTTAAACGACGCTCTTCTGTACTCTCGAATGACACAATGTACTGCACGACCCTCAGACTGTAAGCTGTTACGGAAGCTTCACCTAAATTTCTTGGCTGACCGACGTTCTATCTTCCCCCGACCCACTCTGCGTGCCTACGTTTCCCTCGGACTTCACACGGCAGATCAAATGAGCACTGATCTTTATGAGTACGGCTGGGGTTCTTCCTTCCATTTCGCCAGGTAAAGCCAACTTAGCCGTCTTCCGAACCTACAGCATTCGCTTATACAAGACGCGACCGCATGCAGATATTATCGAGGAGAGGCATTTTATCAGGCCATCGCGAGACATGAACACTATCTCAGCGCACAGATAGGCCTGAAGCCTGGAATGCGCGTCTTGGACGTTGGGTGCGGGGTGGGAGGGCCTGCCCGAGAGATTGCTAGATTTTCCGGCGCGAACATCGTTGGTATCAGCATCAACGATGCGCAGGTCGCAAAGGCTAGAATATACACGGCCAAAGCTGGCTTGTCTTCCCAAGTCGAATTCGTTCAGGGCGATTTCATGCAGCTCTCGGAACTGTTCGGCGAAGGAAGCTTCGATGCTGTATATGCTATCGAGGCCACTGTACACGCGCCGAACTTTGAGGGTATCTACGGCGAGATCAAGAAGGTTCTCAAGCCAGGCGGCATTGTGAGTCCTCCTCGATCAGCTGTCATCGCACGCGCTGATGTGCGGAACGATAGTTTGGAGTCTACGAATGGTGCATGACCGACAAGTACGATGCTAGTAACCCAGCCCATCGCAAAATAGCCCATGGAATCGAAGTCGGAGATGGTATTCCGGAGATGCGAAAGATTGAGGACGCAAGATCCGCTCTCAAGACAGTCGGATTCGAAGTCCTACACGATGAGGATCTGGCTGACAGGCCGGATGAAATCGTAAACACAGTGCACATCGATAGTCCTGAGAGGTTGGCTGATACCGCTTTCTTCCCTAGCGCTGGTACTACCCTCTCGAAGGAGATATCCGCAAAGTCCAAACTCTCTGGGACATCGTTATGGTCGCACGAATGACCTGGCTTGGCAAGATCTTTACGCAAAACTTCGTCTGGTTCGGTGAAAAGGCTGGCCTGATCCCTAAAGGCACTTACGATTGCGGAGAAGCTCTCAAGGTCGCCGCCGATGCATTGGTTGCCGGCGGTCAGACCAAGCTCTTTACTCCTATGCGTGCGTAGCTAGACCCCAGGATGCGGACTGTGGCTGACCAGCCCGCCTTATATCTCCGTAGAGCTCTTCGTCTGCAAGAAGCCAGAAGGACAGGGTGGCCATTAATTGCTTGCCGGCGCGCCATCTTCTGTTCTGCAGCGTCTACTTCGTCCGCAGGGCTCCTTAATCTATCATGGAGCCCTCGGCTTGATAGAAGCATGCTGATGAGCCACCGTCAGCTGCCATTCTTTCCTTTTTGTTTCCAATTTGTGTATTGTGGGATTTGGTTAGATCACGCTCGCTCGCGCAGCCTGTTGGCATTTCGAGACTTTATTGTAATGCAACACAGCCTATCGTTAATACGCGACGCTTACTACCGCCTCCTTGATACTGGCGTCCATGCTTCTGGCTCGTACGTATCTTTTGGCGTGGCCGGCGCATCAGCATACCGCTTAGTCGGATTGGATCGATTATCCGATGCTGTTGGATGACACGAGTCAGGACTGCTCCGCTGACGTCAATAGTATGCCATCCCTACTTGTCTCGACAGACCCTGACCGCAATTGTCGATCTTTCTCCGCATTGCCAAGCGTTGCATCGGCGGCCTGATCTAACGATGTGGCCATTTGCTGACGTTCTGGCGAATCTTGTGCGATACCTGGGAAGACCCCTTCTTGAGGAACAGACTTTGGTATATTCGCTCCAAATTCCTGCGCAACGATCTCAGCCATACAAAAAGGCGTTTGGAATGGAAAGCTATACCTGTGAGGGCGGGTGGTGCGCAGCCATGCTGGCAGGAACAATGGAAGGATTCGATTGCGAGGGATAAGGAGCTTTAGGTTTTTGCGGTTCTCGTATCTGCAGGCGTTTGGCTTCCTCTTGTAGTGCAGCTTTCTCTTCCCGATATGCTTCGTCTAGCTCAGCAACATTTTCCCTCAGGCGATGTTGACGCTGCATATCCTGTTCGAGCTCCTGTATTGTAGGCGGCTTTTGGCGTGTCTGACGTAGCCATGCACTCCATTGCACCTACAAAGGTGATCAGCTCGGATGGCTCTCGAGAGGAGAAGCTTTGGTGCGACCTGCCGGCAAGGTGTCGTAACCGTAGTCGCTCCATTCTCGCTTCACGCGGTAGTCGATACTTCTCTTGGTGGCTCCCGGAACTGAAGACCAGCACCAGCTCTCAGCAGAGCTTCAAAGAAATTGTCTTCGTGCTTGAAGGCGTACCGATAGGGTGCGGCAGCTCAAAGTATCGATTCCCTAGTAGGATCCATCGTCAGAACGGCATCAGAGATTGTCTTCTTTCACGAGTTCTTGACAGCCAACCTTGAAGATCATCTGAGATCAGGCGTCAGTGCTGGTCCGCTCGGATTATGACGATGCCTCGTAGACCTCTTCTTACATCCGGCAAGATACTTCCACTTCCCCAGCCGCAGTGTTCGCGCGATCCTTTCGAATACCATCTGTAGAGGTGTCTTATCGATTGTCCACAGAGCCTGATGGACGTAGGTATCGCTTGAATCGTTGCAGGTTGAAAGCAAGCTGTAGATGCGGCAAAGGCCTCAGGACGACGCGTGCGGTCTTGTCAGGTATTACACAAGCTTCAGATGATTCCAGATGAATGTCAAGATACTTCAATCCAGCTGGCTTTCGGAAATGGGAACTGATTGCTGCCAATAATGTCCGATCGACATTATCTACATTGCAAGATTAAGGCTATGCGATATGTTACAAGTATGGTTTGGGTGCGCCCTGCATGTCCCAGTGGCCAAGTACAAAGCATCCAAATTCTGGATTGTGGTTGGTATGCCTGATGCTACTTATGCTGGACGAAGATGCATATCAATGATGCTCAGAGTCTATTGTAATCTATTGTATTGGCCGCGAGGTAGGAGTTGTGAAGCAAAGCTTGGGCTAGGATCAGGCCTCCCGGCCATTGCTGAGGATGGACCTTGTCTTGATACTGTTGCCAACCTTCAAACAGCATGCCGAAATCGAGGATAGCCAGTCCCGCTTCATGTGCCACCCGCTCTTGCATTGCCTGAAGCTGGGCAAAACGGACATCTGTAAAGTAGTTTGTGACGGTCTTGCCGCCATGACCACCCCAATCCTCACTTCCACGCGATGGTCCTACTCGATGGATCTTGCGATAGACTATAGGAATGCCAGGGAAGCATTCCTTTACGGCAGCAATGGTTTCGTGCATCCGCCGCATCCAATGGTCGACCCTCTCTTCTGACAGCGGTGTTTCGGTTGATTGATCAGCTTCTTTGTCCCTCACGCCCCAGAACGCCATGTCCCACACTGCAGGGAGAAAGAATTAGATTGCATAACTCGCAATATAGCGTAAGCGAGACTCACTGCCTGAATGTAGCGATATGAGCTTGACAGGGAACTCTAAACTGTTTGCCAGCGGCTTGAAGTATGAGCGGACACGCTCAATTGCATCGCCTGGCCCGTACCAGTCCGGCGCGATGCGACCAAAATTTTCTGTATCATCCGCAACGCCGTAGTAGAAGCCATTGACCATGGTAAGGTTGATACCATTGTTCCTGATCGTGAATTGATGCGGCATTCCCCTGTTCTTGTCGTTGAACAGCTGCTTCGTCATGTTGAGACCTGGATATTGACCGACTGATACATTCTGTTGGAATGTCCACGCGTGTTGTTGTACGCTGTTGCGATCTACACTATCGCCTAACACCAGTATAGATGAATTGTGCAAGTAGGAAGTGGCCTGCAGAGCTGCCGCTTGCACCGCCGATTGTTCTTCCGCAGGATACTCCAAAAGTGGGTACCGAGTGCTTTGACCCCGTGGAATACCATTGTGCAGCAACCATCCGTAGTCTATTAAATTTCCGTATTCGAGATTGGGGTAAGAGAGGTTGCCAGCCAGCTGTATCAACCGCACCCAGTCTATAGCTTCCGACGTAGCGTTACTGGCATGACTTGATCCTTCTATTCGGCGTTTTGATAGCAATCTCAGATGCGCATCCTCGTCCACAATCTGCGATGTTTTGCCGAATTTGAAGCTCCTTAGCATGCCACCAGAGGTGCGAGATTTCCGTAATGGCTGCAAAGGTCTCCATTGCATAGAGAAAGGGTTCTCCAGATCGAAATCGAGGAAGCCTTTCTGCCGGTACAGATCTAAATCGGGAGAGTAGCTTTTCGAGGGAGGCCTGGAGGATGTCATGGCATATTAGCCTTACTCGAGATTGTACGTGTAGACATTGTGCCAGTCACCTTGTCGCAGAATACACGAGAACCAGTAGACCACAAACACAGAGAATGACATAATTGATACGGCGCCTAACAAAGCTTCTGTTCAGGACAGGACTGCGATGAGAGGCATGCACACTCACCAGGACATCCTCTTAGTGACAAAGGACCTTCGTCGCGTCGACAGGACCTCCGATAGAATGGCTGCCATCGATGACCTGCGCCTGCTTGGCATCGCAAAGGCTTTCTCTTCATCGTGTAGGACGCGGATAGATGAACAAGGGCCATGGCGAAATTGCTTTGCACCATGAAGAACGGGACTAGACGCTGACGTGTAGGCCTGCAGATGTCAAGAGGCTCAGCTTTGATGGCGATCATTGAATAAAGAATCTGGCGTACGACTGTGGGATAGTCCGCAGGTGCAGCTGCTGAAGATATGTCCATGGCCTATCGCGCGTACAGAAGTCAGTAAAGTAACAATCTTGCCCAAGGATTTCGCGTACGTCGACTCGACTGGAAGAGACAGCAGAGACGAAAAGCGTTCGACATCTTCTACCAAAGCGAGATGGCTTCATTAATGAGCAATTGACAGACTGCTGTGCTTGTAGATAAGGTGCTGGGTCCAGCCTACCCAAGGCCTGCCAAAAAGAGACCCACGATGGCTGGGCGTGGCTGAGTGGCCGTTCTTGAAATCTTGACATAGTCTGTCCATTATGCATGCAATCTAGAGTTTTTGAGTCTTTTCTGCGCGCGTCAGAGCGTTCGCCAGCACAGTTGCCGTACTAAGGCGGATTTGTCGAATTGCCTCCACGCAGCGTCATGCGAGGATGTTAGCAAGGTGGATACAGCGTTTCAAGGATGACGCCTTTGTGTCTGTCCAATTCAAAGCATTTATGTCGTATAAAAGGTGGTCATGTATAGGCTGAGATGTCTGCGCGAGCTGCTGGGCTTAGCTGCTTCGATTTGACCGTTTGAAGAGCCATGGACAGCGAATTGTTGCATTTTGTGGATGACAGCGATCTCGATGGACCTACAACGAGCCTAATCGCTGGCGGTGCCGTCAACTCAGCAGCAGGACCATCATCATCGCGAACGAAAGAGCCAGCGTTGTTCCACAAGTTGCTGCATCTCGCTGGCGCAGAATCAGGTCTGCCTGAACCGGAACCGCTGCCCGTCCACTCTGTCTGATACATCAACCTTCAGCAACGTCCTATCCTAGCATACGCCGGCTCGTCCAAGCTGTTGGCGAAACTGACGCTTCAAGACTCCAGAAGACATGCCTGCTGTACTATGTCGTCAAGAGCTGCTCAAACGACTCCGCTGAAGCATACGCAAAGCACAAACGTATTGTAGGTGATATCAGAAACCCCGAGGCATAGTCGGCTGACACTGCGAGTTCCAGCCAAGAAGCTTCATAACCCTCATCAACGCGTACTGGGCACTCGACCATGAGCAGTATACAGATGGCGTGAGGCTACTATGTTCGCCAGGCGTCAGCCCAGACGTGAGCTAGTCGCGCCAACCAGCGTGTTCATCCAAGCTCAACTAACGTTACCGGCGTACCAGTTCCTGTCTCATATATTCAGGACATTGGCGGACGATGTCCAAGATACGCACGAGTCTGCGCGTCTCATCCTGGATCTGGCCGACTTTAAAGCTCCACTTTTGGTAGAGGAGACAGATCTGCGAATGATTCTCGATGCCTGTCTGGTTGAGAGTAGGGTCGAGCAAGCATTCGAGTACTTCAGGACCTTTATCGACTCCAAAGATGGGAACGCTGCCTTACATAGCTCCATCCTAGAGACGATGATGGCTAAATGTTTCGATAGTAAGCAATGCCAGACACGTGTGCGCATGATCGACGTACTGAACTGCTCTGTGAAAGGCGATGTCACCCTGTCTTCAACCCTCGAGAAGATGCTCTACATTCCATTGTCACCGGAAGAAGATGAAATCGTCCTGAAATGGGTCCGCAAAGTCACTAGCTCAAAATCTTCGCTCATTGGCAACGATTCTGTACCTCTTGTGAACGAATGGATTACAAGTCGCTTGATAGCACAAGGAAGGTAGGTCCATGCTATATTATTCTGCTTTGTAAAGGCAGCTTAAAAAAGTGTCGGCCTGGTCAATGCGAACAGGTTTCCGGAAGCTATCAGTATCATCTCAGACTCTCTTTCTTCCTTGCGCGCGTCTAATTCTGCACACAAGCGTGCCCAGGACTCCCTCAAAAATCTATACAGCGTTCTCCCTCCCGTCCAGCGTTCTATGGTCGATATGTCCATCTCGAAGCCTCAACCAAGCACTCAATCAGTCTCTTATGCTGCGGCTGCGGCTGCAACAACAACAGGCAATGACAGGGCCAGCCCTCAGGCGCCAGGCGTTGTGGCTCGTGTCCCCTGGCTCGCGGCTCCAACCATGCCGAATCTACCGGCACCTAGGACTCTACAGCAGGCACAGAGAAACACATCGACCGTAAAGCAAATACAAACGGGTGGACCCAGTTTAGACAGGAGGACTGATCTACCTCTATCGGCTGCGGGACATTCTATGAGGCAAGCGCGTAATACGACTGGTACAAGTCGTCTGGGAAAGAGGGATGAGCGAATGGAAGTCTTGTCCGCAGTCCACAAAGCAGACAGCCCATTCAAACAAGCGACCGCCGGGCCGTCGCGCTTTGCAGCAATGAGACAAGCAGCTCAAGCACCCTACGATCAACAACCGCAAAGTCCTGCTTCTACTTCCACGTTCCGCCGTGATCAGATTGGAGAAGACAGTCCTCTTCGCTTGCAAAAGCCAACGATACTAGGTCTGGGCTCGGTCAAGCCCCAACGAGCTAGCACATCCGGTAATCCAGGTCTTGACTTTGCTGAAGAGCTGAAGAAGTCCCAATCGAAGGCTGTTAGAGAGGGAGATGGTAATGGTGCCCCTAAGGGCAAAGTTCCCAGGCAAGCACCAAAAGAAGCTTCAGAAACGAAGAAGCGCGTTAGTAGGGATCTCCCTCCCGGTGCTTTCCCTTCGTCTGCTTCCACATTCGACCAAAGAGCACATAGTGACTCGGACGAAGAGGTGGAGGGCCTGCCAGAGGCTCAGCAGCCAGCGAAGCGTCAGCGCCCGTCGCAAGAGAAGTCAAAGCCTCCAGCTCCGGCGAAAGACTCGGGCAAAGAGGCCTCGACAGGGAAACAACCACGGCCCAGGACGACATCGCAAAAGGATGCAGTCAACCCAGGCCCTACCAAGAAAGGTCGCAGAAATCCGAAGGGAGACACAGAGGGTAATCTACCACCGCCTTCTTCTGCGGCACCTCGTAGAAGCAAGCGATTGGGAAGTGTAGCACCTATTGAGTTGGAGGAGAATGACGAGGTCGAGAATAGCATGGCCATGAATGCAAAGAATGCGAAGACGCTGCGCCGTCGCAGACCGTGATGTAGATACTAGGTACCGTACTGCGTTGTCGAAGCAACTCAACGCGATATGATCGTGGCGAACTTGACGCTGAAATGACAATTTGCTCATTGCCTGTTCCTTGAGAGTGAGAATATCGCCAAAGTCTGCCTCCAAACCTTTCTCCTTCAAGACAAGTCAGACTCATGGCGACAGCAATTACTGAGACACCTCAAGTCAACGGCGTCGAGGTTGGGGGATCCCAGAAAATTCCCAGCTCGATAACGCGTGTGTAGGGGAAATTGAGATGGATTGTGCAAGATAGGCGCTGATTCAGAGTCGCAGATACAATGTCCCAGTGGTGAAAGACGGTATCAACTATGCCGACAGTCTTCTCAAGAGCTACTCTCTGTCGGCTGCAGCCTACAACACCGCTGGAAACATTGCTGCAACAGTCTACAAGCAAGCTGGCGAACCTTTGCAGGATAGACTGGAGCCTCAGGTGTGCCTATATCCCACCGGACGTGTTCTGTGGAATATGACGTCCGGCTGACCTTTGCGTGCTATATGTCTTGACAGATCAAGCAGCTGGATAGCATCGCAAACAAGGGTCTTGACTACGTGCAGACCAAAGCTCCATTCGTACGTCTTCATATGAGGTAATCTACTTGATGCTTATCAGACTGGGGACCGTCCCAGATCTTCGAGACGAAATCAGAAGAGATAGTCGCAACAGCTCGCAAGCCAGCAGACCAAGCCTACGCAACCGCCAAATCATACCAGGATCATGCCTATTCCACCGCAAAGAGCTATCAAGACATGGTGTCGACTCGCTTACACGACACCTTAGTCGCGTCGAAGGACACTTTCGGTAGCCTGAACGCCAGACTTGGTGCTGCTGCTGCACATGTTCCCAAATCTGGAGAAGAAGCCCAACAGGCTGCGCATCATCTGTATGAACAGCTCGAATCTATTCGATCGGCTTTGCTCAAGCAGAGTTCCGAGCTGGTGAGTGTGGTTCAAGGAAGCCAATATACATACGCTGATATTCTGCATCGTATGACAGCCAGCCCATGTTTCGAAAGCCCTGCAGCCCTACATCGAGAAATTGCAAAAGGGTGCTACCGATGTCAAGACAGAGGTAAGTCACGCCTGAATAACTATTACTGGTAATATTTCTGATGATTGATGTGTGCCGACCCAGCTCTCGAAGAGCGATGTTCCTATTCATGTAAAAGCTCAGCACATCATCGGCATCACAAAAGAGGTGACAAGCGAGTCTCTGCACGAGGCCATAGAGACTCTCAAGCTAGTAGTAAACAAGAGCAATACTTCCACCAAAATCCAGGATAAAGGTGACCACCCTGTCGAAAGCACCGAGCAATTTGTTGCAGAGCACACTCCTGGCGATCAAAGCTACGCCGAAGCCGTCAAGCATTAAAAGATATACATGTAGCGAATGATTATGCAGCCGCACGAAAGCTCATACCCACCGAGATCTGCATTAGACGTATTTCGCCTGATCTGTAACAGCGCTTTCTTTCACGACAATTAGATACAGTTCTGAGAATCAAGCTCCCCTGGGTAGCTAAGACAAGCGATTGTTGCACCTCAGACACGTCAGCCTATTTTCGGACAACCTGCCGGTAACCTCGTGCTTTTGCTTTCTGTCTTCGTATGCAACGCCTTGTTGCTCGTACCTTCTCTACAACCGCTTCTACATCTGCCAGAATCAGCGCCGCTATGTCTCGAGGTCTCATCGTCGCCGTCAAGCCAGATGGCACACCCTATGCATCGCAATCAGCTGCTGCCAAAGCGCTGCCAGACGTCGATGTCGCAGCTCTCTGGAAAGCGAGCAACGCCAAAGCATCGCCCGGTCAAGTCAGACTCTTCTACGGCCAGGGCCAGGATAAAGCTACAACTGTCGCGCTCGTCGGAGTAGGCAAGGTCGAAGGACTAAGCGCTGTCCAGCTCAGCGAAAGATCAAGAATCGTGGCTGCCACCGGCGTCAAAGCTCTCAGAGAAGTCGGATGCACAAACGTAAGGCTGCCTTTGCTCTGTGAAGACCTGTGTCGGAAAGCCAGTTTCGCCAGGAACATGCGCTCATCGATTTCTCGGAATAATTTTCGTACAGGTCGACATTGAGACTGGTTCAGCTGAGAATGGAGGACTCGACGCACATGCAGCTGCGACCGCCGTCAAGCTAGCTCTGCACAAGTTTGACTGGAAAACTTCCAAAGCCGACAAGGATAAGAAGATTCCTGTCAATATTCAGCAGCTCGGCTCTTCAAGCGGTGCATCAAAGTCAGACGCTTCAGCTACACAGCTCGATTGGAACACAGGCACCGTCTTCGCTGATTGCCAGAACCTGTGAGGACTGTCGCGACGCTCCGGCCGGGCTCAGGCTAATTTAGATCTACCCAAATCTGTGTAGTGCTCGAGAGCTGATGGACACACCGGCGAACCTCATGACGCCTACAATCTTCTCTGACCGAGCCAAGAAGGAGTTCGAGGGCGTCGCAAATGTTACTCTGAATGTCTACGATGAAGGTAAGTATTATCTAGTATACCAAGAAGAAACAGGGTTGATGCCATATCTACATCCAGCCTGGGCTAAGGAGAAGGGCATGCGAACCTTCTTGTCCGTAGCGGCCGGTACCGAAGAACCTGCGAAATTCGTAGAGGTCATCTACAAAGGAGCAGGCAAAGGTGGAGATGCTACCGATGTCGCCTTCGTAGGCAAAGGTATCACTTTCGACTCCGGCGGTATCTCGCTCAAACCCGGTGCCGGTACATTTGGCATTCAGCGTGTAAGCAGTTGTCGGTGGACGGCTGACGCATAGGCGCACAGATATGAAGGCTATGAGAGCCGACATGGGAGGTGCTGCAACAGGTACGCTGCTACTCATTGCCCGAAGATCAGAGCCTGACGTGCCTTTCAGTCCTGTCCGCCATGCTAGCCATCGCGAAGCTCAAGCTTCCCATCAACATGGTTGTCTGTATCCCTCTGACTGAGAAGTATGACATGCCATCCGTAAGTATGGATCAAACTGAAGCGCCCTCGCAGCATGCCCTCGGGTCACGCTACCAAGCCAGGCGACATCATTACCTCGATGTCCGGTAAGACTATCGAAGTCGACAATACAGACGCCGAAGGTATATACAGGATGACCTCCGGGTCCGGGCCAATCTGATCATACATTTTCGTACAGGCCGCCTCGTACTGGCTGATGCTCTCTACTACGCGACTTCTGTCTATAAGCCGAAAGTGTGCATAGACGTAGCTACTCTTACGGGTGCCATGTAGGCTGTAAATATCGAGAAGGCAGGAGGTCAGCTGACCCGCTCTCCTCGTACAGGATGATCGCCTTGGGAGATGTCTATGCCGGAGCGTTTGTGACCGAGTAAGCACGAGTTGCCATTGGCTAGAGGTGTTCTGACTCTCTATCACCAGCGACAAGCTTTGGCAAGATCTGAACACAGCCGCTATCGCTGAGCACGACGAGTTCTGGCGCATGCCGTTCAGCGATGTCTACTTAGAGTACATCAACAAGACAGGCAGTGATTTATGCAACACTGGTGGGAGGATGGGGTGCGTTTCGACTGCTTCGTTCGCGCGCCTCTGCTGACGTTGGAAACAGAGGGAGCTGCACGGCTGCAATCTTCCTCAAGCAGTTCGTACATGGTCTCGTACCAGTTGAAGGTGCTTCAGAAGACAGTACAGCAAGCAACGATGACAAGATCGCTTATGCTCACATTGACATTGCCGGAGTTATGAGTCTGAGCAATGCCGCGCAAGCCTACGACGTCAAGGGAATGAGCGGTAAGCCTGTCAGAGCACTCGTCGAATATATTAGACGACGAGCGTATAAGCTCTAGAAGGAATATAAGTCAAAAGCAGGCAATGGCATGGAGAGCCTGTAGGCCAGAAACAGCGCGAGAGCGGAACCGCAAAGAAATCAGAATGTAGAAGCAACGCCTATCTATTACACAGCTGCGCGCCGAAGATTCAGTCCCTGACGAAGTCTGGGATCTTGCCTTACGCCAGCTCCAACATTAAAGTCTACCCTTGATCTTCGGCTTCTTGAGCTTTCCGCTTCATGACCATCGACATCCTGGAGGTCGAATATTAGTATGACGGCCATTGACAGAGGAGATTGCAGAAACGTACTTTGACTGAGCGGCTTCGTGCCTTGCCAATTCTGAGGGGACTTTCGAGACCGGAGACTTCGAAATCTCTTGTTTGAGATCATACAGTACTTCCGCATCCTCATTGCCCACAAAAGTAACAGCCACACCTGTCTTTCCTGCTCTGCCAGTACGACCAATACGATGCACATAAGCCTCGATATGGTTTGCCATCTGGAAATTGACGACCAAAGAGACGGATTCGACATCGATACCTCTTCCAGCCAGATCCGTAGCTACTAGTAGATCCACTTCTCCATTGCGAAGACTTGCAAGAGCAGCTTCTCTCTGTTCCTGGTTCTTGCCAGAATGCATAGTGGTTGACGCCCACCCAGATCGATTGAGATCTTTCGCCAGCACATCTGCTGCTTTCTTTGTGTTGACGAAGACAATGATGGGCGGTGGGAAGCCCTCGCTTCGTAAGATCTCCAAAAGTCGCGCTTTTCGTTTGTCGTCGCCGGAGACAAACTCGACACGCTGCTCGACACTGTCGACGGCTTGTCCAGCTACTCCAATAGTGACGATCGCAGGTCGACGAAGGTACTTTCTTGCGAGACGCTCGCATGCAGGAGGCATTGTAGCGGAAAACATCATCTGCCACATAGAAATGTCAGGCGCTTTTCAGTGAGAATACGAGACCGGTACGTACCGTCTGCCTGTACATGTAGACGTCCGAAAGTGGCTGTCCGTCTTCTCCTCCAATAAGCGTCTGAAGCATCTTTCCAGCATCTTCCGCCTCTTCCGAATCAGGCTTCATGTTAGAAACAGGCAGTGAATCCAGTATAAAGTTGATAACGTCTTCGAAACCCAGAGAGATCATCCTATCCGCTTCATCCATGACTACGTAAGTGCACTGCGAGAACACTACTATACTTCTTTCTATACAGTCCTTCAAACGTCCAGGTGTAGCAATGATGATTTCTGCTCCGTCTCGCAGATTCAGAGCTTGCTCTTCCATGCTCCTCCCTCCTACAATTGACACACACCTGAACCCTAGTCGACTTGTGAACTTCCGGGTCTCGACTTCTATTTGTTGAGCCAGTTCTCGTGTAGGAGCCAAGATGAGAGCATACGGACCCATATGCCGATTTGCATCGCTCAAGGGAGGGAGCTTCATGATGTAGGAAAGCATAGGAATGACGAAAGCTGCTGTTTTGCCAGATCCTGTCTCTGCGATGCCTATCATGTCCCGGATATTGAGACCGATTGGGATGGATTGTCTTTGAATAGGCGAAGGTTCGGCATAGCCTATCTCGCCTACAATGTCCACGAGCGCTTCTGGTATACCAGCTTCTTTCCAGCTTCGTATAGGTAGAGGGATCTGGCCGCCTCTTGCGGCTATACTGAAATCCTCCCTAAAGATACGCCAGTCTCTGTCTTTCATCTCCGCGAGCGTCTTCTCTGACCAGTGTCGTTCATCGATGATACCCTTCGCCTTTGTCTTGGTCTTCGCGACAGGTCCCGCCAGCGGTCGATCTTCCTCCATATCGCCTTCCTCCTTCTTGATGGTCGCGCCTGGCCAGTTCTCACTTCTCGTGTGTGCGCCCAGAGCTTGTCCATTTGTGGTGGGACGAGGTCTCATCGCGCTCATGGTTGACGAGTCATGACCTCCTTCTCTCAAAGCTCGGTAGAATGGATCCACCTCGTCTGCTGTAGCCGTATCTTCGCCTTTGTCCCAATCGAAAACAAACTTCTTGTCGCTCTGCTTGCGTACTTTGCGCTTCTTGTTGGATGTGTCACCGAGGTATCGGGCTTTCAAGGCTGCAGGGTCGAATACGGGCACATCACCGTTTGTCGCAGCTGGCTTGCTGCTCGGACCTGATGTAGATGAGGATGCGACAGGTTGCTGCTGCTGCTGCTGTCTCCGATCGTAATTGCGGTCGCCATTGCGTTGATCATTTCCACGCATTGCTCGGGGTCCGCTGGGAGCGCCGTTGTTATTGCCATTTCCATAGTTGAGTCTGCCATCCCTTTCTCTGTCTCTGTCGCGATTGTTGTACTGTCCAGATCTTCCAGCTCCATAGCTATGCCTATCGCTGGCCTGATACTGCTGCTCCCGCTCGATTCGAGCGGCTCTTTCGAGCTCTTCTCTTCGCTTTGCAGCTTCTTTGTCCTTGTCAGCTTTGGCAGCACTCTGGTCCTTCAGCTTTGCCTGGACCAGCGCTTCGCGTTCGGCTTTTGTCATGAATTTCGGGCGTGACTCTGCTTCTTTCTTCTGCCGCTGATCTGCGAGGAGCGCATCGATGGAAGCTGGGACCTTCTTCGCCGGAGCATTGCTGGCGGCGCTACTGGCACCGATGGCCATGTTCAATAAGTGAGATGGAGTCGGTCTGAGGGTAATGTAGCCTTCGTGTTCGTAAGTTGTCATGATTGCCCTATGTTACAGAGTACTCATTGCTGTGTCTACCGTTGCTACCATATACTTCTGGTAAGAAATCATATTACAAGAATACCTCGAGCGAGCCCTACTTCTCCCCTCTGAAACTCCGCTTAGTGATCTTGGCTATCAGATATACTGCGAAAGCGTCAATTGTTCTGGTCCAGATGTCCGCTGCCCAAACAGCTAGGAGAATGTTGAGCATTCCAGCCGGAAGGAAGCCCCGCCAAAAGTTGAAGCCCTGACTTGCGCGACTGCCACCGAAATACTGCCATCCATACTCTGGCAGCCAGTAGCCTCCCGAGCACAGAGTGATCCACGAACACGCCAGAATCCCGAAGAATTGGCGTCCGAGGTAACTTCCTACGCGATTGTTAAATATCCGATGAGGCAGGGACGTGGTCGGGGCTAGCAGCATTGCAGTAATGAACAAAGCCGCGCCCGCTCCTGCGACGAGCCTCTCTGCTTCTTTCCACCACCGAGGAACGAAAAACAGTATCCATCGATAGAAGGGATAGGGTTTGTCCCAACGAGATGGAAAGGTACATAGGTAGATAGCGAAGCAGTAGATGATAGTCCATGCCAAGTTACAGACCGCCTTTCCGACTGTCGCATGCAGAGAATCGGCAGAAAGTGCCAGCTTCGATTGCCCTTCCAGATCCTCGTACATGCGAGGAGACGGAGGCAGATAGATAGCCCCGTGACCTTCCTTCTTCTCCTGACTGCGGGAGTCTGGGCAGACCTTTTCTGTCTGACACGATTTGATGATGACTTCCCCCTGAGCTACAAGCGCTCCCCACATAACGAGAACTACTTCCCACCGGCCGTATAGCGCTGAAAGCTGCATGACACAGAAGAGCGCTAGCATGCGGAAGCCGGCTTCGAGAGGAGAGAATACGAAGATACACAGTGTGAGGATTACGGAGGCGCGATATTCGGATCGGATTGTCCAGAAGAAGGCGTTGTACCAGCAATGAAAGTAATTGGTATCATAGACATTGATGAGTGACCGCGACATTTTAGCCACGTCCCACATCTGGCCTCTCAAGGTTGGCGCTCTCCACGGTATGTAGGGACCCCAGAGTCCACTGAAGTAGGTCAAATCGTCTGAATTAAAGAAAGGACGAAGACTGTCGAATGCACCCGCCTGCGATAATAGACCGATAAGGACGAAGGTAAGGACGATAGGGATATGGATACGGAAGAAACGTCGAAAGGCTGAGGCGCTCAATCGAGAGAGTCCTATATCTACCTTTCCGGAAGACAAGGCTTTGAGGGTGCCGCTGGATATAACGTAACCCGAAATAACGAAGAAGAAGAACCGGATGTTGTGCCAGCCCACTTGTCCGATCTTCTCGTACGGTTCCAATATGTGAATCCAGAGTATCAAGATTGCAGCGTAGCCACGAAGTCCATCCATCCAAGAGGTAGCTGAAGCTGGACGTTTACGAGACGGCGGCGCGGTCCGCATGGTGAGTAAGCTCTGCACAGGCTGCGGCAACACGCATAACGCTACTGTCTTGACTCTAGCCAAAAGCCAGCGAGCCACCATTCTTGTTTAGTATGCACTGCTTGGAGAGGACAGAGTGAGCATGTGCGAGAGGGTCGACAGAATGGCGCAGATGGCTCACGGTATATGTGACCGGTGACAAGCAGATGATGATGTGCGGTCGGTATGTGCAGATTGTGCTTCTTGCAGACGGGATATCGCTCAAAGATTCAGAGGGAAGGACAGTGTTGGATGATAAAGGAAGAAGGAACAGGCGTTATACGAAGCGCAGCACATACTGCCAGCATTGAGACATAACCTCAGCAGCCTTCCTTTGTGCCCTTGTCTTGTACATGTCAGGGTCTGCAGAGAGGGTAGCATCGTGAGACCGGCGACGGAACCGTCCGCACGTCGCGGGAACACCCAGGGAAGCTAGAAACGACGGTGAAGTGATCTCGCTGAGACACCTGAGACGCTACTTTTACCCATCAGCGCGTTACATCGCTCCATTTTCACCATTTTCGTGATCCCTTCCCGAGAACGCCACCGAGGTGAGACACTGCAGGGAGACCTCCGTATCGCATTTACCGGTGACAGGTGACAGGTGACAGGTGAAGAGTTGACGGGATTTCAATCGAAACATCACTAAGACTGATGCACTCGAGTGGGCCGCATCGCATCGTCAACCCGTGAAATCCCCTTCCCGAGTCGAGTCTTATCAGACAGTCGCTCGACGTGCGCTTGCTTAGCGTGAAGTTTAGCTTCATGGTGTCAAGCCACACAATCCCGTGGCTCTAGCTGCGCATAAGTCACACCTGCAGCTGCGCTTCAAGAATTGCGAAGAATCAGCGAGAGACACATGAAATCCAGGTTAATCTCGGGAGGTCGCGCTCAACATCGTTTCAAAAATAAAAACGCGTAACCTCTCCTTCAGCAGTCCGACTATGCGAAACTGAGCGAGCTCCTTCGGTACACAGTCAAAGCCAAGCAAAAGAAAAAAAAAAAAAAAAAAAGCATCATCCGTGCGAGGTATGGTTGACCAGGCGTTCAGTAAAGCTCAAAAAGAAAATGGATTGACCCGTGACAGGCTCGAACTATTAAGGCAACTTTGTCAGTCGCTACGGGTGACCATCAAGAGGACTTCGTCTCTCACCTGCCGACCCCTGCATTACTTCTAGTGCTCGCGCAGCTATTAGTACAGCTAGAGTAGAGATGTTAGGAATGGTTGAGGAGTATTCGGAATAGTTGTAGCGTACTGCTCTGACCAACTGCAATTTGATGTTAAAACTTGACTCTCGACGGCGACAGTTAGGGGGCACTTACACTGAGCTAACAGGCCATCTTATGTTTGACTGGGCGTAGTTTTAACATATATGGAGTTGTCTTTCGTTGCTGATTTAGCACTTTCTAGGACGGGATGTTGTACACAATATAGAATCGTATACACAAAAAAAGCACTCCATTCTCTTGTGGATTAAAACTTACTTGCATCGACATTTGAGGCTGCCGGAGCTCATACACATGTACAGACGCTTTTTCAGTTCCAGAATATGTCAAGGAAAGTCCCGTGCGAACCTATTTGCGTCCTCCAGCGCGTTTTCAATCTTAGCCGAATAAGACGCCGTCTCTTTGCAGGTTTGGGCATCGCTCGCTCTTCGCTTCTTCACTGGCCTAATACCACCGCCCCTTCTCGCCAATCGTCTAGCCTTTCCCAATGCTGCAAGATCGCGAATTGCTGCAAGCCATCGTCTTCGCTTAGTGTAGAGTGCTCAGAAGATGGTGAAGGTTCAGCTGCATGCTGCCAACGAATAGGAGAAGGGAAGTTGGAGCTGGCAGGCGTTCGAGGCGTTCGGTGATCTGTTGCTATTCGTCAATCCTACCGCGTAGATATCCTGCAGGACCGGGCCCAGTATATAACCCCAGCCTCTTGAGTTCAGTCTGACCAGACAAGAGATCGTAACTAGATGTCTTGGGTATGTTGATGAGAACGCCCTTTGTGGCGAGGGTCGTTCCCTTCTGCACCACGAAAAACTAGCTCTTGAAGCAGACTATCTTTTTTACGCTCAGCGACTGCAATGTCGCTTTGCTGTGGGAAGAAGTATGGCGAGGGTAAGCAAGCTCGGGATTCGCGGTCGAGATGTCTGCAGGATGTCCTTCTGTTTCACTACTGCACGTACTAAACTGTATGGAGGTGTGATCCCGCGCTCGTTGCCTAATCCTGCATCCGGACCTTTGGTTTCGAGGGAAGCGGGATGAAGAGAAGGCTTCCGACTCAAACGAAAGGTGTAGCGACATCGAGCTCTGCTTATGGATCGCAGCTTAATGGGAAAGATCGGAACTCGGTGCATCGGCACAGTCGGACTGGCAAATCAGTATCGGAGACAGCTTAGTTGCATCAAATATGCATGTTCGCATGTCGATCAGAACTGTGCATGTCCTGCGATGTAATGTCTTAAGATAGTGCCCGAGAGCCCGAAGTCTTGGACCATGCAACAACAGTGCAAATCCTTCGACCAAGCGGGACGGCCGACTAGCTGAATGACCATAGGCGAGAGACAATATCGCCCTTGCCTTCTAGACTCAGCAGATAGTTGTCTACCTCTTCTTGCGAACCAGCAGGTGGGGGCGCAGGGAAAATGTACTTGAGGTCAGCACCTGTCGGCAGGACGTTCATTGCAGGAGCCTTCTTGATTTTCCGCGTCTCTTCTGTCTCAAAGAGCTGAAAAGAAGGTCAGAATGTCAAAGAATGACTTCAACTTAAAGAGCCTACCGTAGCGTAGGAATGATCCAAGAAATCTTCCATGTCGTAATTGGATTTGGTGAAAACCTCGCCAAAGATCTTGGCAAGACTTGACACGCTAGCTACGTAATGAGTGCGGAGTGAGGCCAGCTCCCACAAAGAAGAATCGATAGCATTGGTCTGAAGCGGATCAAGCTCGGTGTCGACATATGGATCTGTATTTGTAGAGACATCAGATACAACCCGTGTGGATGCATGTTGGTCACGAACCTTGATAGATCACATCCGGTTCTGGGATTTCGCTTGAATGTATCATCACCATGCACGCAGTGTGCCGTTTCAACAAGTTGTAGATGAAAGGAATAACGCTGACTATAGCTGCCGGCGGAGCAGCCAGCGACAGTCGGGCTAAACGCTTGATGAATGAAGCTACCAACGCTATTGGCAGGTGACTACAGGTGAAAAGTGGTCAGATTTGATACGGAAAGCAGGACAGTGCGGACGGACGTGGAAGACAAGAAGAGGTCCAACATCCGCAGGAATCGAGGCCGATACCGCACATGTAGAACATTGTTGTCCAGCAAGCGGTATAGGTTGCGATAGAAATTAGGATAGTCACTAAAAGTCCGCTCATCAGGTATGTATGCGATTCGAGACAAACATCGACGTACAGTCGATGCTTCGTGATAAGAGTGAACAGGCCATTCAGCGCTAGCAAAGCCAGCGTTCCGCCTGTTCGAACGAAGTTCAGCGAAGAAGATTCATGGACACAGTGTCAGGACCACTCACCATAATCACATGAATCGGCAAGAAAGTCAATGAGTACGCTAGGCTCGACCAGGTGCGGCATAACCTGACGATGCAGCATGACCAGTACGCGTTTAACGTCATCTTCCGGCAGTTGCAATTGTAGGAATGCTATCCATGCATCCGAGAAAACCCTCTTATGCTTGTGTAAACTCAGGAGGTCGTGCTGCCCAGGCCTGACTTCCGGTACGACAGCCGACTCTTCCTCTAAATCTCCTGAATCCTCGTCATCGGTGTCATCGAATATGCCTGTACTGCCGTCGTCTACTTTGGGTGCCATTTTGCGCTTCTTGCTTTTCGGAGGGGCGGCTTTTTTCGCTTTCACAGCCTTGTTCTTCGGTCGGCCCGCTAGGAAGGTGTCGATCTGGGTTTCCTCCGTCGGCATGGTCGTCAAATTTTCGAGATGGTACATCAAGCTCGTATGGAGCGCAGTATTTTGGCTATTGATCTTGGTGATTTCCCTGTGAATGATGTGAAAACGAAACTGCTTAGTTTCGGGCCACTCCACAAATGAATGTCGAGCTTACGCTGCTGTGCGCAGAAAGTAGAAGCGAATGTCATCGAAATGATTCAGATATCTGCTCGAGAACTCTGCTTGAATATCTGCATTGGTGCCAGTGGGCGGCACAAGTAAAGCCGTCATGATAGGCCGCCAGAGGTCGAGGTCGAATACGTAAGGATGGGCTTCTTGCAAAGATGACATATACTCAGAGGTCGTCCGAAGAAGACTCATAAGAATGTTGAGAGCGACGCTCTGCAAGATGTATCAATATCAGCTGAGAAAATTGAAATCATAGGCGAGAGAATGACTGACAGCCAGAGCTTGCTCGTCACCGTTCATAACGAATGTCAATCTTGCCGTGTATTCACTGTAGCGCTCCCTTGTCCATTTCCTGACAGCCTGAAGCGCTGCTGTTTCATCACCTCTGATTCTGCCCAATACTCGACCCCCACGAATGAGGGCAGCAAAAACGTTGTAGAGCGCATGGCTAGCTGCTGTCTGTGCTTTCACAGGCTGCCCGTCGTTCAAGAAGCTTAGGAGGTCGACGAGTCCATTTAGATTTGTAGCATGCGGACTGGACAGCTCTCGCTCCAAAGATGAGATCTTCTCCAAGACGGTTGACAGCTTTGAAGCCTTTGGCAACAGCTTGGACGTGGATGCTACAGCTTTTCCATTATTCTGCTTCGATTTTTTGGCGACCGACATTGCGAAGACAAACGTATGGGGAGCAAAGCAAGCAACAAGTCCGAATCGCACCTGAAGAAGCATGAGTATATGTCTGCCTTACATCTATGCACAATCATGATCTATAAATGCTGTTGGCAAAGGGCTACAATACCACGGACGTTTCGGGACGTCTAGTCGTGCTTGGGATCATGACCGTTAAGTGGCTTCTGCGTGATCCGTGCTACGTATGGCAGCCCTCCTATTCTTGTATGCTTTAGCGTAAGGGCCTTGGGATCTTCCTTGATGGAAACGATCAGCAACTGGAGTGCTACAGTGAGCCAGTATCCTCCGAGGCCGGTCCCCAAATGCCACCACGCGTGCTGAGATTCGTACTGTTTATCAGCGACAGTAGTACGGCAGAACGTGTGACTCCTACAAGCTCGAACAGAAAGGCAGCTGGTTTCCCTACCTGCGCCTTCGCTCGCGTTAGCCAAGAACAAGCAAAGCAGTCCACTAGCCATATGCCAAATGAAACGACCTAATGCTATATCTCAGCCATCACATCTATGTTGAGCGGAATTATTTACGATAATAAGGATGCCGATCCACTGATTCTTGACAACCTCACGGTTCCGCTTTTGCTCGAAAGGCCCATCAAGCAGGTGATGTTGACAGAGATATGTCGAGCGAACGACGACCAGCAGTAAGATGCCTGCAAAGGCGACTTGATGCAGTACTGGACTGAAAGGAGCTAAAGCAAGATCCCCCGCTGAATTGCATGGCTTGACTTACTCAGGATATACTAGATATGCACCACAGACCGTTGCAACCAGAGCTGTCAGGAGCTTCCCGATATGCGGCACCAGCATTTGCTCTCCGGGCTTTTGGGTGTTGAAAACGCAGTAGGCCACTTGGATGCAATTTAAGCGCCTCGTATAGTCGGTACGCTTTGGTGACTTACTGATGGTGACGGCCCACAGCATTGGCAATTCGCTAAGAGGCAGATAGGTTAGCCAGCTGTCATGTCTCGATGAGCGTGCTCGCCCACTCCAATAATTGCATCCGATAGGATAACTACGGTATAGAGACAATGTCAATCATAAGATACAGTGTCTCTCAAGCATGGAAGCCAATCACTGTCATATGAAACAGAAGACTTCCAATGCCTATCATCAGGCTACCGAGGAAAGGGAGGGCCAGCGAGGGCGGTAGTCCATGATGAAAGGTATTGCGAATGCCAAAGACAGCGTAGAAAAGGAACGGGATATTCGAAAGGGTATTCGCAAATTCGCAGATGTAGCTGAGAATGGACTTCGGCTTTCTGGGAACCTGTGATCTTAAAGAGGCGGACATACCGAGAGACAGCATAATTGGCTTCACACCAGTCCTGCAAGAAACCCAATGATTTGTTGCTGTGGTCAGCTCTTTCCCGGCTATTTCGAGAGACGGGCTCGCAGACGATTGATGCTGTGACGTTGCCCCAGAACGCATCTTCTACTGGCTTCTGGAGGACATCTGGTGATGGTATTGGTGTTTAGCTTCTTGGCCGGGAGTCTCGTCGGTCCAGAAAAGACATGTCTTGCATTCTCTTGCCGGAGTTCACTCACTCCAGTTCGTGACAGAATGTAGCATGGTATGATACAGATGTAGCCGCTTCAGGTCTCGCTTCGGGTATAGATGAAAAAGCCTTTGGAAATCGTCGCAGAGCAAGGATGATCAACCCGCGCACCCGGACTTTCGTGTCGGACTGCCTCTGCATTATTGCTCTGCGATTACGACACAACTGTCCCTCTTCTCTGCGTACAAGGCTGATCTCTAGCTAACATTCGTGGAGTGCATAATTCCGGACCACTCTAAATACCGTAGACAGCCACAGCTTCATCAATGTAACTTTGCGGGATCTTCAACTTCTCAGTCAGAAAGCTCGTTACGGGGTCGTCAAAATCCTGGACATGTCGGGCTAGCAGCTCTTTGATAGCCTTGACTCGGCTGAGGATTGGGCGAGTAGGCCATCAGCGGGAGGGCATGATTTAGGAAGATCGTCACTTACGCATGCGGATGAGCGAGATGCAGATAAACGAAAGCTGCCCAGTCCCACAGACCAGCTGCTTCTAGCTGACCGGCATAATTGACAGTCATCTCTTCCGCCTTGATGCTACCACCCTGAACATCGGCGTCCTCCAGATCTCTCACTCGCAGAGACTTTGCAAGTACCTGATAGAGGTGCCATGACTGCCGGTAGTCGGAAGGGCACGTTGTCAAGCTTCGGGGGGATAGCGTGTAATCCAGAGGGCGTGCGGGGTCACAGAAAACAGTGAGGAGCTCGAAGAGAACGTCTTGTACGCTCATTTCATCCAGCAGCAGCCATTGCCGTCCTTCCCGGGAAACAAGATGTTCAGGGAGTGGCTTGGCTATACCTTCTTTGCTCGCGATGTGTGCTGAGTAGTCCTGTAATGATCCGTGGATCGAATTCTCGACATGGCCATACCATAGTCGTAGACCAAAAGCGCGTTTCCAGTCCAAATTTGCGCTCATGCTGATGTCTTGGCTGGTGTCGACACTGCCGTTTCCGTGCAGACCCTTAGAGAGATCAATATTGCCGCTTAGGAGCTCGTAAATCTTGCGATAACCGTTGACAAGTTGCGGATCTACCCTGCTTTCTCTCCAAATAGCAAGCTGAGTCTGCAAGTCTTCTCTCAACTCTTCATCACCAGCGGCTTGCGATAGTAGGGTGGCTAGCCGTATGTCACCTTCGGAGAGCGCGACTTGACAGGCCCGCTCTATTTGGCTTCCAGTCAACAGCGTAAATACTCGTGCTGTGTGCGTCGATGATCCCTCTGGGCCACTGAGAGCTCGCAGTTCGCTTTCCACAGCAGGCTTGACGGCTTCTCTCAGCCAGGCAGACAGGGCATCTCTACGCCGATGCTCGGTGATGACGCTGACAGTGTGCGAGCTGCTATTATCGGGCAATCGAATGTCAATCTCGTCGAAGAGCACTTGTCCGAGCCGCCATAGTGTGGCTTCCTGGCTTTGATCTTGCGCATCGAAATTCGACAATATATGCAAGAAACGCAATGTTGACTGGCAGCTCGCTTGGATAAGCTCGCAGTCGTCCAAAGCGAGCTCAGTGTACTTATACTGTGTCTCAAGGAGCTTTCTTGTGAGTTTCGGGTCGAGCGCCTGATAGGTCAAGTCAGCATAGGATGGTCACCAATAGCTTCAATCAAAGACATACTGCTTCGAAGAAGCCGAGGTCTGACATAATGACGCGACTGAGCGATGTTGATGTCCTGCGTCTCTTGGTCAGTATTGTCGGATTAGTCTGACGAGATCGCTTACTCGTGGCTAGCAACCCTTGCAATGTGCCCCGAATGGCAAATCTGTCCGCGCTGACCGAAACTTGCACGAACGTCCCGGAAGGATGTCATGCCAGAGTCGACTAGTTGATCTTCTTGTTCGCGCGTCATTGACTGCGATGCAGGCACCTGCTTCCACTTGCGAAGAGGTCTATAAGAAGGCAGAAGGTCGATGTCGTCTGGTTGCGCTTTGGTCTGAAGAATGTCTGTCAGAATAAGATGAAGTAACAAAGAATGGAGGACTTACATGCTCCGGAGATGTTATAGCGCGATATGAAGGCTGCTTCAGGCCCCGTTCGTGATTAGAGGATGGCGTAGGATTGGCTGCAACGGGTGCGTCGTCCGTCTTGGTGCCACTGAAAAAGGATGCTTGCATAACTGCTAGTTTTTTGGCCTGTAAGCCCAAACGCTGAGCGATCGGCTGCTGTGAAGGAGCTTCGGAGTGAGCTCGAGAAGATTGCGGCGGAGTATCATCGCGAGATAGACTGTTTCTGCGGTTCTCTATCCTAGGCGATTCCAGCGTCCTGAGGCGGGAGGTTGGAGCAAATCGAGGGGTTGGTACGATGACTGAACGTTTCCTTCGCCGGTCTTCTTCGTCGGATTGCTCGCCATCGTCTAGGCCTCTACTACGTTGCCTAGGAGCCGGCGTAGCAGAGTAAGACCTGTCAGAGTCATGATCGTCAAGCTCTGTCATCGAATCGTCCAGTGTGGCTTGTGGTGGAGCTTCGTCTGCCTCATCTTCCAATTCTTCCTCTTCGGAAGATACATGGCAGTCTGAATCGCTTGTCGGCGAGTCACTCCGCGTGCGACGCTTCTGTTGGGCAGAACGAACTTTCTTGCTGTTGACCGTAGAGTCTTCTTCGGCCGATATTGTCGAGGTCGAGCCCTCGTCGCTACTATCAACATCGTACGTCTTTGCAATGCGGAATCAAGCAATGAAAAAGAATCAGCGTGTATGGTTTGCAGAGCCAATTATGCTAACATACATATAGACTGAAGTGCTGCACCTTGAACACCAGTTTGCCAGTTTCAGGTGCCCAGCTTATGAATTCGTGCTCATTTATTTCGACCTCTTTCCTCAGCTTGACTTCATGTTTCTCGTTGATGATCTTCGTGTTCGAATCGGTTGATGTTCCCGCCTTCGCTTTTGAGAAGCGCTGCTCTACCGTGACTACAGCAGGCCGCTCCAACCCGTCATATGGTTGACCTGTTTCTGCCACGTCCACCAAACCCAGCTCGATGCGCCTCTTCTGACCTTTGTATACGTATTTAATCGAGACGCTTTCACCCAAGAGGTGGTCCAGCGACGGAAGCTCCGTGAGATCGACAGGCTTCGTATATGCGATCTCTGCCATACCCTTCCTACCCACCTTGAGGTTCTGCACGTTTGACAGGTCTTCGAGGCTCATGGCTTTGAGATCGCGCAAAGATGGGCTAGAGTACCATTCTTCTTCCTTTGGCTCGCGACCATCGGCTGTCAGGGGCTTGTCTGATTTCGTCACTTGCGAAAATGACTGGGCGGACGAGCCGTTGCCGTTACTGGTTCGAGATCTGTTGTTCTGCATCGCAATGCTTGAGACTCGAGGTGCGGGAGAGCCTGCACGACTTGCATCGGCTGTCGCGCTCAGATTGGGTTTGATCGACTTGATGCTGTCTTCCCTTGGCCCATTCGAGACCGGAGTAGCTGTCCGATTTCGAGAGAACATAGAGACACTCTCTCCTGGTTTCTTGGCTTCGATGACAAGCTTTTTGACGCTCGGGCGACTTGTAAAAGCTTGAGGACTCAGAGTCAGGCCTTCTACAAGCCCGCGGGAGAGATCCAATGTAAGGCTAGGAGAAGCGCCGATGCCAGACGGGCGAACACTAGACACAAGAGGCGTGACCGGACTGGAGTAAGAATTTCCAAATCTGCCATTGATGGAAGGCGAAGAGGCCGAGTTGGCGAAGCCCCGGAGCTGCAGTTTCGCGGGTGATGCTCTCGTAGGCCGCCGATACGACACGCTCATGGCTGGCTGCTTCTTGGTCGAGACTTCTGTCGATACAGCATTGGCGTTAGCAGCAGCAGGCTGCACATTTGCGAAGACCGGGGTATTGCCGAACTGGCCATAAGGATTCTGGTCGATGGAAGTCTGAATGGGCTGAAGCTGCTGTGATTGCCCAAGGAACGGCTGCTGCTGCTGTTGCGGCTGTTGCTGATTCTGAGCTTGTGATTGTCCAAAGTTGAAGCCACCACCGCCGCCAAAAGTCGAAGTAGCTGCTGGCTTGCCGAAAGAAAAGCCTCCCGCTGCTGGTGCCGCTGCCTGTTGCCCTTGCGTTTGCGAAGCGCCAAAGCCTCCGAAACCGCCTGTCGTTCCTCCAAACAGGCCGCCTCCAGTTCCAAATCCACCACCGGTCGTGCCCGCTGTGTTGTTCGTCTGTTGACTACCGAAGCCTCCAAAATTCAGCGCAGGCTGTGCTTGTGGCTGCTGTTGCTGATTCTGCGCGCCCAGCCCAAAGCCGCCAAAGGTAGAGGTGGTGCCGGTGTTGGTCGCTGCGGGTTGCGTATTGTTCCCAAAACTGAATGGAGCAGGCTGGGCAGGTTGTGCTGCTGTGTTCGTCGTGTTGTTGCCAAAGCTGAATCCGCCAGCCGCTGGCTTGTTCTGCTGGTTCTGTCCAAAGCTAAAACCGCCTCCGCTTCCTCCAAAGGCTCCTCCTAAGCTTGTAGTTTGCTGCTGCGGTTGTCCGAACGCTGAAGTCCCAGTGTTGGTTGAAGTGGCACCGAAGGGTGTTGCAGCTTGGTTGTTTTGACCAAAAGAGAATCCGCCGGCCGCGGGCTGAGTAGTTGCATTGCTTGCGCCAAAGGAGAAGGGTGCTTTGTTGTCTGTTGTATTAGGCTGTCCGAAAGCGCCTGTCGTGGCGGGCTTGCCGAAAGTGAACGCCCCGCCTGTGCTTCCAGTTCCGCCAAAAGCTGATGAACCTGCGCCAAATCCAGTCTGTTGTGCAGGCTGACCAAAGGAAGTACTCGTGGAAGCGCCAAAGCCGGTTGTAGCGGGCTGAGTAGTATTCGTAGCTATCAAAGTCGCGATTTTATCAGTATTTTGACTGGTAATGACGGTAGACGAATAGTTCACCGCCGAATCCTCCAAATGGCTTGTTTGCAGTCTGTCCGAAGCCGCCGGTGGTCGTACTACCGAAAGGATTCGTAGATGCTGTGTTCGTTCCAAATGCGGGCGCGGATGTAGAGGCGTTGTTCTGGCCGAAGGAGAATGGTTGCTGGGAGGTAGATTGGGCACCAAAAGCAGGTTTGGGTGCGCCAAATGCAGTATTGGTAGTGCCAAATGCGCCTGTAGAATTGGACGTGGAGCCAAAGAGTCCGCCTGTACTTGCAGCTGGCGCTCCAAATGCACCAGTGGAAGGCGCTCCGAATGTGCTCTGCTGTGGCTGCTGTCCAAAGCCAGTAGAAGCTGGCTGACCGAAAAGTCCGCCTGTCGGTGCTGTCTGCTTCCGGCCATCTGCATAGTCTTGAGCTCTGAGTTCCTGTGATAGAGAAAGATGGATGAGTGAGCTATGAAGTGTCCGTGGCTGTTCTGATAGCGCCTACTTCAGGTGATATCCTCCAGTACTGAGGCAGGGCACAGATGTTGTCGAAAAACAGCTTCTCTCCTGTAGTAGATCCCTTCTCATCTTTGCGCATATCTCTCCACATCTTGACCTTGTTGGCATTCTTGGGATGTTGCGGTGCCTTGCTTGTCCCTTCTTTCCCTTGCGGCGGCTCCACGCTGGTAACTGGATTGTCCTCGCTGTTCACATCTTGTGTCGATTGACCTAAAGAGCCACCATCAGCACACACAGAGTCTGTATTACGTTTCACGCACCGAAAGCAGTGCCAAAAGCTGGCGCCTGATTCGTGTTGCCGCCGAAGCTGAAGCCTGTATTCGTAGGCTGGGATGCACCGAATCCTCCAAAGCCAGTTGTAGTGTTCTGAGCGGGCGCTCCAAAAGCAGGCGCATTATTGGCAGGTGCGCCGAAGGTACCTCCCCCACCTGACGGTTGGGCGAACAGGCTTTAAATCAGCTCTAATACTTTGCCGAGTATGATACATGAGCCCTGCTCACCGAATGGTGAAGCTTGCTGTGTTGCAGGCTGCCCGAACGCGCCAGTCGCTGGTCTCCCGAAAGCTGCAGATCCAGAAGAGCACAGATAGGATGAAATGTACCATTTTCGAGTAGGGATTCCGTGTCAGCTTTCATGTTTGTATACTGTACGCCCTTGCTGTCTAGTTGGCTGGGCTGGACTGCTAACTGACCAGGCGTCGTCGATGTGTTCTGCTGGCCAAACCCGCCAAAACCGGTAGAAGCTGGCTGCGACTGGCCAAACTTGAAGGGCGTGAACGACATGGCGAGGTTGCCGCTATCGTGGCTCGAGATGTCGCGCTGCTATCGCCTGGTTTCTCACGTCGGAGCTCCTCCTGCGGTACCTTCAAACTTGGACGAATTGGTCAATCTCGAAACAGCACAAGTTGCATGGATGGACAATGATGCTGACTACTACAAGGGCCTTTGAGGTTGATTCGAGCTCTACATCTGACAGGACTGCCAGCTAACAGTCAGGGATTTGTGTCGGCGTCGCTTGACTCCAGCTTATAGCATGCTAACCTGCAAAGCTGAGGCGCGACCTTAATTGAGTCAACACAGCAGGTACACGTAGCAATTCGCAACCTCGAACTGGCGTCACTCTGCTCAATTAGCCCCCTCTAAGCCTCCCATCCCAGTCTCGTATCCTGCTTGCTCAGTTGCTGGCTGGTTTCTATCTGAATTTTGAGGTGCAGCCCGCGCGCTGTGCTCTCTCATGCAGCATTCATGCATATGCACGCCGAGGAGTACACATTGACTTTAGCGAAAGAGCGAAAACAGCCTGGGCTGGCAGCCTCCTTCCGATTTCGGTACAAGCTTATGCTCGATTACCTCCTGCCAATAGATTAGACTGGCTCTTTATCACTAAACTTGAATGAGATCAATACTGCCATGACATCTCGGTACAAGCCAGACGCTCTGGAGCTTGCGCGATTTGGAGGCTGTCTGGCCTGGCGCGACATAATGCCAGAGCTTCTCTTGGGCAGGTCTGCCGGATGATTGATAACGTCTCTGCACCGTCCCTATCAAAGTACCTAGCTTTCCACCAATCGCTTCGTACCTTCAACACTTCTCATGCCGTCTGCTCTCAGAACATCTGGTGAAAGTGTTACGCTGATGAGCAGTCATTCATCCGACAATCTGCCGCTGTCGGAACAGTACCAGCTAGAGAAAGCTGGAAATGCAGCACTAGAATTACGACGGCACTCAATTCCGCTGGTCATGCCCAGCAGCAGACTTCGAGTTCTTGGTCTCACGATCTTGATGCTCTCTGGCCTCATACTTTTATCTCAGAGTGTGGGTCAAAGGTCGTCCCGTGGCATCGATGTTAGTTGAAGCTTGCATTTAGTATGCGATCGACGCGCCTTTGGTCAGTCAATGGTCATCGATAATGCGCTCTCGGCAGTGTGAAGATCCCTACAGGATGCATGGCTGTGAGTCCGCTGCCACGACAATCACAGCATTGTGACCGAGCTTACTTCGACCGTGTGCGAAGACCTGCTTCACAATAGTTCAGCAGTAAAAGCACGATGGATACCTTACACGGACGAAGTACTCAACTCGGCAATAACACCTGCAACATTACCATTTAAACGTGATGATACGAGCGTCGAGCCTGGCATTCTCGATCTGGCTCCGCCATCCTATGCATCCATGCTCGAAAGAGGAGCCGAAGACTCTTTGGAATTGCACGCTGCCGAGCTGGTACCATTGCGGAACAAGTCTGTCCTTATTCTCGGTTGTTCGTAAGTTATAACCACCACTGGGAAGCGCTACGTATCCTGATCAATGCTATGCAGGCTGGATCGCTTCTTCATGGAATCCATATGCCCTCGCCTCGGTGCACAATTTGAGAACGTAATGGACAATTGGCACGGTATCTTCAGATGTACAATTCCGGTAAGACTCTTACCAAACCATTTCGATTGCGAACATGCTGACTGTTCTCTTCAGAGCATCAACCTCGATATTCAGCTATGGTTCACTTATGGAGCATTGCCGGAACACAAAACATCCGAGGAAAGCGGCCGTGTCAACATCTTCGAAGATCGGATACGAGATCACTGGCTTCCGGCAGCACGAAGGCTCAATCTCACTACGGAGCCCGATATGATCCTTTGGGCCTCCGGGACCTGGGATGTATTAGGCCTGCGAACAAAATATCGCGAACAGGACAGGGAAGGCTGGACGGAGCAGGCTATGTCCTTCCAAGAGCTTGCATGGCATAGAATGCGCTTAAATGAGATGTCGGCGTAAGTTGCAATTCTCGAAGCGTGCTTATCGTGTGGAAAACTGAATACTCGCTTTCTTCTCTTAGCTTCATTCGGAACCAATGGCCAAATGTCCCCACATTGTATCGACCTCCAACTTATACCTACAAGAAAGATCTTCCCTCCTGGAATGGTCAGCTCGAGGGAGTTACGGAAGCGGACATTGATCAGATCAACGAGGGCATATGGCGGTTGACCGAAAGCGCAAAGGCAGTAATGGCTGCTAACAATATGCCAGTCTTTGCATGGGGTGAGAAGTTAGTTGGCAACAATCAGTTTTGTAGGTCGAAAGCCTCTTATCAGTGTATGAGGCGAGTACTGACATGCACGACATGCGCAGGGGACACCACTCATTACAGGACGGACTCGTACGCGCAATGGCTGTATGCTGAGATGCTCCTGTACTACGTACACTACTACAGCATGCCCAAGCCCTCGCATTGCTTAGGGCCAGCTGCTTAATCATGCATCCTCAATTGGCGTACTCCGAATTACTGCCTACGCAATTCCTTGTTGTTGTTTTGATGTTCTAGCATTGTATTGTCTGCATACACTTTAGATGACTGGCTTTCTCAGCGCCCTTGACTCCCTGCTTGTTACCGACTCCCGAGCTACAGTCTGCAAGAGCTCTTCTCATCGAAAATGTAGCGCTTTGATTCCTCTACGACCGTCGGTAGTCCTGGCGTGGTAGAAGTCTCCAGATGCTGTACGGGCAATCCATCATCTGCATGGCCAAAGTCGAACGCGACAAATCCGCCAGAGACATAAAGGGAACCTTCTCCTCATCGGGTTAGCCAGTCAGCCATCGTTTCCAAGGACGATGTCAACCATCAGAATTTACGATCAAACGAGTCCTCCACGCTTGAACGCGTGCCATGCCCGCCAATCCCTTCGATTCCGCAGAGCAAGCAGGTCTGCTGGAGGATCACTCATATGACGACCTACCTGGATCAAAGGACAGCGAATCGCCAGGACTGAACAGCGCCAGCGCTTGGCGAGCGCGGTCGTGGTGGCTCTATTTGCCAATACAAGAAACGAGCATATGGCTGCCACGCGTCGGATTGACCGTAATGGCCGTCTTTGCTGTGGCGCTACTATCGCAAATCGTAAGTTAAGAGTAGCCGTCACAGGCATATGTTGATTTTACGATTCAGTACCTTGGCAATCTGGCTCCGTGGGGTCTGACAGCACATAGAGCACCATGTCAGGATCCATATGCAATGCATGGCTGTGGGTGCCGTGGAATCGAACCCGTTGAAGGAGGAAGCTGATTAGGACATCCTCGACACGCGATAGATCTGCTGCACAATGATACAGCAGCCAAGGCAAGATGGATACCCTACACAGATGATATCCTTGGCCCTCCGGAGTCTCCTGCCGCGCTACCTCGAAGGCGAGACAGTACGGAAATTGGTCGTGGTGTTCTCGCCATGGCGCCTCCCTCGTATGCATCCATGCTCGAGCCCGGCTATCCAGAAGTAGCAGAAGCACATGCTGCTGACTTGGAGCTACTGCGCAATAAATCCATTATCATCCTGGGATGCTCGTGAGTTGCTCCTTGTGAATTCATAGGGCGATGATTGATAGCGTAATATACAGACTGGATCGCTTCTTCATGGAGTCCATCTGTCCACGTTTAGGCGCAGAGTTTGTAAACGTAATGGACGATTGGCACGGCATCTTCAGGTGCACTATTCCGGTGAGCGTACAGCCAGGTTGCGCGCGATCGAATTATGTTGACAATTAGTCCTCTCTCAGCGCGTGAATCTCGATATACAGGTATGGTTCACCTACGGAGCCCTTCCCGAACACAAGACATCTGCCGATAAGGGTCATCTCAACATCTTCGAAGACCGGATACGAGATCACTGGCTTCCTGAAGCGCGTCGGCTGAATCTCACTGTCCAGCCGGACATGATTATATGGAGCTCAGGAACTTGGGACGTGCTAGGCCTACGAACGAAATATCGGGAGCAGGATAAGAAGGCCTGGAAAGAACAGGCAATGTCGTTCCAAGAACTAGCCTGGCACCGCATGAGATTAAGGGAGATGCTTACGTTAGTGGATGCCCTGCTTGTCCGTTGACAGAGAGTCGCATTGCGCTAACGAATCAAATGTCGGGCATAGCTTCATCCGGAATCAATGGCCTGGCGTTCCAACTCTCTACCGTCCGCCAACATATACATACAGAACAGATCTTCCCTCCCGGAATGGTCAGCTGGAAGGGGTCACCGCAGCTGATATAGACCAAATAAACGAAGGTATCTGGCAATTGACAGAAAGCGCAAAAGCAGTGATGGAAGCCAACCAGATGCCAATATTTGCGTGGGGAGAGAAGCTAATTGGCAATAACCAGTATCGTAAGACGCAGTCGTCATTCTAGCACTGTTCGCGCCAGTCGAGCTGAATCAGAGATCCAGGGGATACAACGCACTATCGAGCCGACTCGTATGCACAGTGGCTGTACGCTGAAATGCTTCTCTATTACGTGCACTATTACAGCATGCCACAACCATCGCACTGTATCTCAGTAAGACCGCTGCGGTAGAGCTTTGCTGGGCAGTCCTGTTGTCAGAATCGAAGAATAGCTGATCCATTATCCACATTATTTGGCACTGCCTACACTGATTGATAACGCTGTCACTGACACTGATGTCGACAAGCAGCGTTACTCCCGCTGGCTTGGAGCCCACTCCTACTGCAGGAAACTACGGATTTGAAGGGACTTCGCATCCTCTATCTCCGTCACGACAGCTGCCGACCTTTAATTGCGATTCGGGTACGCGGTATATCGCACTGCAATACATGGGCTCAACCCGCCTCCTCGTTCACCGTGCGATTCTTGTTCGATCCCGTCGATGCACTCTGGTAGTAATACGACAACAATGACTAAAATTGTATTAATACTGACTAAAACGATCTGATTAGATTGCGATACTATATTGCGAAACCTGCGCTAGAACTGCCTGCTGATTCTCCGTTCGATTGCTGGCAGATGTAGCTGTCCACTCTTCCCTGTTAACGGCCGAATGCTGTTGTAAGAGCACATCGGCCTCCTCCATCCAACGTAAAAACTTCTCTTGGTCTTTGCCTGCCTTCCAGAGGCCAGCACTCACTCCGTCCAGCATGCGCCCGTCCACATTGACCGACCGCCATCCTTCTTGCAGACAATACAAATACTGTTCGTCCGAATCTCTAATGAGATCGGTTCCACACACGTCTGAATTGATCAGGATTGCTTTGTAGCTAACGACCTTGTCTTGGAAAGTCACTTGTACCCAATGTCTGCCAGGGATTTGAGCATGGAAAGTATGACGGCTGAAGTCGGAGCCCCTTTTGCGGAAGACCGAGTGTCCAACATACTGTTCGGTGATGCGAGGATCCACTCCCAGCGCATCCAAGACGCTTGGAAGAATGTCAAGCGACACAACCGGCTGCATGTGCTGCTTGTTGTGTTTGAGCCCAGGCATGCGGATAAGGAGGGGCGCCTTGAAGATACCGCTGTCAACCCATCTTTCATTGTTCATGACTCCGGTTTCGTCAATGCGTGGGCCATGGTCGCCTTGGATCACGATAAGACTATTCTCAAGGAGGCCTCGTTCTTTTAGTCCGGCAAAGAACAGGCGCAAATGGTTATCAGTCTGCAAGATGATCGATCAATCTTGTACCTCTGCACTTTTAAGGAGGCAGCACTTACCCATTTGACTGTATTGAGGTATTTGTTGGTATGTAGGCTTTTCTTCGTATATTCGAATGGCTTCTTTCCTTCCGATGGAGGGAGATTCCAGTCATTGTGCATGATAGATCCAGCATGAGTCATGAAGATGCGCTTCTTATTGGCCAATTGTTCATCGATCCAGGCAAAGACAAATGGGTCCATCTCCGTTTCGCTGAAGCCGAACAGATTTGACTCTTCGGGTATAGGAACGCCCTGCTTCAGCCATGCCGCATACATCTCATCCTTGCCAAAGAGAAGATCGTATCCAGTTCGATTGGTAGTATCTCCGAAGCCATCGAAGGGAAAGAAATGCGGCTGATTGGGGGAAGAGAGTCAGGTTTTGCCCCCGCATTGTTTGCTAAAGCTATAGCTCACAATGAAGAAACCCGAGGTGAATCTGGGATCGAGTGCGCGCACAATCTTAGGGAGGCATGGCAGCATTGGGTCTGACTGGGCTTCGGCGTGTACGAAGTTCCTCAATTCGGGATGTTGTCCGCACATGGTTGTGAAGTGCGACTTGGTAGTGTAGGCTACACTGCGAACCGTCAAATCAAGCAGATGAGACAAAAACCGCAAATCAGAAAGAAAGAAAAAAACCTTGCTGAAAACTAGATTCTTACCTGGTCTTGAAGTTTGAGGTAAAGTACGTGTTGGGATCTTGAATGAGCGATGAGAAGAAGGGTGTCATGTGTTCTGCAGTATTGAATTCAGGTGCGATATCCTGGCACGAGCGCTTCTCGCAGAATTCTGGACTGAAAGGCCAGGCTAGTCCATCTGAACTTTCCAAGAAGATCTGAAAGACATGCTCGATTTTCCGGGGAGCAGGGAGGCGGGCCACGCGGGGCTGTCGGATATTGGAGGCGCCATACAGGCCTGCGGCGTGAGGCTGCGAAGTCATTGCGCCGGCGCTACTCGCAAATGCCAGCCCAGCTGCTGTCGTGATTCCATCCAGGAGCAGATTACCCACTGGAATGACTGAAGAGGGTCGAATGAAAATGCTTGAACAGATGTAGACCACGGCCAAGAACCTCGCCAGGAAGCATACTTGCTTTGCATAGCGCAATGTTGTAGGCTGTCCGCGCTGTTCGAGCATGCGTCCGATGTATGCCTTGGAGGCCGTCAAAGCAAGGCCTCCTACAAAGCTGCTGATCCAGCAGGAGCAAAAGGAGATATAGTTTTCCAGCGCGTAGCTTAATAGGAACGAAGTTTGACCGGTGGATTCAAATGTGAGCGCTTCCTCCCATCGAAAGACGACCCCTGCGGCGAATTGGGAGTTTCAGCAAGTCTGATATTTCAGGAGGCGCGGAAAGTGGGTGGAACTTACGACCAGCATCGTACATGCCCGCTGCCAGGATAGCAATCGCAACGGAGAAGATGGATGTAAGCAGTAGTGTAGAGGCTGCTACCGCATGCGCGGCGCTCCGAAGGCGACTTGATTCATCGCGTGTAGGACCAAGGAAGTCTTCTCCTTTCTCAGACCAGTAAGCTTCATCTTCCTCCTGTTTTACTGCAGTCCATCGATGAGGTGAGCTGCGATGTGTGTCTTTGGCTTTGAAGAGGAAATGAGACGCGACTTGAAGGAGTGATATGACGCCTAGGTCGGCACATGTGCATGCGGGCAGATAGAGAAAGAACAAGGATGAGAAAGGAACGAGGACTGTAGCTATTTGATGGAATTTGTAGAAGAGGAGGGCCGAGCTGGCTTGATCAACAAGTGCCCGGCAAAGTAGTAACGAAGTCTTGTTCATGACAAGTCAGTTGGTCTTGAGCGGTGTCAGTGAAGGGAGAATTAGAACGAGCAAGTCGAAGAGGAGAGCATCAGCGTGGAGAGAGTGACTCCTGGTGATTGCAGGCCCTGCTTGTGGTAGGTTGCTCTATCCTTACGTGGAAAGTGGTATTAAATGTCAGACTCATACAATGAATCATTGACGAGTGAAAGAACCTGGAACCTGATGCCAGCCTCCGATTAATGAGGACGGCACGACCTCGGCGCCGAGAATGGAAGCTGCCTTTGTTTACCCCGAGTCCGAAGTTCCTGTGCCTTTAGTACTAGTCTGAGAATGTCCAAGTCTTTGCACCTGTCGTCCCATTTTCGGTGGTCGTGTCGATGGCTTCAATCAAGTCGAGAAGAATCAAGGCCTTGGGATCGTCGCGGATGTGCCGCTGAAGTAGACGAACAAGAAGGCCAGGCCATTGTTCTATCACTTCAAGAGGCAGTTTGGGCGAGCCCATCATCCTGTCGGAGGCGAAGAAGGCTCTCCCTGGTCACATCGTCTGCCCAATTTCAAAGTCACGCAGAGGTCGCACCGCGAGCTGTACCGTACGTGACAGGTGACAGGCAAGCAGTGCATTCTGCCTTGTCGGCAATCAAGTCGGCGTCTTGTTGGCCATCATAAAGAGCCAAGTCGCAGTCGAGCGCAACTGTGCTTGTGACGGTGCCAGCTCGCCAATCTCGAAACCAGCCTGTATCACAACACCGAACAAGCAGACACAAGACTATCAGTCGCACGTCCTTGTCTCTCTCGCGCAGCTCTGGCAGCCATGGCAGCTCAGGGCATCCCAGTCGGCCTTTTTCCTCAATTCGCTGTGCCCCACCAAGTGACAATGATCCTCAAAGAGAAGATGTTCACCTTCTCTGGAGATGACTTCAGGTGCCACGCCTCGTCCATGGTCGCCAACGCCGACTGATCAAGTCGGACCGGGCCCTTGAACAGCATCCAAGATACTAACGGAGTGGTGGTTTGTCGCGTCGAAGGAAAAGCAATGAGTTTTTCAGACTCCAAAAGTGGCAGCAAGATCGATTTATCCTTTTATCTGCAAAGTGCTGACAGTTTCTACCAGCCTTTATTGACGTTGCGGGCAAACACCTCTTCACGCTCAAGAAGAAATTCGGAAGCTTCAGAGGTTCTCATGAAGCATACAGTCCCGAAGGAGCACTCCTATTCGAGGTGCAGGGAAAGTTCAAATGTTAATGCGTTCCTCCACCCGATGGGACACTCGTGACTGATGAAATGAGAGACAGTCGGAGGCAGCAAGATGGTAGCAAGCTTTACGAATAAAGCTGACGGAAGGCCGATGGAGATAGAAGTCAAAGGCGAATGGCTCAATATGGATGCTCAAATGGTGCTCGTCGAGACTGGCAACGTCCTCGCATCCCTGTCAAGAGACTTCGGAGCTCGTGATGTCTTTGGAGGCAAGCAGACGTACTATGTGCAGGCGAGTATAGCTTGCCGGGATTTCGCAGAACATCAATTGACTTCTTTCATGGCCGCAACAGGTCGCTCCGGGCGTGGATCTTGTCCTCATAGCTGCTCTCGCAGTGACTTTTGATGAGCGTCAAAACGATAAAAACCACTCGTGAAAGCCATCATGGTATTTCGCTGGGCCGTGTAGCTTGAATCTGTGACCAGGGAAGTCACGCCTGTATCTCGAGAAAGCAGACCAAGAAGGCCAACACTCTAGGTGGTATGTAGCGATAGCTCGAATGGTGAACATCTTGTACTGTGTGAGAATCGGTGCAGCTCATCGACACAGTGGGTTTCGGGAGCAGGTTCGACGAACGAAGCTGATGGAAGGCCAGCCGACGCACATCTTCGGACATCCTCAAGGCACTAACCTGCTCAGCAGTGATCTAAGACTGTAATGACATTTGGATGTACTATCAAAGCCTCAAGCAAACGACTAGCCAGTAAAATAACGAAGGTACAACGGTGCCGGTTACGTGTGTGTCGGATGCTGACAGTTACCTAACGATGGTGATACTAACTGACTAAGTGACTAAATGACTAAATGACTAAATATCTATCGACAACTGACTTTACTGTACCTGACAGCAAATAATGCTCTTCCAGAAGCTTTCCATCCCTGCTGGAGCTCCTAGTCTCTGGCATTGCTACTCTCCGTTTCACTTGCTGAATGCTCTGTGAGCGGTCTTGCGGGCTGCCAGCGCCTTCCGCGTAGATGCCGGCGAGCATGTAGAAATACCTGCTCCAGTCTTGCTCTTGCAGGACGCCAAAGGAGTCGCGCACACAGTTCGCGTACCATGAGCCGCCCCACATCTGCTGCTCATGGAGGCTGTGGTAATGACGATAGTAGTGGAGGGAGCAGCACTGCGCCAAACACCGGTGCCAGTTGTCTGCGGGAGCGATGACTTGATACTACCGCTACCTCCTCCATTCAAGTTGGATATCATGACAGGCGTTGAACCCCGAATGAGCGTAACGGGATTAGGAGTGTAATTGCAGGTAGGCATTGTGGCCTGGCTGGCAGGCCAGATAGGATTGCATCCCGGCAACTGCTTGATGGAGTACTTCTGAAGATAATTGGACTCCCGGTAGTACATGTTTGTTGGAAGGCAGGCTCCTTTGGCCCAGATACCTCCAGGAACGAGTGGCGGGCAGCTATATGTATCGATGGCCTGACCTTCTATCGGAGTTCGACAATTGTCTAGCATAGCTTGCAGAATGCCGTCCTTCCAGCCTGCGACAAAGTCGAGATGGAAGCCGCGACCTGTTGTATCGCCGTTGGCCAACATGAGGCCTTGAGCAACTGGAAGCCCGTCCGTTCTCTTGGTTCCTGCAAAGAAGCTGATGCCCATAATTCTGACCGGATGCGTGCTTGGACATCGCTGGTCCTTCTTGACCATAGCCATATGTTTCGATCCCTCGAGGAACAAGTTTTTCCCATCCCAGCAGGGTGGTGCCCTGATCATGAAGGCTATATCTCCCGTGCAACTTGACGGTACAGCCTGGATGTTTTGGAAGATGGCGTTACAGGCATACACGCCGATCGTGTTGATACCAGACTTGTCGACGCGAGCGTTGAATTGCGCTGCCGTGTGATCCATAGGCGATCCAATAAGAAAGCGGAGTCCTTTGGGAATAGGGTGTATCGTCTCTCCTGTCGTAGAGCCGGGTCCATAGTAGGCTGCAAGGCTTTGAGCAGGAATTGTGTATGTGCCGTTCTTTTCCAAGTAGAAGATGGTAGGATGCCAGTAGCTCGACAAATCATCCTGGGACGTTGTCGTGGAACAGCTGCCTGTTCGTGCAGTGTTTGCATCCATCGTGATGTTGAAAGCATTGGATCCGTATACGGTATGATAATGAGAGCTCGGCGCGCCAGGGTTGATCAGAGGGTCACTACGACTGAAGAGGAGAGGATTGTCCATTCGAATGCGAATAGCATCGGTGTTGCGCATGGGCGCTGCTGCTTGGACGGCGGCCCCGATCATGAACATGAACCCGCATGTCCAAAGAAATGTCAAATGAGTGTGAGGTAGACCAGTCATGGTCGTCGTGGTCAGGGTTGTGGTTAGATTGGAAAGAAGCCAACCTGTCTCGCTGCAAAGTTGAGCCTTTTGTTATGATATGAAGCTCGAGGCATGCCGGAAGTCTACACGCGTCAGGGGCATGATCAGGTACAGGCATGCAGATCCAGGGGCATGTACCTAAAAGCTATTATAGCGACTTTCGGCCTAATTACGTAAGTTACGCAACATACAATCCTGCAACTGGTTCGCACGTACATAGGTTGCGGTTTGCGAACGCGGCTACCACTAAGTTACTCACTCGTGCAGTCTTTCGATGGTCAGGAAAGGCGGTCCGATATATTAGTTGTAAGACTTGATAGTTATACTGGTACATAGCTGAGCGCGATGGCCCAAGGCATGTACTCGCAACTCTAGAGAATGCGTCGTGATGGATACCGCAACTCTCTCTAACTGTACGGAGAAGGCATAACGATGTCGGCCGCTCGTGTTGCTGCTCCCGCTTTCGCCTTCAGCTGTGAGATTTGCTATAGTTCTAAGTCTGTCTATCAGGCTGCATCCTGGCCTGTCATGCTTCCGTTTCGCGCGTCGTCCAACACAGGGCACCGGCATCTTGATGCATGCAAGGCTGCCAGTCCTTCAATCTGCAACACTTTTCGAATGCCGTATTTGGCCATGGTATTAAAGAGAAACCGCTTGGGAAACCAGTCCTTGCCTTTCCAAGCGATGTATCACGTAAGATTCGTATTATTAAGGACTTCAGAGCTACAGATGGTCAAGCTGGACGCCGGACTTCTCCAACACGGCCAGATTCCGCTTGATCGCCTTGGTGAGAACTCCCAAAAAGCTGTCCAGGTTTGATTGCTTCCGGAAGTATCTGTAGGGACCGGTGGAGAAAATTGAAGTTCCTAAGTGTACCAACTGCATCGGAGAAGGCACGATTGGCGGACGGTATGTCCAGCCTGGGAAGAGCGCTGTAGGAGCGTGCACCGCAGTCGCTTCTACGCCTGACAATCGGTGCATATGCTTGTGATTACCAGCTGAACAAGAGACTTCATGTTAATGTCTGCACAGCGCCTTTCCAGCCTGAAGGTTTCTAAACTCACGAGGATCGTCCTTTTGAGGGGGTCTGGTGATGTGAAGAGATGCAATGCGTGGTGCATAATCATCTGCTGTTGTCCGGTAATTTTGTAGTTGTAGATGTGCATTGTCGCTGGCATGCACGCGACCTATGCTGACACTAGCATACTGCGGCAGGCCTGCAAGATAGTCTTCGACTTGCTTAGGCCACATGGACTGGCGTGGAGCGAGATCCTCGGGTAGGAAGTATTCGTCTAGATCGTAGAAGGCCAGCCATCGGCTAGGTGCGCGATAGCGTGACCGTAGCATGCAATCCATGGCATAAACTACCTGATCGCTGTATAGCCCACTATTTGCCAGTTTACTAGAATTGTAGACTTCAGGATTGATGACGGGCGCATGCCTGAAGGTATCTGAACTTTCCACAAAAGACGGATACTTGTCGAAGAAGCGAGAAATTGACTGGTCGCGAGCGTACCAGTGCACGGGATTGAAGCCCAGTAGTTTATGGTGTTCTCGCCAATCGACTAGCTTGTGGCCGGTCCATCCTCCGAAAATCGGTGCAACGCACATGCCGACGGCAGTAGTGGGAGGCGGGTGATAAGCTTTCAGACTGATAGAAGGCAGTTTTTGCGGCGGTGCAGGGCTCGCCATTTGGAGAACAATATCCACTCGTAAATCCTGCATATCTGGTAAAGCGCCTGCGCCTGCGCCTATCCCCATGTAGCTTTCCCATCGTAGCGGTATAGGGCATTGCAGCAGGAGAGCTGCTCCTGATGCGGGTCCCTCCAGATCATACATCCATGGTATCCGAATCGTTCCGCTTGCAGTAAAGCTGCCCAGCGAGGAGCTCGACAGCTTGCATTCAATTCCGGTCAAATTGGTTGCATTTCGCACAAAGACCTGCCAGACCTCCGGCCGCGCTGGAGGATCGAGTTCTGTGAAGTGCTATTAGCTGTCTGCGCGATTTCAGTTTATCACTTTAGGGTGCGCTCACCTCCAGTAATTGCCAAAACATTGACGAAATGATCCGATTTCGGACCCATTGTACGCTGATACGTGTCGGCTTGACTTGTGACTGCAGCTTGGACGGTGGTGAGGTAGTGTCCTTTCATTGGACCAGTCAGGAGCGTGCGGACAGGTGTTTCGTTTTCAAGACCCCACGCGGTCCTTATGGTTTGGTTCCAGGATATTCCCAACGTCGCAGGTCGTCCGTAGAGCAAGCAAAGTATAAGAGAGATAGCCAACGCCAGGCAGACCTTCGCCGCCGTTCCGACTGTCCAGGATGGCCTCTCTTGATCGTCCGGAGAGCTTATGGCCTCCTTCTCCTGTAATAAAGGCTTTGTTGACATCGTAGATCTTCGCCTTGGACCCTGTTCCATTGATGAAGAAGAGGTGGCAGAGCTCCGAGCAACGCTCAGGCTGCTTGACGGGCTGTTCCGCGGTGTCAGACTTGCAGAGGGAAAGCGGCATGCTACGCACTCATCGTCCATCATGTTTCTTCACGCCGAACCCTTCAGTTGCGCTGTCATTATCACAGAGACGGGCCTTTCAGCTGGATCCAAACGCACACAGGCTTTTTCGCCGGGACCATTTGTCGACTACTTGTTTGGGAAGGAACCCCTGACGCCCTTGTCCCGACCGTTCTTGACTGCAACTCCGATGCAGGTCTTACTAATTTCTACCTGGCTACACGCAGAGCTTCAAATTGCTTGACAGCGCTCCGCCAGACCAAACCCAAGGCGATCCCCAAGACAAGCGACCATCCCGGTCCTGCGAGGATTAATCTAGACATTGAAGCCATATTATTGAAGAAGGGTGCTGCTTCCCGCGACTTAGCTGCCTCCGGGCTCAAGAGTCTGACGATCGAAAGGGCTGCAGGGACTGTAGCTAGCGTTCCGGCGTTTCTGGACGCTTCCACGCAAGAAAGCAGCTTCTACATGTTGCGCAGAAGATCATTCCCTCAATCTCGTCAGTCAGCAACTTGCTCTGCGGCATTGCCTATACTGACGCTACTCTGGGCGAGCAGGCGCATCAAGTCCTCCCGCCGGTGCTAGCATGGTAGGACGAGCTTCCTACAACTATCTCCAATCAACCTGATCGCCTTCATCGCAGCTTCGAGACTCTCCAGTGGGTCGCACAATGTCCAGAGGCTGGTCCGCTGTTCTCGTCACGCTGGGCATGTTCCTCATGCTATGGCTCTTGAGCAGCAAGCATGCCGACCTCAACGCCCACTCCATCAAACAGCATATCTCGAGCAAGCTCCCAAAGTCTTTTGTGGAAAAGCCCTTAAAAATATACATGTACGATCTTCCAGACGATCTGGACAAGGATGTCCGCGAAGCGCCCTATGATAGGAATGGAAGCTGGAGCATAGAGTATAACTCGGACATGTGGACATATCGCCTCATCTCTGCATCTCCCTATAGGACGCTAGACCCCGAAGCCGCTACTCTATTTTACATGCCCATCTTTCCAACCAGAAGATTGCATGCGGCCGTGCACAGCAAGAAGAGTTGGCAGGACTCCATTGAGATTGCAGTCAACTATACTGCGACGGCGTTACAACACATACAACGAGAATACCCTTACTGGTCCCGCAAAAACGGAAAAGACCATTTCACTACGGTTACAGGGGACCACGCACGCTGTCTACATTTTACCGGTCTATCCAAAGACTTGATTGGCGATCTTTTCCTTCTCCATCATTTAGGCGATCTCACTCTATCGAATCAGTCACCTCGTATACCCAGGCATCGGGCAGGTGAGGTCGACATATGGCCATGTTACAGACCAGATCGAGACATTCTACTACCGGCCTTGATCGACCACGACACCACGCCAGTAGTAGACCCCCATCCTTCCCGAAACGCCTCCATAATCTATCGCTTCAGTCTGGAATCTGCTACAAGCGGTCATCCATATCATGGAATAAACGTCCGAAAGGCACTCAGGAGTATGTTTGAGGCGCATCCATTACCGTACGCCGACTGGCGATACAGATCTTTGCAAGACACGGTCGCAGACATGTCCCACAGCACATTCTGCGTTAGCCCTCCTGGTGTAGTAAGTCCTGATCGCCCGCTTGCCTGTCTCCCCGCTGACGATAAATGCTCCCTGTCCAGGTTGCGCACACTTCGCGCTTTTTCAGGGCCATCTACTCTGGCTGCATTCCAACATCGTTCTTCGTAGCATATGACCTCCCATTCTCAAATCTCGTAGACTACAGCCAGGCGGTGGTCAATATATCGCCCTTCGATGTGGACACGACACATGAGCGACTGTCTACCTTGCTCGACGACGTCAACTTGTTAGCAAGGCTACGGAATGGCCTCTCTGTCGCGCAAAAGCATTTGCGGTGGGATAGACCGGATGGCGTAGAAGCATCTGTTATGGCGTCGCTGCGTCAGCGCTCTTGGGAAGCGGCGTAATAGTTTCGCAAATTGGCGAAAGGGTATGTACACTACGTGTAATTGTGAGAGCGCAAAGTAATCATAGAGATTCTGTTCAGGTCGTCCAACTGTCATGGTCGCATGGTCTTGGAGGCGAGGTAATATCCTCAGACCAAAAAAAAAGTCGAGCATTTACAGTGTAGAAGAATGTCCACCTTGCACCACTTCGCTGAGGAGGAAACTTCGCTCTGTCGACGCAGAGACTGGTTCAGATTCACAGCGCAGAAATAATTCGGCGGGATCTTCTCTTCGGGCGCAATTTGGCCAGCGGACACCTTTCGTCGATCCGCGATCGGTTCCTGGGGCAATTAGGCGCGCGATGTATGACAGCTGTCCGGCGAAGTCGACATATGCTACCGTAACTTCACACATCCAAAGAGGATCTTGGCGCTCTTCGCGTCTGGGGCGACACTGATCCTCGCTTATAAGAGGCGACATTGAGATTTTCCTCGCTAAAGACTTCATTTTCCTGGCTAACGACTTCGTTGCGCTGTCTCAACATTTCCCGACTGCTGCTTTCGAAAGGACTTCCTTGATATCCTTCCGTCAGAAAACCATGTCTTCATCCGACAGGACGATATGGCAGAATTGGCCTCTCCTTGTTGCAATGGTCACCCTGGGATGCTCATTGTGGCTTCTGAATCGGCAATATCTCGACTATCTCGAATATGGAAACAATGCCTTGGGTATGGCGCTGGGCCAGATCTCCCCAACTTCAACAGGCCAGGCTGCTCCCAATTTCAAGATATATATTTACGATCTACCCGGTCATATGGACAACGACCTACGTGCTGTGAAGCTCGATGATGCCGAGTGGCTCGGACAGTATAATGCCGACATCAGGGTACATGCACTGCTGGCATCCTCGCCATATCGTACTTACGACCCAGAGGAAGCCACCCTCTTCTACGTTCCCATCTTCCCCACTAGGAAATTGCATGAAGGATTACACATAGAGGAGAAGTCCTGGCAAGACTCCATAGAAGGGTCTGTGGCATACACTGGGGCGGCACTGCGCCATGTGCAGACGAAGCATCCTTGGTGGGCTCGGAAGAATGGTCGCGACCACTTCTTCACAGTGACTGGCGATCACGCACGCTGCTTACACTTTGCGGGTCTGCCGAGGGAGCTATTTGGCGATGTCTTCCTCCTTCATCATTTAGGAGATCCGACCCTCTCCAATCAAGATCCTGACTCCCCAAAGCACCGCTCAGCGAATTCCGATCTCTGGCCATGTTACGTACCTGGTCGTGACATCCTTCTGCCTGCCATGGTCAATCATAACGTCACACCCGTGGTCGACGTGCAGAATGACCGAAACCTATCCGTCATTTATCGATTCAGTCTCACTACACCGACAAGCCGGCATTCATATCATGGAGTGAATGTCCGGACGTCCTTGGGAGTGATGTTCGATGCAAATCCGTTTCCTGGTGCCGACTTTCGTGAGCGAGACCTAGAAGACACAGTCTCTGATATGTCGATATCAAACTTCTGCGCAACTCCACCTGGTGTTGTAAGCTCTCTTGCTTCGGGTTTAGTGCTGCAGCTGACTCTTGCACGTCGTCAGGTCGCTCACACGTCACGATTCTTTCGAGCTATCTACTCCGGATGTATTCCACTCTCGTTCTTCTTGGCTTATGACCTACCCTTCCAGAATGTGATCGACTATAGCAGCCTCACGGTCAATATATCGCCGTTCGACGTGCAGACAACACACAAAGTTCTGGCTGGCGTCATTACAGACGAGACTCGGATGCAGCAACTGCGAGCGGGCGTCGCCTCTGCTCAGAGGCACCTGCGTTGGGACAGACCGGACGGTGCCGAAGCCTCCATCATCCAAGCTTTGCGACACCGTTCGTACGAAGCTGAATAGCGAGCATGGACAACTTAGCGTGAATCTGATGGGATCTTTCACTCGTTACGGGAGCAGCTCACACGGAATCCTCGCCGATTCAATGGCTAAAGCACATTTGACCTCGTTCTGGTCTCATCGAAGCGAGCAAGTACACGAGCTTTCCTCTCCCAAGCCTCCAAATACTGCGGCAATGTTCAATTTGAGATACCTGCGCTTGTGAGCGCCAAAGGTGCCAAGAGTCGACAGCACAGACACGAAGGCAGACCGGGCGGTGGAGATGAGAACAGTCAACTGCTCTGTCGCCGCGCGCAGAATGAACCGGATATCACCGTATCAAGGTCAACGACAGGAAGAGCAGAAGTTGGTGTGAATCGTATAATGTCACTCCGAATGCTTAGCATGGAAGTTCAGCTCTGCTTCCAGTTCTCCTGTTGGCTTGCAAATGATGGCATTACTCTACTTTGGAGACCGAGCGCGACGATATGGCGTTGTACTATAGGAGTGCCATAGCTCCTGTAGGATACTTCCGCAATTTGCATTCCACGCAGGAAATGGCCCCTACCACACAGCTATGTTACACTTATGCACGACCTGCTTGCTACACATGATAACACTACAACTATGTATACGCAGACCTCCCTCTCAGCCCCAATCCATCAACTTAGAGCCCTCGTCTCTCTGACTCCGCAACCTCAACTTACGTCTCTTGCCGGTCGGGATTGCGGCAAAGGGAGGATCGTCATACAGAGGTTCTTCCCGAAGGTGTAGCTCGTGATCTGCCGGCCAAGCTCGAAGATCGCGCTTGTGACTTGCTGTGTACATAGCATATTCTAAAGATTCGAACGCTTCTGCATCGGATTGTGAGCCGATGGAGCTGATCTTAACTACAGATCCAACGACAGCCACGAGTGAGAGGAAGAGAGCCGCGAGGAGGATGAAGTGGAAACCGGCACTTCCTGATATACGCTTGTCTAGTTGCCTGACCAAAGCAGGGCTAGCAAATGTTTTCGAAGTGAAAGATGCACAGTTTCTGCTGTCTGGAGTCTGCTTGGTCCGTTTCTTGTTCTCTGAAGTCGAGCTCCGGCGAAGGCTCGTGCGCAAAGTAGACGGCCGGTATGGCCTGTTTGACGTGATAGTAGAGATAGTAGGAAAGCCGAGTGCTTCTCCCATAGTGTCTTCAAGATGGATCGACATGACCCTATCGGGACCTAGGGGAGTTGCGAGGTCGTTCATGTAGCGAGCTTCTCCTAATCATTAGCGCGCCTCGCGTCTAGAATGCAAGGACTACTCACTCATTTTACGGCCAAAATGGTGAGTAGATGATGATTGACGAGGCGGCGGATAGGAAGTATAGAGAGGAGAAGGGCGATTACTTCAATTGCGATGAGTGCTCTAGAACGATCCTGTAATATCAGCTTCTTGGTCTGGACAATGCGTGTGCAGGTCAGCGGGCCAGCATGCCTTTAGATGGTAGACCTGTTGAGGCTTCCCGTAGTGTACCGTATCCCGGCACGAATTCACGAATCAGGCACTTACAGGTCTGCGGGAATAGGGAACTTCAAGCAAGGAGGTGCAGGAGATACGGATTCGTGACTGCAGTGCTGCGATGGAGTCAACCTTCGAGGCAGAGCATGCGATTTCTTCAAAGCTTAGGGCCAAAGCTCATGTCCCTATGATAAGTCGTGCGTCTTGGACAGATAAGTACGTCAAAGCCCGTAACTAAGCTGGAATAGGGGAGAGAACAGGATCCCGTTGGACAGGCATGATGGAGGAAGAGGGAAGATGACCGCGACCAGGGCATCTTTTCCCCCCTGATTCTGCGCCAGTAGAGTGAACGTATGACAATAGGAGAAAAGTCGTATCAGGGGAGGAATGCAGTGGTTAGCCCTTGCAGAATGGTACCTATGGTCATAGAGAGAAGGAGGGGGGGCAAAATTCGGGAACCGATCACTGGCTGAGACATGGCCCAGCGGTCATCCCGTCTCCCGTTGCCTCTGCTCCAGCTTGAAAAAGCAGCAGAGTATCAAAGGGCCGTCACTCTACAAGTGTACAGTGCCAATGTCAACTCGATGGAGCCAGATAAGGCGTCCCGTGCAGCGCTTCTCCAGCTAATCTTACGCGCAAGGCCTTGGTGATGACCTCGGCCCTAATATGAACGGGATCCAGCATGAGATTTCCCTCCCCCTTCAGCAGAACAGAATCTGCAGCTCTTCCTTCCTCCCTCCCTCCTTCCTGCTAATCCATCGTCAGTTTCTTCAAGCGAACTCAACGTCCCAACAGACCACTATCCTTCACGACTAGCGAGATGTTCGCACTCGCTCCCTTCACACTCTTGTCCACTCTCGTTCTCTCCACCTCCTTCTCTGCCGTCAATGCCCTGCCTTTGAACAGCGCTCCAGCGCCAGTATGCTACAAGACATACGAGGATGTCTCTGTGGGCGACTACACGATGTTGAAGGACGTGGATAGTTTCAGCGCACTCTCACTCAAGGACGGTGTCCTCTACACTCCTCTGAACGAGACAGTTGCAGTCATCAAAGACTCATTCACTCTTCTTCCCCCCTTGGTGCATCTCAACAAAGTCCTCCAGCCACTGCAGACCGGAGGTCACTTCGAGATTTGCGAGGATGCCGCCAACAACCACATCTACCTCCAGTTCATTCCCACCGTGCTTCCGGTCGGCATCACCGAGATCACCGAGTTCAAGCTGTGCACTTACGAGACCACAAACAAGCTTGAGGTCTCGCTGCAAGAGAGGGATACTCGCGGTCTCAGCTGCACTGTTGACTGGATCCTCCTCAAGCAGACCAAGGTCGCACACCCTACCGAGTATGGTAAAGTCCTGCAGTATACGGACAAACTTTTGGAGACCGCACCTTTCTACCTCCGCGCAATCACCGTAAGTGCACCAGTCTGTCGAGCTCAAATAGCCCGCTGACCATCTTTGCGAACAGTACGGTAACCAGCTATCCTACGGCGGTCACCGTCGTCGTGCATTGACGGGTGCCGGATCGTCCATCAACGGTCTTTCCGTTAGCTTCGATCAAGCTGCCACTACTGCAGATGTAGCTGCACCTGCACACATCACCATCGGAACCATGTTCAAGGACAAGGCTCAGTACCTTGCTGAATGGTTAGTCGATCGCATCTATACATCTGTCGTGCGCACAGTGCAGTAGCTAATGAAGTCGTTTCTGTCAGGATCTCCTTCTACCGCATGCTCGGCGTCTCCTCCTTCCTCCTGTACGATCACGGCAGCAGCGACAACCCTCTGCAGGTCTTGAGACCGTACATCGATGCTGGAATCGTCACATACGTTCACTGGCCGCCTGCTCACGCAGATGCCGTCTCGCCAGTCCCTTCAGGAATGAACGAGCTGGACGCAACTGCTCAGGCTTACTTCCTGAAGAAGGCCATGTCTGCTTGTCTTTACAACGAGTGGACAACGCACACTCAGGGAGCTTGCCAATTTGCTGCATCCGTTGACATGCTGCGCCGATCCTATGGCAAGACCAGTCTCCTTGGCTTCCTCGATGTCGTAAGTAGTAGAGGCACATTCGATAAGGCAGAGCTATACTGACGTACTTGCACTTCTAAAGGACGAGTTCATCTACCCTGCCGAGTCTGCTCAATCTTCCAATCTTGCAAAGCTCTTCGGCCAGGCACCTTTCGCCCAGGCGGATTACATTTCTATCATGGGTAGCAATTTTGGCACAAGCGGCCACGCAGAAGCTCCTAAAGGGCTTGTTACCGCCTCTTACCACACTCGCCGCGCTCTGAACAACGAGAGTCCAAGTCCTTTCAATTCGGGATCTCAGAAATTCGTCCAGGCAGCCGAGAACAAAGGTGCACTACCGATGACCTTCACTCTTCCTGAAACGTACGCTCGCAAAGCGTTTGTCAGACCAGAGAAGGCCATCTATAGCGTCGTCCACGATTGGGTTCAACAGCCATCTGCAACATCAGAGTGGAGCACAGTCGAGATCGGATTGAGCTACCCGCATATCAAGTTCAACCACTATGCCTTCCTCTCCCGCAACGATGCCAACAGAAAAGCACAAGCCAACGGAAACCCAATGGCAGCGTTCGATGCCGACCAAGACGCATTCTACTCTGCTGAGGAGGACCACAGCGTCAAGTGGCTACTGCCTGCGCTCCGCAAGAGTATTGCAGCAGGTTCAGCATAAGTTTGCGATATTTATTTCTTCTGATTATAGTTTATTTGGTTCGAAATTCTTGCTGGGATATATGAGTATTAATGATGATGGGACAAAACCTACCCAAGGCGTCCGTTTCCTAGAGGATGCGCTTCAAGCTTAGCGGCCAATCTGTATAAAGTAGCTTTCACCTAGTGCACATTCTTTTTTGAGCTGGTCGGAACAGTGCGACATTGCAAATAGAGACAGTATCCCTGGAAAGAGTACTGTGCAGGTTTTGACCAAGCTGGGCAGTTCAGTGGAGAGGAGTGCTTGCCTGTGCTGAGATACTGTTACAAATCTTTTCGATCTTTCGACCTTTTCAGCAATACACGCAGGGCCGCCCGAAGCTATCGTCTACGAATGCTTCTTTCTGTCTGTTCATAATTGCTGGCCTTCTCCTCACAGAGCGCATCAAAGATGGGCAGACAGTTGACGGTACCGTCGGTCGAGCAGGCTGGCGATGCCGACACGGATTCCAAAGCGTAAGGATCATCGTAAGAGAGATCTTCGGAGCGAATCAGTTGCTGACAGCTTTGCGGGCTGTCCGTAGCGTTCGAAAAGTCCTTTCCCGTGCAGGCATTTTGGGCAAGACCACTTCTAGCTCGCGTCTCACGTTGAGCAATCTACTACGTATCGTCATCTCGATACTAGCAGCTGTCGCACTTCTTCCGTCACTGCTGTATTTGGTTGGCGTCAACGGAGCTAGCTTCAGGCGGCTGTCTCCTTACAAAGTTCTGCGAGCTTCAAGCTTCCTCAAACCGCCTCCGAGCGAGACATTCGCACATAGAGGCGATAGGCCGCTGAAAGTCTACATCTATCCTCTGCCCGACTGGCTCGACCATGAAGTCCGAACAGCTGTCCATACCGAGAAGTGGTTGACACAATCTTCCGAGTACGATGCCGATATGTGGATGTACAACTTCCTTTCAGAAGCATCATTCCGCACTCACGACCCAAACGAGGCTACGCTGTTCTACATTCCAATCTTCCCAACCCGAAGATTACACCTGAAGCAGCCTCAGGTGGGCTGGCAAGATGCTATTGCTGCTTCAGCTCACGACGTCAGATGGGGAGTGCATTGGGTGAAAGAGCACTGGAACTACTGGAGACTCAACAATGGCGCGGACCATTTCACGGTGCTTGCTGGCGATCACGGTCGATGCACGCATATGTCTAAGCTTACAAAGGAAGATGTGGGCGACTTGTTCGTCTTCCAGCACCTGGGAGATCTGACTCTATGGAACGGGGACGAGTCGGTCATCCATGCAACAGCCTGGCCGCCCCAGCCTGAGGCCGGCCAGTATTGGCCATGCTATCGGCCAAACCACGATATTCTCCTGCCATCCTGTGTTCTACAGAAACAGGTTCCTGTAGTATCACCTTTCCGTGCGCGCCGCGAGATTTCCGCGCTCTTCCGTTTCGAACCAGAGGCAGCTACAGCAAATCATCCATATCATCACGTCAATATTCGCAGAACATTGAAAGACCAGTTTGAGAAAAATCCTATACGGGGAGCAGATTGGCGTCACTATCAGGGTCTCAACGCTACGCTGCAAGATATGGCAAACTCTACATTGTGCATGATACCGCCAGGCATTGTAAGGACACATGCCGATACCAAGCCGCTGAATGTACTGAGCGTCTGTGCTTCTAAAGGTTGCGCACACCTCTCGACACTGGCGGGCGATAGCGAGAGGTTGCATACCAGTCACTTATTTCCAAGCCTACGATCTGCCTTTTCAAGATCGTATAGACTACTCTTCCTTCTCGCTCAACATCCAGCCACAAGACGTACACCATACTCACGAAGAGATTACCGACTTGCTTTCTTCGCCTGATAGGTTACTACGCATGCAGACTGCTTTGGCGAGAGCACAAAGTCTATTGCAGTGGGAAGGAAATCATGGTATAGCTTCACTGGTCACGTCAGAACTACAGAAGCGGTCGGATAGAGTCAGTAGAAGGTGGGTTCACCCTGACCTTCGACAATAGGGTCGTCGGCACAGGTTCAAGGGAGGTTGCATGTAGGTACTTGTAGTCAATTTCAGCGTATGTTAGTGTAGAGAGGGAGATCGAGGGCGTCTGCAAGCCACTCATTTGCCAATCGCCGCCGTGTCTGAAGTGATCCGGGCCGCGAACCAGGACATAACTTTGAGCTTGAGCTGCCGTGGGATGAACGTCATTGAAGGAGGAATGTGCCCAATGCCACAAAAGGGATCTTTACAACAACACGCACAGGCTTGACCGCCTAAGAATCCGGAAGAAGTCTATTCAATCAGAAATCGAGAGCTTCAGTTTTGACAGCTGCAGTGAGGAGTTGATTAATGGTCAGGTGACTGAGAGGGGTGAAGATAGGAGGTAGAGGCACACCTTTCTTCGCCCTCGTGTTGTCCTTGATGACAGCATTGATATGCTTTTCAAACATATCAACATACTTCTTCAGGCTAGTATGTTCCCAATTCGCTTCTTTTCCCTCTTCCAAGCCCTTGACGTTGTCGAGTTCCCTCAAAAGATTACCTACTGTAGGGACTTCCTCAGGATTGAAATCCTGGACGTGCTGGGGATCTACGGGGACACACAATCTTCCCGTTGCAGGATGGACGATAAAAGGTGATTTGAGCAGATGGTTCTGGTGTTTTGATACTTCAGCATCAATTCGAGGATAAAGGTATTGAAGCTTGATGTCTTCCATCGCGTCTGTAAGCTTCGATTGAATGATCTTGCGCTAAATGGGTGGATGAACGGTCTATTAGATAAGTGCAACAAGAGGAGGCGCAGGCCGTGACCGCACCTTAAGCGCATTCAACTCTTCGCCAACAGCTGCACTGCCCGCAGCTGCCAATTGCAACCATCTCTCCTTGCTCGATATCTCTGGTCCATTCCTCCACTTGTTCTCCAGGTCCTGTCTGACCTTAACTAATCTCTCCTCGTTCACCGGGAGAAGGTTCAACATTGCTTCCCATCCACTTTCCTTCCTGAAGCAGTCCTGATCGTCTAGGATGATCCTTTCGAAGTCCTTCAAAAGCCCGCCATCGAGCGTTGTTCTGATAGAAGGGTGAAGTGGGCGATGCAAGTCGACCTTTTTATGCTGTTGAGCACTACCTTTGATGACTTCTATGTAGCCGACAACACTCTTGCGTTGTTCGTCGGTGAGCTGTAAAGCTGCGATGTCGGAGATCCAACAATGGATACCTCTTCTTCCGGAATACACCCACATGAGGTGTTTGAAGCCGAAATCCTCTGCGTGTTGTATGACCTCAGCTGCAGATTAGTCGTGTAAGAAGAGGAAGAAAAATCACCTCTAAGTGTACTATCCAAGACTGTGACAGCGCTAGCTATAAATCTCCAGCATCTCCTGCAGATCCCCTTGCCCTGACAGCACGTTCTGATCTCGTCGTAATCCGTCATATCAATATCAAAGACCAGTTCCCTCATTTGAGGCTTCAAGCCTGCTTTGAGCTGCGTACGTTTATCTTTCGGTCGCGCATTGTAGATTGCTCCGATTTCGAAGCGGGCAGGGTTAAGACGGATGAGCTCTTTGTGGAAGTCGATGTGAGATGCGAATGAATTGTAGCGCTGCCAACGCAGGAAGAAAGTCGGTCAGCAGCTTCCAATGACCAGAACGCGATACTGTCGAAAGTCGACTGACAAGGTAGGCGTCGTTCGCGAGTGTAAAAGCGATTTCTCTATGTGTCCAGTTGGTGCTAGGAACTGCATGCGAAGGTATACACGCGAATCAGGTCTGGAAACTCGCGCGCCGTGCTGTGTGGCCCACCCTGCTCCTGATTGAGCCATAGATACAGCTGTTTCGCCGGGAAGAGCCTTCTGTAGAACATCGCCATAACATTTGGGTTGCTGACATCGTCGTAGTCTCTGGCATCGAAGCGTTTGGCGACTTGAAGGCTGCAAACATCCAGCGAGAATCCCGACGCGTCGAGGTCAGCCAGCGGTCTTTGGCGATACCAGCGCGGTCTGCCAACGCACAGAGCCTTCTCATCTATGTCGTCCTGGAAGAGATCAACCACATCAATGTCTTTGGCCATGGCGAACGAGCTTGTGGAGTGGATCCAAGGGCAGAGAACGACTTTGATGCAATAATGCTAAAGACAAGTCTTGCGAACAAACTACTCAAGAAAACGTAGATAAGGACCTGGTACAACACAACATCGCAGCGAGTCTCCGTAACGCGAGAGCCTGTGAAGCGGGCGAAGAAACGCGACCGGGCTTTCGCTCGTGAAAGCTTTCATTCCAGAAACTGGGACTTCTACGACCTCCCGACGCAGTCCATCTGATCACAGCGAGCTGCACTTGGCATCCCTACCGAGTGACCCTCTGCGTGTCTCCTCTACCCGTCTGCGATCAACCAAGATTACACAGCCGTGCTATCTCTCACCCATGTCTCGATGGCAAAGTATTGACCAGAAGATACAGTAGCCAAAGTCAGCTGGCGTATCAGGCTCAGAACATTCAAGGCGTGGCTACATTGTAATTTGGTAGATAGCTTGACAGATAGGCCTGGTGCAGAAGAGCCTGGATGAGAGTGTGACCGCCAGGGTATTGATTCGGATGTATCCCTGCCGTCCCGTCTTGGAATCTCTGATTGCCTTCGAAAAGTGCTCCAAAGTCCAGTAGTGCCACGCCTTCTTCCCTTGCTATCGCCCGTTGTACAATCTGCAGCTGCCGCGTACGTGCATCTGAACGGTCTGCAGGGCCTGCTCGCTGAACCGTCCTGTATACAACGGGCACGCCTGGCCATGTGGTCTTGATCTTTCGTAAGATCAGCCGCATCCGGGTGGCCCACTTCTGCAGCTGTTCTGCAGGATATAGCTCTGGCGAAGTATTCCAACCCCCCACAGTCGGATCGATCGGGTACACCAAGTCCCACACTATTGAAGCAAAAAGTCAGACATTATTGAAAATGGCTTGGTGGCAGCGAAGGGGCAGCTTACAGCCTGCATTTACGCTGATCAGCTTGACAGGCTGCGCGAGAGTGTCGGCGTGCGGCTTGAAAAGCTGATCTATCCTGTCGAGCGCATCTCCTGGCGCGAACCAATCCGACATGTAGCTCCAGAAATCGACAGTGTCTAATGCTCCATAGAAGAAGCCATTGACGAATCTGAGATTGAGACCCTGAGGGTCTACGAGGACAGTTTGTGGACGTCCGTGATCTGATATATTGGAAGGACCGTTCGCATAGGTTCCAGCGGTGAACATAGTCTGGAACGACCAGGCAGCTTGGCCTATACTGTTCCTATCTGTACTGTCTCCTAAACTTAGAATAGTAAAGTTCCGAAGGTGTTTGGTCTGTTCCATCGCTTGTGCCCGCAGCTGCACCTGTTCTTCTGGCGTCGAGGCCGCTTCCAATAGCGGATATCTGGGATTCGGATTGGGGACTGAGCCCACGAAAAGGACAGGCGTGTTGAAACCAGGCAGCGAAGCATCCGTCACCGGCGGGTAGGAAAGATTGCATGCCATCTGGACAAGGCGGATCCAGTCTGGAGGACTGTCTTCTGCCAGCGGTAGAGCGTTCGACGAAGGCACTCCAGGCGATATACTCTTGATGTTGAGCCGGGTCAAGGGCACCCATCGAGTATCGAAGGGCTGCTTGGGGTCGTATGAGATGAAGCCCTCCGCGAGGTAGGGATCTGTAAGAGGGAAAGGGTAGACGACCTGCCGACTCCATAGATTCTTGCTGCAGTGCATGCGAATCAGCCTACTGTCGGTAAAAGGGCCTAGGCTGCGGAGAATGCTTACAGCACATTGAAGCTGTTCCTGAAATGGGACTGGATGGGAGAAGAGCTCGATTGATGACTGCCTTGTGAAGCGACTTCGACAACCAGCACTGCACATATGCAGATGAGAGCGAGTATCTGGAAGTTGGGGCCGAGAGCTCGTCGAGGAAGACTCTTTCGTCTCGAGACATTCGGTGGTGATATAATACCGTAGACTTTCATGGCTGCGAATTATCTGACGAGTGGACCAGAAAGAGATGAACGACCTTCAAGGTGTCTGTCGTCCGTTCAAGACGAAGGCTGCAGCACGTAGTGCCAAGAGGCTGGCGAAGCATTAGCAGAGTAGGATATTGACACGACAGAGTTGCACCCATGGTGCCATCCTAGGCGGATGAGTATCAATCATTATTTGTGCATGCATGATAATTCTGCCCGGTTATGGGAAAGAACCGTCCTGGCTGGATCTTTGTCGACAGCGAATCTGCGTACATGTCGATGCGTGCTCTTCTGCCCGAGGCGTCAGTTACATGGTCAATACTGAACAGTATATCTCTGAGCCAGTGCGCGCAGGATGCAGACAGCCTTCCTGAGATAGGAAAGCTCGGTCGCCGAAAGCTGCAAACTCAAGTCTAAGCTGAATTAGAGTTTGAGGCAGAGAAAGTGTATGACAGCTGGCTGCAATTGCATAGTCGGTTCTCCTGAGCTGGTAGATTGCAATTGGTTCGTCTTCATTTCGCTGGGAATGCAGTCTGGCGACCATCTTGGATTTTGGACCAGCCGACTTGAGCTCCAACGTCGCAGGCGGAGCCTGTAGCGGGCGAATGACCAGGAAAGGGTGCTTGATCTGATCTGTGCATGCTTGCAGACTTTCATGATCTGGCCTGTCGCTCTTCAAGTCCAGGCCGTCATGCGAACATCCTATTAGCCTTGGTCCGACAAATCGAGGGCTAGCCAGTCGTGAGCAAGACCTTGGTAGGTTGTACCATCGTGCTAGGTTACGTTCAAAGAAAGGGATACAGGACCCATGGCGATGGGCACATTAAGTTGTGGGGAGCGAGCGAAGAGCCTCAGCGAAGAAATCGAAAATACAGAAAGTTAGAACCAATGATACGTCGTCTCAGTCTCTATAATCGAGTGTCCTGGCAGGCCTGATCCTCTTCCTCTCGGGCGATCTATGCACGTCGTCACAGGTCTGGACGCCCTCCTCCGGTCCAGCTTCATCTTCTTCATCCTGATCCTGCTGCAGAATCGTAGCTTCTGTAACGAGCTCTTCCCGTGGAGAGTCTACACCATGCAAGAAGGTAGACTGCACTTCGCTGTCTGTTCTCGTCCTTCTCAGTCCTACTGACGCGAGTCCAGTGGGACGCGTTGTTGTTGTTGTTGTTGTTTGGCCGGTATCACCTTGTGATGCCTGCCTTAACAATGAGCTACTACTGGATGATCTTCGCAATGGAGGAGGAGCTCTCAATGAGGGTGATCTGGTCAAAGAGTGTCGTCGACTGTTGCTTGGCCCGGCCTCTGCTGGTAACGTGAAAGCTGGTCGGAGGGGAGATGAGGGCGGCGATGAGGAAAGTGGGTTTGTCAAGCTTCTGGGAAGGTGAAGAGTAGGAGGAAGTGCCATCTGACGGCGTTGCTGAAATGTCGATGTCGACGGTGAAGCCAAACGAGACGTCGATGGACTTGGCTGAAACCCAGTACAGTCAGCATAAGAAGCTGCTATATCAGTGCTACACGCACTTGATCATCGTACTGAAGCAACGCTCCCGCTGCTCGTCCGTCTGCTCTAGCTTCCAGATCTCCGTCTCTTTCGCTATCTGTCTCTGGATCTTGCACGCTCCGGACAGGCGAGTCCCAGTTTCTTGCTTCATTGACGATGTATGTGATATCGTCGAGGACTTGCCGCCCTCTCTTTCTGGGTATCGGGCCATGGTAGCTCTTGCTTCTAAATAGCCCAAATCCTGGCGGTCTTCGAGGAGGGTCGCTGTCCATGATAGCTACGACTGTTGCGTATTCTTCAAGTTATCTGCCTTGCAGCTTCCTGCAGCTAGTTACAGACTCATCCCAGCAATAAATTGTAAGTTATGGAATCTCGAAAAACAACAAAGGCGCGTGGGATCCAGACTGGACGCGTAAAGCATGCATGCATGTGACAGCAAGTCGATTCATGGCGTTACACCTACATCGCAACTGTGATGTATGTATGGCATTCATATAGTTCTGCTGCAGAAGACTGCGAAAGAGTGTCTTTGAGATAGTCATGGCTCGCAGATTCTGCGCTGTTTTTACGCGCATAGTGAAGCCAGAACTCTCTGCAGGCCAGGTAGATATACTGCATCATGTCGAATACAAACACGATGTGCTTGCAACGCTTCCAGTAGGATTACATAACTTACTCCTGCAATTTCTTGCTGCTGACCCGGTGCCTGGGTACACCTTCCGGGCCTCGGGCAGTCAATCGATGACGCGCTCGGCTGACAAACCAGCAACCGGCACTCACCTAGCCGGCCGTCATCAATCATCAAGAGAAATCTTCACAACTCCGACTGACTCTTCTTCTTCTTCTTCTCAAACCAATCACTCAACATGGCCCCATCAAATAAAGCTCTCTTCTTCAAGCAGGTCCCTTCAGAGCTGCCCAAGCTTGGACAGGACATTGCTGTCGAAGATGCATCCATAGACTTTGACGCAGAGCTCCCTAGCGGTGCTATCCTCGTCAAGGTGAGCACACTCAAGCACTGAGTATCAATCATAGCTTTGCTGAATGCTGTTCGCAGAACCTGTATATCTCCCTCGACCCGTACATGCGAGGAAGACTGCGCGACCCCTCCAAAAAGTCATACGCACCTCCCTTCCAGCTCAACCAGCCTATGGACTCTAGAGTAGTCGGCAAAGTCGTAAAGTCCAACAATCAGAAATTCCCAGAGGGATCGACCTACGTTGGATTCAGCAAGATCTCGAATTATGCTGTCATTCCAGAGCAATACCTCGCACAGAGCAGGGTCATTGACAACAAGCAGAACATTGATCTGCCAAATTACCTCGGAGCACTAGGCATGCCCGGCCTCACAGCATGTACGTTCGCTGACCGATTTTCTGTCTTTTTGCTTCTAGACATGACTGACAATGTTCTTTTTAGACTCCTCCTTCTACGACATCGGTCAGCCAAAGAAGGGCGAAGTTATCTTTGTTTCAGCAGCTTCAGGCGCCGTAGGACAGCTTGTGGTCCAGCTCGCAAAACACGAAGGCTTGACAGTCATCGGAAGTGTCGGAGATGACGACAAGTTGAAGTTTATCTCGGAAGAGTTGAAGTGTGACCATGCTTTCAACTATAAGAAGGAGTCGGCAGAAGATGCTCTCAAGAGATTCGCACCGGATGGTATCGACATCTTCTATGACGTGAGTGGGTTGCAGTATATGATGAATGATTGTGCTGACGTATTGTTGATACTGTAGAACGTCGGTGGAGAGACGCTCGATGCTGCTCTCGGAGTGATGAAAGATCACGGACGTGTCGTAGGATGCGGTATGATCTCCCAGGTATGCATCTTTACGCTTTGAACTTTCTGCATATCGCTGAATAGAATCTTCGGTCGTTCAGTACAACCTAAAGCCTGAAGAGCAATACAAGCTCAAGAACCTCGGCATGGCTCTCGTCGCCAAGCGACTTACTCTACGAGGCTTCATTGTCGGAGATGCGAACATGGGCCCTAAATACACGAAAGAGCACCAAGAGAATGTGTCAAAGTGGTTGGCCGATGGGTCTTTCAAAGCCAAGGTCGACATCGTGAAGGGTATCGAAAAGGCCGGAGAAGCGCTCCTTATGCTCTTCAATGGTAAAAACCAAGGAAAGTTGGTATTGCAGGTCGCAGATGAGTAGGTAGATGTCAGTCATAGAACAAGCTTCAATCGTTATAGGTTTAGAGCCAAATTAGATAGCTTATGTCGCACTGCAGTACGTTCGCAATCAATGTAACCAGACGATCATACAATGAACATCAATGAATCGTCGCTCGCCAGAGCATGTCGAGAAGTCCGACTTGTCCAAATTGGGGTACGGTAGGCTTTGCGCGAACCATCAAGAGCCAGCTCATGCGCCAACATGGGCGCCGAACAGCGATACTACTTCAATGTCGATGTAGTAGGCGTACTTTCAGCGTCGTGCGACCGGCTCAGCAAGATCTCGCGACCGATCCAAGCAGCATAAACGTCAGCAGCGGCCTCATAGGCAGCGACAGTAGGTTCCCCTTCGCATTAGCAAGAGTATTCTGTCATCGTCGTAATGATGGCTGTCCTGCTTTATCCAAAGTCGTCGTCAGAAACCAAGTCGGTGTCCAGCTACTTTCGCCTAAGCTGCATCGACAAGTCTTTGGAAACGACGCCTTTCCCGCAATAGACAAACGGGCATTAGAAATATCCAAGACGCACTTGGGACGACACGGTTTAGCGACGAAAGAAAGTCCCGTCATCAAGCAGACTGATTTCGATCTACCGAAACTGCAAGGAAACAATATTGAAGAACACTTCTATAATATTGGAGCGAAGCACTCTTACCCTTATAGAGATTATGCGAAAGACTTGAGTGCTGCGACTCTGCCTCCGCAACCAGATATCTGGCAGCAATTACCTGGCTGGACTAGATATGAGCAGGATGGAGCGTTCGAGCCAGTGGAGTCACCTCCCGATGAAGCACTAGTCTTCGATGTTGAGACTCTATACAAAGTCTCTCCGTACCCCGTCATGGCCATTGCGGCTTCTGCGACGCATTGGTACGGCTGGGTGTCTCCCTGGCTTCTCAAGGAAAGCACAGACATAGTGCAACTCATTCCTTTCTCGAGCAAGAAGCAACAACTACTTGTGGGACATAACGTAGGATACGACAGAGCAAGGATAAGAGAGGAGTATAATATCGAAAGAACAAACATGCGCTTCTTGGACACTATGGCATTGCACGTAGCTGTACGTGGTCTATCATCTCACCAGCGAATACCATGGATGAAGCATCGCAAGCGGAAAAAGAAGGAAGCAGAAGAAGGTCTAGATGTCACGGCTGAGGAATCATCCTCTTCTTCGGAACCTAGTGGTACTTCCCGTTCACCTCCGCCCCTTTCACCATCTCCGTCGTCGGCTTTTGCAGATGGTGCTGAAAACAAGTGGGAAGATGTCAGCTCTATGAACTCCCTCGTCGACGTTGCGAAATTACATTGCGATATCGACATGGACAAATCAGCTCGAGACTGGTTCAGCTCTGAAGATCCGCAAGAGATCGTAGATCAATTTCAAGAACTCATGACATATTGTGCGAACGATGTGCTGGTAACGCATAAAGTCTTCAAGGTCGTCCTGCCTGCTTTCACAGACGCTTGTCCACATCCAGTCTCCTTTGCTGGTGTCCTACATATGGGTAGCTCCTTCTTGCCCGTAGATGATTCGTGGGAGCATTTCATCAGTGAAGCGGAACGGGTGTATCATGAGTTTACAAAAGGCGTAGAGACGGAGTTATACTATATAGCGGAACAAGCTAGAAGACTCATCTTCAAGTATGATGAGAATGGAAGACCTGTATACGAATCGGACCCATGGCTCAGACAATTGGACTGGACGCCAAAGAAAGCCAGACCTATCAATACCTCGAGTCTTCTCGGTGTTGCGGAGATGCCTAAAGAAGAGGAAGTCGTGGAGACCAGCAGCAGTGATGTCTCTGAGGATTCGGGATACGACTCGAGCTATGAAAATGCAAGTACGGACGCATCACAAGCGACTGCGGCCGGACTATCCGAGGAGGCCGACAGCTTCAGCAGTGCACAAGCGGCACCTCATCAGGACAAGGAGGTTTCCCCACAAGCGCAAGATGTACCACAGCCACAAACATATCCGCAATGGTACACGACCCTCTTATCGAAGGCTAGCGGACAAATCACTCAGTCAGGATGGGATCAGATCGTGCCTCTTCTCTTGAATATGTCGTGGAAAGGCTATCCTCTCAGGTACAGCCTCGAACATGGATGGTATTTTGCCGTACCCAAAACGCGTAAGAAGGAGATATCCGCCCTCCCAAACCGACTAGAGGAGCAGTTGGCTGGCAAGCAGCACATCTGTTTCAAACCTTTTGGTGTCATCAAGAGAAATATGTTATCCTCTATGCTCAGAGCCTCTATCAAACGAAACGATCTAAGTTCCTCTCCGCATTCAGACCTCGTCAATGAGCTTTGTGAGCTTGGTATGGCGGGCAAAGACAGTACACAGAAAGCACGAAAGCGACCAGAACTACAGGAAAAGATTCTAGAACTAGCAAATTCAGCTATGCGCCTCGAAGAGAAGGACCAGCAGGCCGATCCTTGGCTGTCGCAACTCGATTGGACGGGATGGCAGGGACCCGCTCAGCCATTAATTGACAGCAAAGGGATGCCTGCTGAAGCCAATGAAGAGTCAGCAGACACGACTCAGACTGTAGACAGCCCGGCTGTCATGCAAGAAGGCTCTCCCGACCTATCTCAGGAAGTCATCCTCCAGCCAGAATCGCCGGCAGCCAATGAAAGGCGCAGAGGAAGACTGTTCAGCGACGACAGCACTGCCTCAGACTCACATATCCGAAGCTTCTCTACAACCTCGTCCAACACAGATGCCGAGGAGCCTGCCCGCAGAAGCAGTCGCTTGTTTAGTGGCCCCGACGATAGCGATACAACACCGGTCTCATCGACCGCTGCGGCTGCCATGAATACAGATACTGAAGTGTCACCAGCTTCTGAGTCAGCAAGTAAGAAAGCACCGAAGGCCAAGAAGGCTACTGCTTCGCCAGAGAAACAACGTGAAAACGATTTAAGCGATGCTGTCTGGCCTCATTGGTACTGGCATATGTGGAGACCACGCAAGGACGCCAAAGATCAAGGCGCAATGGACCTTTCCATCCGCTCGAAGGCTGCTCCTCTGCTGATGAAACTTCAGTGGCAAGGCTATCCACTGGCCTCTTCCCGCCAACATGGCTGGCTTTATAGGGTACCGAAGGCGGAATGGCAACAGCCGAGCGAAGAAGCTGGGGATGTTCCTCAGCCAGTGGTCTTCGGCCTGAATGCAGACATCAACCTGGAGGAGGACACTGAACATGTGTACTTCAAGCTACCGCATAAGGATGGCGCTGAGGGCAACGTCGGGACGCCTCTGTCGAAAGCCTTCATGCCTGCATTCGAAGAAGGTATTCTCAGCAGCGAATATCCGGCAGCTCGCAAAGCTCTCGATATGAATGCAAAGTGCAGTTACTGGATCAGTGCACGAGAGCGAGTGAAGGGCCAGCTTGTGGTTTGGGAGAAGCAGAAAGGCGAACAAGGGTTCCCAACAACGTCTGACAAGGCCAAACATGGAATGATCCTGCCACAAGTCGTGACCATGGGAACTGTGACCAGACGAGCGGTCGAAAGCACTTGGCTGGCAGCTTCGAATGCAAAGGAGAATCGACTTGGTTCCGAGCTCAAAGCTATGATTAGGACACCTACCGGCTGGAAGATCGTCGGTGCAGACGTAGACTCCGAAGAGCTCTGGATCTGCTGCGTCATGGGAGACGCTCAGTTTGGGGTGCATGGTGCAACGGCAATAGGGTGGATGACTCTGGAAGGCACAAAATCAGCAGGTACAGATCTACACTCAAAGACCGCCTCCATCCTGGGCATCAGTCGTGACAAGGCAAAGGTCTTCAACTATTCTCGAATCTATGGCGCAGGCGTAAAGCACGCCACTCAGCTGTTACTTCAATCCAACCCGAAGCTTAGCAAGTCCGAAGCTGAGAAGCTCGCTAAGACGCTCTACGCCTCTACAAAAGGTCTCAAGCAACACACACTGAACAATCGCTTTGAGCGCAAATTCTGGCATGGCGGTACAGAGAGCCATGTCTTCAACACATTGGAAGCCATTGCGATGGCTGCAGATCCTAGAACACCCGCCTTAGGCTGTGCCATCACTGCAGCTTTAGCCAAGGGTAACTTGCCGAAAACGGAGAAATCGAAAGCTGGAGAGGACTTCATGCCTTCTCGTATCAACTGGGTCGTTCAGAGCAGTGGCGTGGACTATCTGCATCTTTTGATTGTTTCGATGGAGTATCTTTGCGAACGAGTAAGCCGCACTTGTCCACGAGCAACCGGCTGTCACTTACTGAAAGTTCCCTTCCTACAGTTTGGCATTAAGGCGCGCTTTATGATCTCGGTGCACGACGAGATACGATATCTCGTCAAGGAGGAAGATCAATATCGAGCGGCTCTTGCCCTTCAAGTCAGTAACCTCTGGACTAGAGCTCTTTTTAGCTACAAGCTGCAAATGGAATCTTTGCCGCAGGTATGTCATCACAAGCCACATATATCCGACGCACGGGCTGATTTCCTTGTCATCACTCAGTCTTGTGCCTTCTTCTCGGCTGTAGACTTGGATAATGTCCTCCGAAAGGAGGTTGACATGGATTGCGTTACGCCTTCACAGACGAAGCCAATCGAGCATGGGAAATCGCAAACCATCGAGAAGACGCTTAAATTGACGGAAGAATCACTCTGCGTCGATAAAAACGGTAAAATCCTTCCAATGTCGCACGAGGACACTTTCCCCCCTTTAGAATTGCCCGCCCACCCAGCGGCAGTCACGCCAGCTGCAATCACCTATCGCCGCACTGGTTTTGAAGAGATTCTGTTCCTCGAGGCACAAAACGCAACGAGTAAGGAAGCCCTTGGAGAAGTGCTCCAACAGAGAGATTATAGACTAGACTGGGATCTCTCGAATCTGTCTGCAGCCCAGCATATTCTACCACCCGCACTCAAGAAAAGCAGAGCAGGTGTCTCTGCATCCTCGTCCAGTTCGAAAAACATAAAGAGAGTCGGACCACCTATCACCACTCTGCCGATGCGAAGAGCTCCTGAGAGAGCGGCGTGAGCGGTCAGTGAATCAGTAACGTATGTATCTAGGGACAGTGTAGCGATCGGATAGGTAGCATAGGTCTGTGTTGTTGACAACATCATGTGAAGCGAGTTCATTCAGGGTGTAAGAAATATTTCCCCATCTCCCGACTATCTATCGCATCATGCGACATACTTCCTCTGCTCTCCCCTTGAATTGGTCGTCCAATCCAAGAATTGCACAAATTTATTGGCTGCCGCCATGCTTGGACTCGTCAGCTTTCGCGCAGCGTCTTCCCCTTCCTTCCCAGTCTGATCGCCATTCTGCGCACGGATAGCGGGTGATGCACTGCGCCATGAGAAGAGGCTCCCAGATCCTCCAGCCAGCAATGAGCCGAGGATGTTCGCTTGTCCATGAGGAGAGTGCAAAGGTCCAGGCGCTCCATACGTGCTTGGTTCCCGTAGAGGTACTTGAGGTGCAAGTGGAGCCAATGCGCTCTTCTCGAAGCGTGGTGGAAGTCTGAGTCCCTCTTCTGCCAGCTGACTATGCCGCGGCTCGTCGTAGAGGGATCTTGCATTCCGCAATTGAGCAAGTGCACGCTCGTGGAAGGCTATCTGTCCATCGAGTATCGTTTGTGTCGTCTTACGCAAGTCGGCTTGTCGTTGCTGATGGATTTGGTCGATCTCAGCAGATATCGCAGAAAGAACAGTTTCGAATTTCGCTTCGAGAGCATCATCGGCCTAGAGGTTAAGTATAGAGTCAGTTTTCATCATTCGACATTCGGCTGGCCAAGGTGATAGCACTACCTTCTCGCCTGCTTCGCGTTGCTTCAGGTATTCTTCGAGGTGCCCTTGAGTGGATCTATGCATGTCCACGAGCGCCTTGGTTGCAGGGGATCAATCAGTCTCTACCCAAATTTCCACATGAGACGGGCTTTCACCTTGTGCCGCTGATTCGGAACATCATTCTCGGCCAGCGATTCCATTGGGGCGAGAAGGACAGTCTGAGCCTGTTCCCACAATTTCAACGTTCAGCTATCTGCCCTCCCCAATCCATCGAATTATACCTTACATTAGCTTCGTAAAGTCCAGCTATTGTATTGAAAGCTCCAGCAGCTTCTTGTATTGCCTTCGTAGTGCTCAAACATGTTTTGCAGTCTTCTTTCCAGCAGAAAGCCCCTTCGTTGTTTTGCATACGATGTGCTTTGGCTAAATAGCGTGAGCGCTGTAGACTGTCGTGCGGCAGCTCTTTCCCGTGAGCAGACCGAGGAAGTTCGGAAGATTGAGCGAGTCCTGCGATGAGTTTGTATAGACTATGCGACAAGGCCTGAACGGCTTGGCCCGTATCTGGTCACCCATACTGTATTAGGAAACGCGCTCGGATATATCTAGATCAACCCACTCACTCTGTGTACTGCTGCGATACTCGGCCAGTCCATCTTTGATCGCACTTATTCCTTGGCCTTTCTCCACTGCTTCGATATGCAAAGCGAAATTCTCGACTTCTTCGCTTGATTCTTCGAGCAGGTCCGATATGTCGAAACAGTTTCCGTCATGGTCGACCTTGTCGAAGAACCTGTAGGGGTCGATGGCTGTTGCGCGAAGTAGTCTTCGATGCAAGGCTCGCTGGTACAGCTGCAATTCAAAAAGCACAATTAGCAACGCCAGGAAAGGCAGAAGATTTGGGCGAGTAGCCTTCCTTACCTCTTCGTCATCGTTCGTCAGGAAGTCAAGCATAGCCTCATGACTCCTAATCAGCGGATGCCTAATGATTCTCCTCAAATATCTTTCCAAATCCCTCCTTCGCGCATTCAAGAACTCTGGCGTGAATCGGCCCGTGAGTTTCTTTTCAGGTAAAGCCGGTATGCTGATTAAAGGATAGCTCAAGCGGAGTATGGTATCTAGATGCTGGAAGTGGTTGTATCGACGATGGACGCAGTTGTGCTTGACTGTCGGTTCTTCAACTGATGTATCTCGAGGGACTCCTTCAGGCCGGTTCGGCGATGATGTAGTGCATGTGATTTCGTATGGTTACAGAGGGTTACAGAGGGTTACAGAGGGTTTACAGAGGGTTACAGAGGGTTACAGAGGGTTACAGAGGGTTACAGAGGGTTACAGAGGGTT
>BCII01000002.1:3344064-3751008 GCA_001972285.1 Erythrobasidium hasegawianum | reverse complement strand
ATCGCCCCGATGAATATCGGATTCACCTACCACCAGAGCATGGCTACACTCTACCACAGATAGCTTTGGCTATCGCAAAGCAATATCCTACTATCCAATCCTCCGTTCAACCTTTTCTTCGACCAGCAGAGCCAAAGTCTAAGTCTCGCCAGCGGCAAGTCCCCGCAATTCACATCAGGGCTTTGCCTGGCGCAGATCTTAGGGAAATGGTGGTCGAAGGGCTCACACTTCCTGGCATGACTGCACAAGTCTCKGTTCTGTATCACACTCTGCGAGCTAACTCTGACCGGGTCGAGGTCACTTTCAATGGTTTGATGGATTCTCCCGATATGATGGACCAGCTGGCTTCATCAATGGGAGAGGAGTTYATCATCATTAATATCCAGAAAGGGGTATATGAAGGGACAAAGATCTTTTCAGGGGAGGCCACAGCTCTCRTTCGCTGCCTTACAAAGAAGGTACCCAGCTCGAAATACGAACAGCWTTTTGATGGATGGTCCTGTCCAATCGAATGTACTATCCGCACACAAATCACATTCTGTCACTTCTGTCGCTCAAGAGACCACATCCGAAACGATTGTCCTTCTGCACCAGCGTGTAAGAAGTGTCAATCGCTGACTCACTCCACTCAGCGGTGTGATAAACAAGCTACTACAAAGGCCAAACCTGTGCCTTCCAAGGCAGGATTGCCCACACCGGGTCAAACAAACCCAATCCCTCTGCGCTCAAGCAGATCGCTTAAAAGGATTAGATCCGAAGATCCCACATCCAATGCATCTACATCGTCCTCCACACCAATTTCCGAAGCTACATCACTCTCCACCGTCCCGTCATCTGTTGTCTCTACTGCTCAACAAGCGATGGATGTCGGCTAGCTACACAACTGAGTTAGGGCTTTTTTCTTTGTATATATCATGCACAGCGTTGTCGTTCTAGGACGGGATGTTGTACACAATATAGAATCGTATACACAAAAAAAGGAAGACCGTAGGCTCCTCCCTTCCACTGCCGCCTTGGTCGTATCACAGCCCCAGCAGGCCTCCCTACGCTCAGTCTACCTTGTGTGTAGCTTCTGGATATCTGTGTATAGTGTGTGAGAGTAGGAGGGCAACTTCAGAATCAGAAATTAGTCGGAAAGGTCAGCCTGGAACAGCTGTAACCCAGTCAGTCTCAGGAGCGGGCTAGCGTTCTTCTAGCAGTGTTTCTGTTCATTGTAGTGAGGATGTACATCAGAGGTTCTTCTGCATTTTGTTGTGGCAGGGTCAGTGTTCGTCTTGAGTCCAAGAGTACGTCACTCGTCTGGCCTGGCCAGTTTTGTCAACGCGCACCTTTCTCTTCCGCTTCTTTCTCTCTTCGCATACACCCAACTTCTCGCAAGATGGTAGCAGGACATCCGCCATCTACTCTGCGCACACACGCGCCAGAGGACCCTTCCCAGCAGTCCATCAACGAGGATGTCTCGCCATCGCTCCAGCAGCTCATCCGGCTCCAGATCTTTACCCCACTCTGCCTCCTCGTTGCGCTGGGATGCAACCTCGTCACTATCTTTGCCTTCCATCCTAACGTAGGCGAGATCAACGATGATTACGAGACGATCTGGACAGCCAAGAAGGAGCTCATGGGTGGCTACCTGCTCCTCGTCAGTACAGCCGCATCCTTGTGAGGTGGAGCGCAACTGATGTAGCATTGCTAGATGTATGTCCTCCAAATCTGCTACTGCCTCATCATCACTCTGTCCAAGAGCCCCGCAACTCGAGAAATGGTCATCAACGGAGTCGGCCTTCGATTCGTAGGTTCTGCAGGTACTGTTTCGACACTCGCTAACGCACTTCGCAGTGCCTTGCCAACATCTGCACCGGTCTCTGGTCCGTCTTCTGGATCCTTCGCTACTTCCTCGTCTCGGAAATCTTCCTACTCGTCGGCGCCTTCTTCATGCTCACCGTCTGGATGACCATGCTCCGCTACCCTATATCATTCAGAGCTCCTCTCAGCTTGCTATTTGTGCACCTGCCTGTGCGAATGCTCTTCCTCTTCCTGGTGGACCTTGCAGTATGGCAAAACGGTTTGATTGCTCTTAGGTGAGACCTCTTTCACCTACTTTGGCATTCATATAGCTGAGACGGCTTCTTGTAGATGGTTCAAGTACACCGGTCCTGAGCTAGATCGTCCTGGAAAGTGGGAGAAGGAGCATGAGACACATGCTTGGATTGCCTTTGGCGTCATCACCGGCATTGGTCTTATCAGTACGCCTTGTTCTATGATGATCGCACGGATTTCGCTAATGACATTTCTCGCTAGATGCCTTCATCGTCTTCCTCGGACAAGATCTGGCATGGGCTGCATGCACCATCTTCATCTTCGTCGCAATGCTCCTTGGAGGCGATAAACCTGTACAGGTCGTCGTACCGCTCATTCTGGTCTCCTCGCTGCAGGTCGTCGCCCTCATTGCGGCCTACACCTGGAAGCTATACGAGGCCAAGAAGCGGGGTGCCATCAGACTCGAAGACGAGGACGACAGAGCCTCTCTCAGAAGCTCACTATAAGTCTTCATTGGCCAACGACGGGCGCTTCGCTACCCACGACAACTATACTTTTCATACAATTTTTCGACACTGTAATAGATCGGCTAGGCTGTCTTGCCGTCAACTATATGTGATTTCTTACATACTCATACCCATACCCTCCCAAGCTCAAGGGCCAAAGACGGAGATGAAGCCTGACGCGACTGCATGGTGGCTTCTGCAGATTGGTTGCATGCTTGCAAATCACGGGCAGTTTGACAATCAATGAACATGCCATTGCTCTGCAGATACTGATTACATCCTGCAAGAAGTCACAACATGGAGGAAAGTGAGGAACGCGATGAGGTTTCAGACAGATGCCGAGTCTGGTCACGGCGCTATAACGAACGAGCTAGGCTCTATCGCATAGACCTATAGCTACCTGCTTGACTCTAGTAAAGTTGTATATGGCATGTCATCATTGGAAGGAAGGGAAGGAGGGGAGGGAGGGAGAAGACAATACGCAGAAACTGGTTTCACGAAGGCTACGACTGAAGCAGGATTGCCGAAAAGGTGGCACTGAGCATCTATAATACTAACTGATGAAGGAAAGTTCAGCCTGCGTGCGCGCTCAGGTAGGCGTCGACAGAAAGCTCACCAAGATTACAACTGAAATTTCGGTTCTCGAAAGCTTGATGAAAGGTGCGAGGACTGCGTTGGCAGAGAGTTGATTTGGTTCCAATGCTAGAGTCGTACGCAAGGCACTGGTGATGACCTGAGGAAGCCGCATTTGATCATCCCGTAGCGAATGGTGGGAATGAAAGAGACGCGGTCTTCGCGAAGGTCGAAGTAAGGAAGACCAGAATGAGGAGAATGCATGTGAAGCTACATTGAGAAGTACACAACTGTGACAAAGACTATGACTGTACATGACTTATTCACGCGTTACATCAGATCGCCTGACTGTACTCAACAGGACGGCGGGTTGCGACAACTCAAACCCATGCCAACTCCTCATACCTTTCGCATACCACTGCCACTTCATTTCCATGACTTAATGACCTTCTTCTCTGCTAGCTCGACCGTTGCTTGTCGCAAATTCCTTTTCCCTTGAACCGCTGTAGCGCGGATATGCCTCCTCTGCGTTGCCAGAACCAGCTCTACACCGCAGTATACTTGTTATCCAGCTAATCCGCATAGCCCACCGGCTGGACTCGGCCGCACTACGAGCGACAAGGTGATCTTGCTATGGGCCTAAAAAGTCCAGGATAATCTGCCTATGCGGATAGCACGTTACGCTTGGACTCCAGAGAGGATTTCGAGTGCCTTTCCTGCTTCAGTGGCGGTTGATGTCACATTGCGCATCGGTCGGAGCTGTTCGTCCTTCTGAAGCCAAGAAAGCATAATGCAGCAGTGCGTTGCCAAGGATCACACCGCCAGGGTATATATCCGGGTGGACACGATCTTGATACTCTGGAAGTAGTCGAGACTGTTTAGCCATCGTTTGAGGGCAAATACCGAAAGAGACTCACTTTGATACCCTTCCCATACATGGCCAAAGTCGAAGAACATTGTACCTTCTTCGGCAGCCACAACTTGTTGCATCTCCCGGAGTTGCGCAGCCCGGACGTCCGCGAAAAAGTTTGTAAAGGTCGCAGGATCTTCGTTTGGAGTCCAGAACACTGATGTAATTATGTAAGACGAGGACGCGATATACATCACAGAGATACAGTAGCTAGCACTCACAGACTGCCTCCGGCGACGCAACTCGAGGTAGGCCACGAATCATAATGGGCACTCCAGGCCATGTTTCCTTGATTTTCTGGACTGTAGAGCGCATACGCTTGTGCCACCACTTCATCTGCTCATCTGTCAGAGGTTTGTCGGCTTTCCTGAAGGCAGGATCTGGGTTGCGTTTGTCTAGCCGACCAAAGTAGGCCAGATCCCACAGACCAGAATGCAGCTGAATGAAGGAAACAGGTCGCGATAGTTGGTCTGTCATTGGTTTGCATAGCTGAGTAATGCGGTCCTCTGTGCGACCAGGTGCGAACCAGTCAGGCTGAACGTTGAACTCGTCGTGATCATCCTGAACAGAAGCGTTGATGTCAACCTTCACGCTTCATGTGTATATATCGATCACAACTACTCACTGCACCGTATGTAAAGCAATTTGCTACTGTCAAGCCAACCGGCTCCGGCAATTCGAGGATGTGCGCCGTGCCTCTTTCGTCTTCCGCCCTTGCATTAACGTCTTGATAGTGAACGACCTTGTGGTTGACCTCTCTCGCAAGGTTTCTGGCTGTCATATCTACTGTATTGCGATCGACGCTGTCGCCTATGAGAAGGATTGTGGTATTCTGCAGGTGTGACACCTGCTGCAATGCTTCCAAGCGTGCTTGCTCTCTCTTGCTGGCGGAAGCGCCTTCATTTGGTAGGCGAGGCTCCCCAAAAGGCGTCAGTATACACCGATAGTCGCCTGCTGTCCGGATGATGTCGAGCCAGTCGGGGGCGGGGGAACTTCTGAAGGGTATCCAATTGCTTTTCAGAGGCCAAACCTCATCGTAGGTCAAGTAACCGGGCTGGTCGTAAGGGCTTCCCAAAGAAGCTTGGTATTTCGCGACATTGTAGTAGTCGGTGTTCTGGCTGTCAGGACTAACGCTGTTTCAAAACAACTCCAACCATCAGCAAGGGTCGATGTATGCTCGTACAACATACCCTGATGTAGATGCACACCAGACCAAGAATGCTGAGATGCAAACGGCAAGGCCTGAGGCAGCCCCAATCCTGGCGAACTTGGATGCAGGAAGAGCCGTTTGAAGAGGTCCGCCGTCACTCAAGGGAGCGTACTTGACCACCATGGCTATGGTAACCGCCCATCCAGATGTCTTGATTGAATGCAAGTCAAGCTGTCAAAAAAGCTCGAAGCGATCAGACGAATGCCAAGGAGAAGCGGCTTGATTTCCGTAGATTCTTTCAGGCTCTTTCGCGAAAGGATTGATGCTACAGACCGTACACACATCTCAAATGGTCGAAAAGCTTGCGCCGATGCATGCGATACATATGCTCGAGGTCGTTTGGCGGGCGGATCGGTCTTCTCCGGTCTGAGAGAGAACTCAGGCTTTGGCGGCCTGACATCTCACACGCTCTCAGATACTGATCATTATCTGTCCGTCTCAATGCTCTGCCCTCCACTTTCTATGCCGAGTGTTCAAAATGGCCAACTTCAACGCCTCATGCTATCGATAGCCCTCAGGAGCGATGGATAGCGCGCAGGTATCGTTCCTGACCTGATTTTGATCCTGCCTGGCGAGTCTGCCTATGATGCAAGTCTAGGTCAAGCCTCTGCGCCAGACCAGAACGAAATGCCCTGAGTTCCAGATACTCGGGACCTGAGACGCTGCGCACTCTTCGCTCTGCATTCTTCCTCGTCTGATCCTCGTGCCCTATCATCCTGACATGCCTCCCAAACCACCTCTATGTCCTGCGTACAGCGCTTCGCAAAACCTGACCCTTACCACTATACCTGAAGATCTCTACTCTCCCTTGAAACCTCAAGAGCAGGCCGTTTTCGACAATTGGGCCTGGTCAACTGTACTCTCCCCTCCTCAACCATCCATCACCAACTTCAGTCTCCCATCTTCACAGCAGCCAAGTAGGCTTTCGAATCTAGCACTACAATTCAAGAAGATTAGTACTGCCAGGAGACCTAGCCCTCCACCATACCTGCCTATACTCTCCAAGGAAGACAACGGTCTCGGATTCGTCTTCGGCGAGATTACGGCGGGACAGCCTCTAGTCCAGGTCTCCAGCGAACAAGTAGTCGATGCGCAGGTTCTCGATCTCGACACAATTCCGCTACATAATTGGCTGCAGGACAGACTAGAGGCTGAACAGACGAGGGAAGACTTTGAAAAGGAAGCTTGCGCCGCATCTGAATCACTTAAAGAGACGGATACTGGACTAGAGAACATCATAGAAGAAGAGAAGGAAGCTATGGCTGCTCGAACAAATCCTAGGAGCGAAGGTCAAGCCGACGTTTCACCAGGGACACCCAAAAACGTTAGGCGCAAAGTCAGCAAGGCACACGTGAGCGGTGAAGCCCAATCAGTAAGGCCATCAGCATATCACATATGTGCGACTTCGTCTGATCACCAGTTCTTCTGATTACAGTCTCCTCGCAACAACATCTTCTCGCCTACTGGCAGGATTCTCGGCATATCCGCAACGCTTTTTGCCCCTACCCTGGGCAAGCGCAAGAGCGGCATAATGGCACGTCATGTAGTGACCCGTATTCAGCCGTCACATGCTGACACCATCCCGTAGGCCGACCGCAACAAACATTCGTTTGATGCCAAAAGGATAAGGCGATCCTCCTTGTCTTCGCTTTCGATCACACAAGTGGACAAGGTCACGCCGCTGTTCGCTTCAGCCGTTCTCAATGGTTCTACTGGCCCACACACCAATGCGTCCGAGTCTTGCGGAACCCCAGCTTCTTCGTTTTCTTCACGAAGAGAAGCTCTACAGGAAAGGGAGAGTACCAGGACTACGGAAAGTCTCTCGCGAAAGCGATCTCTTCGCAGAACGGTCTCTTCGTTTTTCGTGTCTTAAGGATTTCGGTATAGGGAGATTTGGCAGTACCAGCGTAATACGTAATCGTGTACAGTATAATAGCTCTTGATACAAACGCGGACAGCTTGAATTTTAGATAACGAGCTTTGTTCCCTTTTCGCGTTTCTGCGGGTCTTGCCAGCTCTGACCGCAACACTCAGGGAACCAGCGAGCAATCTCAAGAAGCATACTACGCAGCTGTTGCGTAGACATAACCTAGCAGTGGGCCCGAAAAGCGCGATCTCGTTCGCATTGTCACCGCGGCATCAGCTCCAAGCAGGATCCAACATGGACGGAGGAGCCAGCAGGTTAGCAGGGCAGCTTGCGCAGATGTCGGTCAACGGGCAGGGAAATGGTAGCACGCAGAATGGATTGGCTGTCGACGCTGGTCAGCGATTGCGAAACGTGAGTCTGCCCAGCATAAACACGCCAGAAACAAAGCGAGGAAAACTGACCCGTTAGAGGCATCAGAAACGTTCGCAACGCTTCACAGTCCCTGTACAACCTCCTAATCCTGCAGCGTCGCCTCCCTTCTCCAATTCTGACGAGTCGGCCGCAACAACATCCTCTGACAACAACCTTTTCCCAGCTGGAAGTACGACTAGTAGCAGCCTCTACAATCACAGCGATGCAATGTCACACGGTGGAAGTCAAAATTCTGCTCCTTTCCCGCCCAGCAACTTTGCAGCAACGAGCCAACCGTCCTTCCTGCAGCAGGACCCTTTCGCTTTTGCAGGCGTACAATCTGGCAGGCAGCGGACCCAGAGTTCAGGGAGCAGTCACTCGCATTCGTCAGTCTGGCAGGAGAATGCTCAGCAGCAACAGCAGCAGCAGCAGCAGCAGTTCCATCAACAGCAGCAACAACAGCAAAGCCTCGCCGCGCTAGCTGCTTTGGCAGGACAAACAGGCTTTCCTGGTTCGCAGTTTGATGGCTTCCAGAATCAGTTGAACCAGCATCCCTTCCGTAATGTGATGCAGAATGGCGGCAGTATGAACCAGGGCGGCTTCGGTGCAGGACCGTCCAACCAACAGCATCAACAACAGCAGCCGGCGGCGAACGATTCAGACGATGTCATACCGACTGCTATAGTTGTCAAGAACATTCCCTTTTCTTTTCCAAGCGCGTCCCTTCTGCAAATCATGGAAGAGCTCGGTCTCGTGCCGCCTTACGCTTTTAACTATCACTACGATACTGGAGTGTTTCGAGGCTTGGCGTTTGCAAACTTCCATACGCCTCAAGAAACCGACGCGTGTGTGGCTGCCATGAATGGCTTCGAGATACAGGGTAGGAAGCTGCGCGTGGAATATAAGAAGGTATTACAAGCAGGCGAGAAGGAGCGTATAGAGAGAGATAAGGCGATCAAACGCATGAAGAGCATGCAGATCGAGCGCGAGAGGCTTCTTCAGCAGCACGTCTACTTACAACAGCAACAGCAGATGATGGGTAACCCTTACCAGCAAGGTCCAGCCGGTCCCGTCGCGGACGATCAGTGGGAAGATTACGGACGAGCTATCCATCCTCACGAGTCCATCCTCAACCCTGTGGGATCAGCACCTTCGTCATTCCTGCCGGCAGGTTTCCCTCCTCAGGCTCAGCCTTTCGAGACTGCAACTTCAAGCGGTGCGTCCAACTCTGGCCGATCAGGCACTGGTGGAAACTACGAATTGGATATGAATGACGGCCAGACTTTGGAAATATACTCGAGGGTCCTGCTTTTCAAAGATGATCCTATGCGTGATGAGTTGGCTTTCTCGCGTTCTCTGACCAATATGCAGCGAAGGACAGTCCATCTAGTAGCGCAAAAGTTGGGCCTCAACCATAAGTCTGTTGGCATGGGAGACGAGAGGCATGCTGTAGTTTTCAAAAGCCATAATAGCTCGGCTCAGGAGCAGCAGCAGCAGCGCTTGCGGAATCGGGCGTCAGCACATCATCTACTTCCCTCCGAGAACCATACTGGATCCCCGAACACGATGTCTAGCTTCTCTTTAAACACGTTACGCAAAAAGTCGATGCCAGATCTGCGACACCAGCAACACCATCCATTCTCGGCGCAATCATCTGGCATACCGCCTGTGCCAGCTCTGCCTGGCGCTTCCAATGGGTCATCCATCACGCCGCGCCATTCGCACTACGACCTTAGAGCCGCGAACCGTCGCTCGGCTTTCAACGGGTCTGCGGATCTTACCAACATGCCAGATATCAGCAATATTTCGTCCTTCTTCCCTCAATCGGCACCCAATCAGCCGCTTCCATCCGCTCACGCCTTCAATCCCCTGCCCTCCACGCCAACGGCATCTCACAAGCCATTAAACCTGTTTAGTCCGCCAGGTTTCGGGCAACTGAGCAATGATGCAAGAGCTGTGGGAAGTCCTGTCAGTACAGCCTCCAGCGCACCCAACGGGCTTCCCAACCTGCTCAGACAGCCTAAGGGACCCGACAGTAACTCCATGTGGGGAAGGGCAACAACGAATGACGGGAGTAACGAGAATCTATAATTCAAGAATGCTGACAAAGAGACACGATCTCGAATCTCTGAACCTTGGCTTCGGCAATCCTAATTCTGCTAGATCTTGATACCCATTTACGATGCAACGATTTCCAGGCAACGAAACTATACGATAAAGCCGCTCGTTATCATAGTACGGATATAGGCTACGATTATAACGCTTACGATAGTTATTAGGACACCGTGTATTCGCACTTTTTAAACTTGTGTTATTTTATTTGGTCACAGCGAGAATTGTGTACGCAATATAGTTAGGTAGGGAATGTTTCAGGTGCTCTGTCTATCATGTTGCTGCAGGTTGACGTCGCTGGCTGTGGAACAACAACACGCGTTCTGCTTCCACCAATAACCATGGACCTCGATAATTCTGGTACCTCAGCTTCGCCTGCAGCATCCACATCTCAGCTTCAAGCTCTGCCTTACATCACTGTACAGGTACGGTGCAGTCACGCGCATATTGCCGGAAAGATAGACCTGTCTAAGCGAAAGACGTACCTTTCAGCACGACTGTCAAGAAGTGATACAAGACGTCGCGGTAGGATTGTCCCTGCTATGCAACGCTCGACGACGTTCCAAGCTGACCATCTTCACAGGATGGTACCGTTGGTTCCGAATCTTTCTGGGTCTCGGTATACAGAGAGGGCAGCAAGACAGTCCATGGAAGAGTTCGCGTGTCGTCTTCTCTGGGCGATGATGAAGCCATACAATTCGAAGCCCAAGACGGCATTGACTTTCAGCGCGCTTCAAGCGTACGTAATCTTGCCGGTGATAAGACCCTGCTTATAGCATCTGCAGACCACCTTCTATATTTCTTGCAAGTCTCTCGGTATTGATAAGACTCGAGTCCATCTACCTAAGCGGATACGAAAGGACCTGCTCAAAGATGGGGTGAGTCCATCTACGGCAACTGGCAAAGTCTGTTCTAAGCTTCTTGTGACAGATTGAGTGCATTAGTATATCTCCCAATGGGAAGAAAGTCGTTGTCGGCGGACGAAACGGGACCCTGCAAGTCAGCCCGCTGAATGACCTGACCGCAAGTCCAGTCACTCTGCGTGGCCATGTTGGAGACATACTGTCATGTCAATTTGTGCGTCTTTATCTTCATCAAGCTGCCTTCCTGGCCATTGAAGCACAGAAAATAGTTTCCAAGCTCGGAGGTTGTGGTATCCTCTTCGTCGGATCTGTCGATACGCATCTTTTCGGCCTTGGATGGAAGTAACCCACGTACACTCAAAGGTCACACAGCCGCCGTAACATCAGTAGCCATCATCGGGCGAGGACGCCATATTTTGTCCTCAAGCAATGATGGCACCGTGAAGCTATGGCACATTGGCGACAACAAATGTCTGAAGACGTGGAGGCTTGGACGCAAGCGTGTGACACAAGTCGTGATCGCGCCCTTGGATGCGCTTGTAGCTCCACAAGATCAGGCTTCTGCCGATGACTTGGCCAATCAGGTAGCTTTTGCTGCTACAGAAGATGGATTGATACATATCCTCAAGGTGGATGCACCGAGTTCCGATGGATCGCTACATACTGTACCTCTACCGGATGCAAAGGCTGTGTCTTCCATGACGGTTGCAGCATATGCCGATAGTTACGTGCTGGTAGCTGGAACTACCAACGGAATTATCTATGTCCTCCAGCTAGCGCCGGAAGCTCTCACAAAACCTCAAGTCGTTCTGGGCATCCGGAGAAACGGGGCGGATGTCACCAGTCTGTCCTTCAACTCCTCTGGCAATGCCTCGCATCCATCTATTGTAGCCTCTACATCAGATGGTCTACCTTTCGAGATGAGTTTCGATCTCACCGATGCGAGTTGCAGCATAACGTCCGAGCTTGCCGGCTATAATATCGATGCCTGTAATTCGATAGTCGCTCGTGGGGATGGCATCTACACTGCAGGCAAAGATGGTCATCTTAGGCGATATTAGCTTGTTGTGCGTGCCGCAAACGCAATTTGGAAATCTCATTATCTGCGTTGCATTGCATACGAAGACATTACTGCTAAGCCTAGGAAGTATCGATACACAGGGAAGCTCGCTCTCAGTGGCGTGTCTACCACTCCATCTTTTTAGTTTGTGGTTGATCTACAGCAATGGGAATTTTGCCTTTGTAGCCAATGCCATCCAGCCAGGGATACCTCCTGGATCTCACTTGCTCAAACTTGGTGATGTCTGCTTCGTGCTCAAGAGTTAAAGATATGTCATCCAGGCCGTTGATCAAGCAGTGACGTCTGAACTCCTCGACCTCGAATGGTATCGTCTCTCCATTCTTGCGTCGGATGACGTTCTCCAGGAGATCTACTTCCATCTCGCTACCATCCTTCGAGTCGGCAGCGATGATGTCCACTTGCTCCTGAGGAAGGACAATTGGCAACATGCCGTTCTTAAAGCAGTTCTGTTGTCCAAATAGAGTCAGCCTTGTCCTCCGTGACCAAATTTGAAGCAGACACATACGTTGAAGAAGATATCGGCAAAGCTGGTAGCGATAACACACTTGATGCCGAAGTCTGAAAGAGCCCAAGGCGCATGTTCTCTGGAAGAACCGCATCCGAAATTGGGACCGGTGACGACAAGGACTTTCGCTTGACGGAATGGCTCTTGATTCAGGATGAATTCCGGTCGCTCTGTCTTGTTGTTATCAGAGTACCGGAAGGTATAGAATAGGGCTGCTCCCAGACCTGTACGCTTGATGGTTTTGAGGAATCGGGCAGGGATGATGGCATCGGTATCGACGTTCGACTTTTCGAGGGGTGCGACGACACCGCGGAGTACGGTAAATTTGGGCATGCCGCCGGAGCTCGAAGGGCTTTTTCGGCCTGCTGAGACTGCATTCGCAGGCGCCCCATCCGAAGCGCCGATGCCATCGGTACCCTCCTCTACAGGATCGGTGTTCGAATCGGCGATCGGTGCGGACATTGTCTGCTGCTCGAAAGCTTCGTCCCGAGCACGAGTAGGGACAACCTGTTCTCTACCCTGCACCAGCTTCCTGACATCGGCTAAGCGACCTTCTACTGCTGCAGCGGCGGCCATAGCAGGTGACATGAGATGCGTTCTTCCTCCTGGTCCTTGTCTGCCTTCGAAATTTCTGTTTGAGGTTGAAGCGCACCGCTCGCCCGGGCTTAGCTGATCTGGGTTCATGCCTAGACACATGGAGCATCCAGCCTCTCTCCAGTCAAAGCCAGCTTCCTTGAAAATTCGATCGATGCCCTCCGATTCAGCTTGCGCTTTGACGAGTCCAGATCCAGGGACGACCATGGCGTAGACATTGGAAGCGACCTTGCGCCCGGCTACGACTCGAGCAGCTGAACGAAGATCCTCGATACGAGAATTCGTGCATGAACCGATGAAAACCTGGAAGCGAGATGTCAATGTTACGTAACACATTGGGCTGAAATCTCTACTCTACCTTATCAATCTTGATATCCTCCATTCGTGTTCCGGGCATGAGGTCCATATATTCCAAAGAGCGCTTGATGCCTTGTTTCCTTGCCTCATTGGGTGCGTCACTAGGATCGGGGACCGCTCCACCGATATGCACTACGTCTTGAGGGCTTGTCCCCCATGAGACTGTTGGCTGAATATCCTTTGCATCGATCTCGACGGTGTGGTCGAAGTAGGCGCCCTCGTCGGACGCAAGGCTCCTCCAGTGTGCGACTGCTGTCTCCCATTCTTCGCCCTTAGGGCAAAGTGGTCGACCTTTCAAGTAGTTTACGGTGTTGTCGTCGGGTGCGATCATTCCAGCTCTTGCGCCTGCCTCGATAGACATATTGCACTGTAGGTGACAGACGATCAGCATTATGATTGAAGAACTCTCTGGAAGGTGTCGCTGACGATAGACATCCTTGCTTCCATGCTAAGGGCCTCGATGGCAGTACCGCAGTATTCGATAGCACATCCAGTACCACCAGCCGTACCGATCTGTCCAATGATGTGCAGGATGATATCTTTACTTGTAACTCCTTCCGTAAGCTGGCCATCCACTCTGATGCGCATGTTCTTTGCCTTCTTCTGGATAATCGTTTGCGTTGCCAAGACGTGCTCGACTTCAGATGTTCCGATACCGAAAGCGAGGGCCCCAAAGGCTCCATGTGTGGCAGTATGCGAATCACCGCAGACGACAGTCGTTCCAGGAAGGGTAAAGCCTTGCTCGGGTCCAATGACCTGCGAGACACCAGATCTGATCAGCCCGCTTCGTTCCACTAGCAAGACAGTTGATGCCTGACTTACATGCACAATACCCTGTCTCTTATCCGTCATACCGAAATAGGTCAATCCAAACTTTTGCACATTCTCCTCGAGAGTGACACATTGCAGTCTGCTGTCGGCTTCTTTGATGAACGTTGATGCGGATTTGAAGTCTTTCCTCGAAGCAGTAGGTACGTTGTGGTCGACAGTGACGAGGGTGCAGTCTTTCCGGCGGACGTCCCTATCTGCCAAAGTAAGGCCTTCGAAAGCTTGCGGACTTGTTACCTGGACGAAGGACGGTAATGTCAGCATACCGTATGCGACCTAAAGGATGTACCGTCGCCTACTTCATGCACGATATGCCTGTCAATGTATAGTATGCACGTCCCATCCTCGCCAGTTTGCTTTACGACGTGCAGATCCCAGACCTGTAAGCCGGTCAGTAAGCTTAAATTTGTTACACATCTTCTCTTGAACTGCTTGCCTTGTCGTACAAGGTCTTCTTAACCTGCGAGCATACTTGTCAGAGCTACGGGTCGCCATTTTCTGTCGGACTTTCGCTCACGATTGCGCCAGGCATGCTTGAAACTATTGAAGTTGTAGACCTTTGTATCTGATATCAAGCCTTTACAGCCTTCGTAAATGTTTAGAAAGCAAAGAAGCTGGGCATTCGCCGACAAGATCATTCGTCGAAGACGCGGTGGCGACCGCTGGCGGATCATCCGCGCTACTCAAGCGCCGGCCTCAAAGGCGGAGTCTCTGACATGACAAATGTGTGCGTGTAGCGCGTTAGCATGGGTGGGAAAGAACAAGCGACGTAGACCTTGGAGCGTTACGGGAGAGAGAAAGCTCGTCCGAGCTTGCTGCTTTTACAACGGCCGATTCGTCCATTTGCCGGTCTGCATTCGAACACCTCTCATTCGTCTAAGCTCCATCTCGCGGTCTTCCCATGTCTTTCCCCAAATCCTCCTGCCCTTGTCATCAAACAGACTCTCCTGTTTGCTCGGCGGCTCTACGTCGCCATGATCCGAAAGATTGCGTCTTCTGCGCCCTACACCTTTGTAGTACTCCCATCCCAGTCGCATCACCTCTCCGTCTGCCTCGTATGGCGTTGGAATCTCGCTGTATCCTGGGCGAGCAGTAGGATAACGTACATAGACAGCAGAACATGTAGGGAATGACACTTCGAGATAAGCTGGAACGAAGAGGAAAGGAGCGGCATAGTCGGGGAGGTTGAAAGGAAGACCTGGTACTTCAGGCGATTTCCGCTTGGATGGAGAAGCATTCGCTTTGGGTTGGGTTTCTTTCGCTGGCGCAGAACTTGAAGGCGCGCTCGCAGATTCCTCCTCGGTCGCCGCTGCCTTCTCAGCATTTGAAGATACAGCATTCTCCACGCTGGCCTCTTCCTTCCCAGCTGACACGTCGCTCTCACTCGAAGTCTCGTCCGCTTCTTGCGTAGTAGTCGTCGCGCTTTTCCCCTTCGATTGCGTCTCGAAAGGCCGGTCCGATGTGCGTAACAGATACATCTCTCTCGGGTCCACAGAGAAGATATCGCCAGGCTTCAGGAGAATATTCGGATCGGTCCACTAGACATAGCAGACTGATTAGCTTGTGCAAGAAGCTCGCTACCTGGAGCAATGCCCACCGTTTGTCCGTTAAGCTTGACGTGACCGTGTAGTATAAGCCGTCGCGCTTCATATGCTGAATGCGCGAAGCACGCTCTGAAGACCAAGACATCCAGTCTAGCTTCGACTTCCCTCCACATTAGGCTTCCTAAGGGAATCTTCTCTTGTGTTCTTCCTTTGCCCTTACTCAAGCTAGCTACAGTTGAGGCCTGTTGCTGCTGCTGTAACGGAGGAATAGAGCTAGGCAAGAATCGTCTCTTGAACCGTTTTTCGCCAATCCAGTCGCCATGGTAGGCTCGCAGTAATCTCTTGCTACTCCATTTCTGCTGATACAGCGTCAAGCCCGTCCTCGTAAAGCTGAGCGCTGAAGCCAGGTGCTGAGGTTGCGCTTCTTTGACGCTCAAACGGTACAGATTGTACAGGTTTTCCGGCGCCCATGACATGCGAACATAGCCAGAAGCGGTAGACAGCTTGTTGGGCATCTCGTTCTTAAAGCCAAAAGCTTGCAGTCAGACTGTCGCCAGAAATTTGGGATTTCTCGAGGTCAAGCGGAGGTCGATTTGCGGTAGAAGTCAGAAAGACGTCTCAAGTTCTGCAAATGAGCACTCGTTTACTGTCACCAAAACCGGACACCTATGCCATAAAGACAGATCCAATGCTGCAACTCAAGTCTGGCCTATGTCCCTCTGACTTCATGCGTCCATCTGGCGGCTATGGTCCAGAATCTGCATATACATCAAGATAACATGAATGGGTACGGCTCTAATAGAGGCTAAAGCCTTACTTGGTTTCTCCAACATACACGCGGACTTCAGCTATCGATGCGAATCCTTTAGCGTTTCTTCTTCATGATGCAGTGGAGACCTACCGAGCGGGAGTATCTCACGTTCTCACCTGGAAGCCCCTCGTTCACTTAGAGGTGCAGCCTTTGTCTACCTAAAGCATCGCCTCGACGCTCAAAACTCGAGGGGATCGCTCGCTGCCTGCTCCTCTCTCTCTCTCTCTCTCACACACACACACACCGATCACACATTTCGCATCTTTGTGACCGGACACTTCAAACAATGATGGCCTCCACAAAATCGTCCGTTTCATCTAGAAGCCGTCTCGCCGTTCGACCTCTGCAGCGAGCAGCTCCGTCTCCAGTACTTCGTGCTCGCTGTCTTCCACTGGCAGCGCCTTTCAGGGTTACGGTGGCCCTGCAGATGTAGCCAAGCGTGTTCCGATCGGTAATGGAGAGCGGCAGAAGTTCCTCTTCAGCAGAGTAGGTCATTTAGCTGACAAAGACGTGAAAGATCGATATGGGCAACGTCAGTTAGCCATACGTATGCCCTTTCGGGAAACGAAAGTGGTGGAAGAAAGGTTCATGAAACCGGACGAGCGGAAACGTGTCAGGCTCCAAGACGTGGTATATTACTGCGCTCCTAAACAGCTGCTTTATTCTGGGCAGACCTTCAAAGATAAGAAGAAGGCCAAGTCAGCCGAAGCCTCGACTCCGCCTGTCAGAGGCACATCTACATCGGCAAGCAATCATCCTCTCAAACATGCGTATATGTACCATGCCTGGTCGGATTATCGTGGCTCAAATGGGGGCTCCCATCAAGAGATTCTCAGGGTCGATCTCACCGCAATTATGGATGCGCATCTGCCAGGGGGAAGTTTGGACGATGGCTGGAACGAGATCTTACCCCAATTACCGAGCGTCATTCGTATTCGAGATGTAGTTACTGGGCAGACAGAGCTGCTTGACCAGGAAGCTTTCGGTGGTAAGACCGATGCCCTGAAGCGAGGTCAGAAGCTTTGGTACTCTCCCAGAGTACAACAGTACTTTACCGAGCAGCAAGTTAGGAATAATCTCAAGACGGAGGCAGAGTACAAGCGCTTCCTCGCTGAGTTGCCAAAAAAGGCCTCTCCTTAGGCTTACTGGGCTTTATAGGCCAAGCGCGTATGCATGTATTTCCGCCGCCGGGCAGAATGCCCGTTGTACGCATCTATGTCTGCCTTGTTCAGCCGGTGATCCAATCAAGCTCGTAAGCTTCCAGCTTTTTTCCGGTGCGCTCGTTATGCGCCTGACTTGTTATGCCCGCCCGCGGCCTTGAGGGTACGAAGTCAATGGGCCTTTCTTCGTCGACAGAGGTGAATGGTGCTCAGCTGTAATAATGTTAGCGCGGAAGTGGGTGCCAGACAGAATCTCTTCAAGCGTCAGGTAAACATCTGTGACTTGATCAGCGGAGTCACATCCGCGACTGGGAGTTGAGATTTTGTAGCTGTAATGTGCCTGCAGACGATGATGCCGCTTGAAAGCGTGGAACCGTTCTTCCTAACCGCCAAGTCTATCGCGTTCACTTAAATCTACGTATCCGCCTACGGTTTCTCCAGCGTATTAAGCTATGCCCTCTAGCGGTCTCTACGTGCTTTATCATCGTCTAGGCGAGATTTGGCATGTGCTCAACGGAACTGGGGCACGTGAGGGCGTCAGCAACTAGCTAGTCCTCATCGCGAATGCTGACATACGAGCTGCCCTCTCTTTTGGGGATATGAATGCTTGAATGGCTCTTGACGCCATCGATGCGATTGTATTTGTTGAGGTTTTTGTGCAGGGTGATCTAGGCAAGACAATATTAGCCTTGAGTTGGCTCGACATGGGGATGTGGGATCTGTACCTGGAATACAGAGCTACCACCCTGTCGGGCAACGATAGTGCTCCATGCCAAGAAGAGCTTCCAGACTCGATTGATCTTCTCGCCATACTTCTCGGAGCATTTGTCGGCATTCTGTAGCCAGTTCTTGTACCATCTCCAGATTGTAGCAGAGTAGTGTACTCCCAGGACATCGACACTCTTTACTTCGAAGCCAGCAGACTCGACTTGGTTGATGACCCATCCAAGAGAGCATGAAGCATCGGCACCGGGGAAAATGTATTTATTCATGAATAGACCCCTGCAATGAATATTTAGAGATTGCCGCAGAAGCTGAAACCATAACAAGATTTACCAGATGAGATCCTCGTATTGCCAGCTGGGGCGCAGACCGGCGACTTGCAAGACGAAGGTACCATCATCGTCGAGAAGATTGTAGATCTTCTTCATGAAGCCTTGGTAGCGTCTGATTCCAATGTGTTCTGCTTGTTCAAGGGACGTGATCTTTGTATAGCGACCGGCAGGGTGATCTGGGATGTCATGGGCATCCATGCAGAGGATTCTGGCACGATCAGCGGGAACACTGCTCAAACCATTGTGCATCAGCATGCTGGTATTATGGGAAGACGCGTATGGGTGCGCACCCGTTCTGTGCCAGTCTCTCGGTTCCAAACTTGGTCTGTTCCCTAGCAAGCGTTACACCAGTCGCGTCGCATCCAAAGTTCTTGGCAGCATATGTAGCGAGCGTTCCCCATCCACTACCAATATCCAATAGCCTGTCCTCAGCCTTCAGGTCCAATTTGTGGCAGACTAGGGCGAGTTTGTTATCTTGGAGCTCTTCGAGGGTTTCTTCCTTGGTTTCGTCTGTCACAACACCCGATGTGTAGATCATACGGGGCCCGAGGAACCAGTTGTAGAAGTCGTTGCCCCTGTGCAACGCGACAATTAGTCTTTGCGAGAGGTCCGAGTCGCATGCACACCTACCGGTCGTAGTGGTCTCGAATTTGGGTCTCGTCCTGGATCTTGGTGTGCATGATCACATCTGGGATGAGGGAGAAGAAGACTTGATAGAACAGCTCCCAGGTCATTACGAAAGTAGCCCAGTCATGTCTAGCCTCCATGGCCTCGAGCACGTCGACTTTCGCAAACAGAGATCTCAGCTGCATACTCTCAAGCTGAACGAAATAGAAATGTACTCACTGTTGAAATCGACTTTCTGGGCAAAGTAAGCCTCGTAGAAAGTTTGCATGGGAATCTTTTTGTTGCTGTACTCCTTCTCGAGTTTCGCGTCTTTGAAAGTGAGATAGTAGCTCATAGGCTTGTTGGGAAGTGCTTTGATTGTATGTTCGCGCTTAGGCCCGCCAACTCTGCTCATCAAGGCCCAGTACCCAACCGCGACGGGCACTCCCGTCAAAGGCAGGAAGAAGAGGTACGACCAGAAGCCGATAGTGAAGTAAGGGATGAAGAACTTGAACAGGATCCATGGCGAAGTGAAGACGAGGCCAGCCAGAATAAGATTGCTGAAAGAGCCGTTTCCGTCCACAGGATAAGGCGGTTGAGGGACTGTCACAGCTTTTGAGCGCAGAGGCGCGCCATCAATACCAGACATCATGCAAGATTGAGATGTCGCTCTGTTGCTGGCGAATCTCGTACTTGGGTCGGAGTCGGTACAAGAAAAGAAAGGGCTCGCGAAACAATTTTGAGGCCTCAGGTACAGTTGCGAGGAAAGTCGGCCATCCGAAGCCATACTGATGAATGATACACAGCGACAGTATGCGGAAGGAAGGCCTACAAGAACGCGCTCGTGAAAGCAGCAGAAAAGATATCTTTGAAATATATCTGAGAGCTGACACGAAGCGAAGATAGCCCAGATGTGTACCATAAGCTGCAAACTGCTCATCAGCCGTACGGGCTGTGCCCAATCAAGTCTTGTTCCGCGTGTTCCTTGGATGACCAGCATCCTATGAGAACAGCAGGCTCAAAAGCAAAAGGAGAGGTAGAATCTCGCAGCGCAACACCGGACACCCTCTCTCCTGGAATTATTTGGCGCCCTTGATGCCTGCGACTGCTCGCCCGGCTTGATGCAGCGTCGATATAGCCTTTCGTAGAAACGCAGCATCCTCATCATCGGTTTCATCGGTCCAGTATTGACGCCCTTGCAGGTACCACTGACCGCCGTTCTTGGTAGCTAGGCGCTTCGTAGCTGGGCTGGACGAGTTAGAGAGAGGCTTAAGGTCAGCGAGCAGAGGTGGGCATATTACGGAACTTGTGCTTACTCCAAGCCCTTCGACAACGCGACCGCTGCGTTCATAGCTGTATCGAAATTGCTTGATCGGCCAGAAAGCATAGCTCCACAAAGGCTCTTGTCAAGGACCAACGTCCAAGCGGTATTCCTGACCGAAGTGACCGACCAATCCCATTCGTCTGGTGGTACATGCTTCAAAACGGCGAAGAAGCGTTGTTGGATGTACGCTTGCGTCCTCTGCTGATGTTCCTGATCTTTGCGATTTTGCAAAGCCTTTCGAATACCGAGATGCCAATGTGACCTTGATCTGTCATTGTTCGTAGCAGGCGCAGGGGCTGTGGCATTTGGTTTCTGTGGTGAAGGGCGTAGGTCGCGATTGGCAGCCGAGGATGTGGATACTCGAATTGTAGAGGAGGCGGAGGTAGCCGAGCGAGAGATCGGTCGCTGCATATGAGTGAACCAGCACTGATTTATGCCTAAGATCAAGATCTGTTAGCTCAGCTATGCTCAAAACTATCGAAAGTGCGAAAGGAGAGCTCGGCCCCATGTCGACAAAGGGCATGTTTACGGATGGATTGCAGCAGATTAATTGCTCCGTCCGTATTGCTGTTGATGCTGCTCTGTCGTTGGCTGCCATGCATTAGCCAATTTGGAAGCCGAGCCTACAGACCATAGGGCCCTCTAGAGACCGGGGTCTCGACTGTCCCCTAGTAATGAGTGCATTTCTTTCCCTAGTGAGCGTAATCTGCTCGGCTTAATAGAAGTAATGTTGGGAAAAGTGTCTTGCAGCATGATCAGAGAAAGCCGGTAAGGTTGTCGGCGCGCCATTATCACAAACTACTGAGGAATCTCGAGAAGCGTATGTATGGTATAAGGATAGTCACGAATTGCCAGGGGTGCCAGATCGCAGGCTTTATTCGTATTTGAGGTCCAGCCAAGGAGCGCAAAGATTTCGTAGGATAGCTGCATGCAGTGGAAAGTAAGAGGAGACGCAAAGAGCCACATAGCCGCGCTGTAAATAAGCCCCGAGGGGCAACTGAAGTTTTACTTCAAGTGTGCACAAAGCTACAAAAGATTAACAAACTGATTCTCAATCCTTTAATTTGGGGTTATGATTTTTACCTTTTTTCTTCCTGCCATTTCAATTATTTACTTCGCTCACCCTGAACACCCAACAGACAACCTCGATTCCGGGTTTCACATTTCAAGCCTGTCGTAGGGCCCGATATTGATGTAGCATATCAATACCATCCCTCGTACGTGGTGTCGCCATTACCGTTGCCACCGCTGTTTCCTTGGCCGTTTGCGTTGTTCCTGTCCCCATTTCCATTTCCATTGCCGTTTCCAGCGTTTACGTAGAAGCTGCAGAGCGATAGATAGGTGTCAATAAGAGCGATCATGAACGGATGCTTCACTTACGATTTGGTTACGGTAGCAGTAGCTGTCTTAGTCTTTGTGACGGTGACGGGATGAGGAGTTACGGTGACCGTCTTTTCGGGGCAGTGGCGCTTCTCAAGGTCTCGACCATAGATGACGCTATCGCCATTACCATTTCCTCCCGAGTTGCCTTGACCGTTTGCGTTGTTGCGGCTTCCGTTGCCGTTTGCATTGCCATTGGCCGCGTTCACAGCGATGCTAGAAGGTCATAAATTAGTGAAAAAGTCTTCTACAATCAATATTATGACAAGCTTACACTTTGGGAGCCAGAGTCTTGTAAGTAGTGACAGTCTTGGTCGCACAGGGAGGAAGATGATTGCCTGGTTCGAAGACAGTGAGCTAGTACTACGTTGATCTGTCTGTGGAAAGCGTGTGACATACGGGCTTCGAGGTGTTCGTCTCGCTTCTCCATGTAGTAGTACGTTGTGTCACCGTTGCCATTTCCGCCTGAGTTTCCTTGACCGTTTGCATTGTTTCTGATAAAGGAAGAGATGACTTAGCCATATGTACGAGCCTCTTTATCGATTGACAGCCACTCACCTGTCTCCATTGCCGTTGAGATTGCCATTGACTGCATTAACAGCGCTACACGAATTGGAGGAGGAGTCAGCTTCAGGCAAAGGGGAGTGAGAAGGAATGGAAGGACCAACACTACTGGTGGAGGGGTGACCAGTACAAGCTTGTTGACAGTCTTCGTGCCGGAGCATTCTACGTGGAGCCTTGTTAGCATATGCTGGGTGCTATCCCTTAGCTAGCGGTGCATATGAGCTCACTAGGGACTGCAGTTGCATCTGCGACTGCAAAGAAAGCAGCGAACGTTGTGACGATGAGAGTAAGCTTCATTATATCGATGTAGTTTATGAAGAGTGGATTGTGTCAGATAGAAGATGGTGATTTGTGGATGAAAGAAGAGAAGGAAAGAAGCTGAGATTATGGCTTGCTTTTATAGCTGAAATGGAGATGAGGCCTCTCCTAGCGGGATCGAAAGTGGAGAACCACTCCGGGACTTGTCGATACCAAGGCCGGTTGTCGGGAGGCCCGTTGAGGGCCAGGCTCGAAAATGGGGTGACACTCATGAAATCATTGATGAAATGACTTCTGCAGGGCAGCACCGTGGGTGTGGACATATTGCCAGAAAAGCACTCATGTATGATATTGTTCAAGCCCAGCGCCATCGGGAACCATATGAATGATCAACGATCAGAGGTAGTCCAGTGTAAAGATGCTGTGGGTCAGTTGTGCCGGAGTGTATTCCTGTATTTACGAAATCAAGTGCGGTCAGGAGCAGGATCTTCTGCCCCGAAAATCAGGCCAGTCAGCAGCTCTAGCGTTCCAATACAGGTCTTGTGACAATCATGATCACATGGACTATGACTTTCTGGCATCTTGACAGACCGAGATGAGTGCCGGGTCAGGACCTAGCACCACAGGAACCGCTTTAGATTTTGCAGGGACCGTAGGACAGTACGTACCTGATCGGCAAAGCCGGACTTTGAGTTCTAAATGAACAGATGCTGTCATTTCGTTTCGAGTGCAGGGCCCTGAGAGATGAGGGGCGAAAAGTGACGCCATCGATCTACTTAATTTAACGGCAGCAAGCGTCGAGGATGAAGTGGAGATGCAGACAGGCGTACGCGTGATGCATGTGAGTAGTATTGTTGTAGAAGACGTGTAGAGTTTGATATTAGAGACGCAGTAAATTGATGGTTTCGCGCATCGTCTTTCTTTCACGTCTGAGAATGCAGGACTCCTCAATTGAATCTGCCTTACCCAATCTGCGTCGTGCGCTCACTGCAGCTGTCAGCAAAAGCCGTTTGTGATTCTCCCGCAGGGTCGCCGTATTACTGCCTGGAATGCCTGTATACTTATTTGAGCATTTCAACCGCTCTCCTGGCGATCTCATCCCAGACAGGTGTATACGATACGCCAAGGTTATCACATATTGCAATTGCTCTCTTCATGGAAAGCGCGTCTCGGTAGCTGGCCAATTGGGGAGAAGTAGAAGAAGAGAAGAAGAGAAGAGAAGCTTCCTGAGCTTATATTTCACTTCCCTTGAGACAGCTATGGCGCTTGCTGAAAAAAAGAATATCAAATGATACGGTAGATGCTCTAGCTGACGCGCCGTGTTTGTTTGGCTCGAGCGGCCGGGCCCGTTATGACGTTTTTTCAAGGACCCTTCAGAAACGAGGGTGGGCAACCCTTCTTGATTCTCTTCATCCTCTCTTTCCTTCCTACCATCTACTGCTCACTCGAAATCTGAAAACCAGCCAAAAACGAAAGTGAGGATGGGCGAATCCATACTCAGCCAGACATGGCTAAAAAGGGATCACACTTGCAGTGACTCACACAGACAACGTCGTTAGAGGTCGTGAGTCCTCGTCGTCGTCCTGCTCAGTGGTCATTCTGTCCTCATCCCCATCCTCTCGCGCTTGCAGTCACTGCCAGTCTCCACAATGACCGAGGTGAGCAAAGCAGAGTATGTCCGACGCTCGTTGAAGTTGTACTGACGATGAAGTCTTCGTGGCAGTATCCGAGGAAGGCAAAGATCGCGTCATCGACAAGCTGGACAAGCTGGGCTACGAAGTCGACGATGAACTGCGTGTAGCTCCAAAGACAGACGACGGCAGTGACACCGAAGTCTCCCCTTCCAAACATGACGATGCTCACTCAAAGACGTCAAAGAAATCTTACGTCCAGCATGATCGAGACAGCAGCAACGAGAGTGAACACGAGCACCGAGGTGAGCTCGCTTCTCAGTCGAAGCGTGGGTCTTACTAAACACTTGCTATCTCTGCAGTTCTCGGAGGCTACAAGGTGACACACTCCTGCTAGCTCTTTTGCATGCTGATCTCTGACTTGATCGTCGAAAACGCAGGCTACTCTTCACCGAGAAGGCGTATCGGAGGCTGCCAAAGAGCACGCTCGAGAGATGCTCGAAGAAGCTGTAAGTCGAGCCTGTTGCATATCAGCATTTCCGTTTATGCTGAAATTCCATCTCGAAGGGCGTCGAGTACACCGAGGAGAAGGAGAAATAGGCTTCCTTCGTGCATTCCATGGCTAAGAACAACAACATCGGTAGTCTGCAATGATGCACTTCTCACTAGCCCTTCTTTAACAGTACTGTTAGACATTGCTGAATTGAGCAGTACCCAAAAAGACTCCGGACCTTGTAAAATCTTCGCCTGAACAGCAGTAGCCCTATTGAAGTCGACTTAGCAGTTGAATGTAATGTGTCCTCAAAATCTGCCTTGTGATTGACTTGTCCGGCTTTCTTGCCTTGGTGCCTGAAGTCCAGAAGCGCGACTTCTGATTGGGTCAAAGCTCTTGTCAGGATATGCCGGACGCTCAGCATATGAAAAGCAGTGTATGATGCCATACGATGCTCTAATAGTATCTGATCAAGTACCACAGCTTCAGACACCGACTGCGAGATAGATTTGGGCTTCTCTGAACGAAGTGGCAAAACAGGCTGAGAAACAGGATGGACGAGTGTTCTGGAGTGCATAGATACATTGAGGGGCTGAGACTACACACAGAGTGCATAGTAGGTTGCTTGATGCTGTACGTGAGCTCGCTTGGCCTTCATAGGGTCTGCAAAGCGCAGAACGAGCAGGGAGCTGAATGTTCTCGAAAGGGCATCCCTCGCCATAATGGACAGAGTATGCATCGCAGCGGGAAGCCGAATTCATTCACATGAGATTAGAACATGTACTGTGCTTTGTATGATGTCTCTTGACCCGTAGAGGCCATACCTCGCCGTAGAAGCGCAGATTCGATGCTGAAATTCCAACTTTGAGCTGAGGGAGCGTGAAGCGGGAGGGTGAAGGATTGAAAGCATCAAACAACACAGAGAAGAGAGCTGAGTGGATGTATAGAGAGCATCAGCAGTGTACGCCTTGTTATCAACGACTCCAAGCCAGGACGAGCTGGTTGAAGCCAGGATGAGTTCCGTTTCGAAGATGCGTAGTCCGACACAGCGATGTCCTACGGCTTTGTAGCGCGCTTGTATCTGTAGCTTCTGCCTCTTATCATCCTGATCATTCTGGCCACCCGCAACTCTCTTCTTCTCCCTCGCGCAGAGTCGTCTCAGCCCGTTTCTCGACTCGAAGCCAGCCTTTACGGGACGCTGAGAGCCTTCTCCTGACTAGCGAGATACGACGACAGTGCAATCGCAATCGCAAACAGCAGCGCAGCCAGCGGGATCCATCCAGGCTCGACCAGTCATGGCAGAACCGGCTGAGGCTGAGGCTGGGAGCGGCGGCGTCGTCCAAGTCGAAATGGCCCAGCAGGAGCAGCAGCGTCAGGATGCGAGCAGCATGAATGGTAGTGGTGTCGTCGATGTCGCTACTTCTGCAGGGCATCCAAACCCAAACCCATCTCGCGAGAATCACGAGCAAGAAGCAGAGCAAGCGCACGAGTCGGAAATCATTGTAGAATCAGCATCAGGACATGCCATTCCAGCACCACAAGCAGCATCGTTACTCGCAAACAGGAAAGACAAGCCGTATCAGGCGCGCGAGCGAATTCGAAGGATCCATCTCCCAGTCCGCGAAGGGATGGACGACCTCTCGGACGACGAGGGCGATGGATCTCAGTGGGCGTATCCTACAGAAGAAGAGAAGAAGAATCTACCTCCGGGCTTTGAGGGCAAGAGAAGAATCAAAGATCCAAATGACAAGAAGATCAAGCCTGCCTACTACTACCCGACAGATTCGTCTGCAAGAGGTGTCCCCGTCTTTGAGCCATCGTATGAAGACTTTAGAGATTTCAACAGGTGCGTGTTTTCCTCCTTCCTGCTCGTTAAAGTGTTTGCATATTCGGTGTTGACGCGCCGTTTCGTGACAGCTTCATCGCGCAAATTGACAATTATGGCATGAGGAGCGGAATTGTCAAAGTCGTTCCGCCAAAGCAGTGGTATGCAGTAATCGTTGCTTACTCTGCGAATCACTCTCACTGATTAATCGTCGTAACAGGCTCGACTCGGCTTCAAATATTGATCAACCGCTCAAGGACACTGTCATCAAAGACGCGATCGAGCAGCATTTCATGGGTTCGAGAGGACAATTTAGACAGAGTAACATCAGTTCTCGACGTGCCTACAATGTCAAACAATGGAAGGAGATGTGCGACAGCGAGAAATATCAGACGCCCAACTTCTTCGAGGTACAAGACGAAGCGGGCCAAGTAGATGGCGCCACACTCATTGCTGGAGGAAGAACAACCAGATCTGGTAGAGTCGCAAGACAGGCTGCCACTCCTACGGCAGCTACATCTGCTTCCGGTACGAGCGGTTCAGCTACGAAGAATACAAAGAAGGGAAAAGCGAGCAAGAAACAGACTAAAGCAGAGAGCGTAGCCCCTGCTATGAGTAGCCCTGCTCCTTCCGTGGACAACAAAGATGATCAGGCAGGTGTGGAGGCAACAACCATAGGAGATATAGACATGGAGACTCTGCAAGACCCGCAAGCTCATGATGCTTGGGAGAAGAAGCTAGATGCTGCCAATGATGCCACTGCTGCAATTCTCAGCAGCATGGCTGTCGATGGCGCAGAGTCGGCTTCTCCGGCCGTCAAGGCGGAGGAAGATGACGCTGGCCATCAGCAGAGCGGTAAAACACCTCCACGTCAGGCTTTCCCTCCTTCTACACCTGCTACGAATGACACGATCATGTCAGATAGCGGTTTCGCTGCTCGCCCGAAGCCAATCAATACCCAAGCAACGCCCATTAACTCAATACTGCCCGCTGGAATAGGTGCTACGCCAACTTCAGCTTCTTCCATGACTGCGCCAACGAATAACAAGCGAAAAACAATGGAAGAAACCCAAGCTGAACGCGAACGCGAATGGGAGACATTCGACTATCGAGCACTGCCATGGGGTGCCAAACCCTCTGATTACACAGTCGACGAGTGCAAGAAGATCGAGAAGATGTATTGGCAACGCTTTAGTCTCGGAGAGCCGCCCATGTATGGTGCGGATGGATCGGGATCACTCTTCGATGATAGTGTCAAAGACTGGAACGTCGCTTCGCTCGATGATCTCCTCATGAGAGTCAACCCTCATGTTCCCATGCCGGGCGTCAACACTCCGTATCTCTACTTTGGAATGTGGAGAGCGACTTGTAAGTTCGACGAACGGATTATGGTCTGGGATATCATGCTGAGCTTTATTCACATCAGTCGCCTGGCATGTTGAAGATGCCGACCTGTACTCGATCAACTACCTTCATTTCGGAGCGCCAAAGTTCTGGTACAGCGTCCCTCAAGAGCACGCTGAGCGATTCGAGCGTGTAATAGCTGGCTATTTCCCACGAGATCAACAGAAATGCCCCGAATTCATGCGCCACAAATCCTTCCTTGTCTCGCCTACTAATTTGGCAAAAGATGGTATCCCGCTCAACCGATGCGTGCAGTTCCCCGGTGAAATTGTCCTAACATATCCATATGGATATCATTCGGGTTTCAATATTGGTTTCAACTGTGCGGAATCGATCAATTTCGCTACGGAGGCATGGCTGGATATCGGTAGAAGGGCCCGCGCATGTGTGTGCCAGCCTGACACGTGAGCGTCTTATTAAATCTGCCCAGCCACTGCTAATTGTCTCTTACGTACATTCAGTGTGCGAATCGATGTTGATAGCTGGCTCCAGGAAGCGAGAGAAGATGCAGAGAGGATGCGATCTGATCCAGCCTATGCAACGTATCGGCAGCAACAGAAGGAGTATTTTTCAGTAGTGCCTCAGCATGAAGCCAAGCGAAGACGTATACTCGGACCTGCTTACGATCAGATGAAGCGATCTTTGCAAGCACCAGCCGAGCCTGTACAGAGGACGATGCAGCCTATTGCGCCCGCACCGAACTCCACTGCTGTCGCTGGCAATAATGCAAGTCAGAAGCCGCTTGCTCCGAGAGCTCCAAGCAGCAAGACTGGAAAAGCTTCGCCTAATGGCCAGTATACCTGCGCTCTTTGTCCAGAGCTCAGCACGGAAGGTCTCGTCAAGATTGCTGGACTACTCAAGAACAATAAGCAAGTGTATGCACACAAGATATGCGTGACGTTCACGCCCACTACTTGGTGCGCGTACGATAGCCATGCCAATGACGAATTCGTCTATGGATACGATCAGATCGAGAAGGAGAGGTGGAACTTGAAGTGTGGTTTGTGTGACAACAAGCATGGAACAAAGGTATGCGCAGCAACCAGTGTCATCATGTCCACGCCTGACCTCTGTCTTCCTCTGCAGATACAATGTACAAAGTCCGCCAAGTGTGTCCGCGCCTTCCATGCCACATGTGCTATCAAGGAAGATTCGGGCGTGGTTCTTGACGCACTCATCGGCGGAAGAAGCGTACTCGAACCACCCAAACCTGGCGAGGCACCTGTCGCCGATGGCCATCTCCAACTAGTTGTGACTTGCAGACAGCACAATCCCGAATGGCAGAAGATACAAGCTGAGAAGAGACGCATCGAGTTGGCTGCAAAGATAGAAAGCGTTCCTCTTGGGTCGTCTGTGCAGATTCGAACAACGACAGGAGTCTGGGCAGTCACGCTCGTCAACCACAAAGCTGGAGAAGAAGGAATGATAGAGATCCAGTTTGGAAATGGAGAAAGAGCTGTGTGCAAGCATGCTGCTGTCGTTTGGCCCGACGAGAAGACCGCTGCCAATGGTTCCGGGTCTGCCGGAGCCAAACCTCGAGCTCGCCCTACAGACCGTGCCAAGCCAGCTACTGCAAGTTCAGCTGCTACGGCAAAAGCGCAGGCACAGAACGCTCGCCCTACCCTTCAACAAGTTCAGCAGGTTCTGCTTAGTCTACCGCCGGAACAGCAAGCCAGCTTCCATCAATGGTACATTTCTCAGTTTATGGCAAGAGGTATGATGGGCGCTCAGCCTCCTCTGCCACCTCAACCGCCAACAGCAGTCCAAGCGAAACCGCTTCAGATCACACAGCAGGAAGAACAGGCTAGACAAGCGCAAGCCAACATGAGAGCAGCGAACGCTTATCCTTCTCCTGCATCTTCAAACGAGTATCGATCTCCAGAAGCAGAGCAATTCGCTCAGGCGCAAGCTCTCGTCCTCGGTGTTTTAGGTCGATAGATGTACGAATTCCATGTCTTCACAGCAACCTTCCATCTGTAGAAATATGAAAGTCCCCATCTCATTCATGTCCGCAGTCCTCACCAAGTATGTACGATAGATCACACAAAAGCCTTGCAATGCGACTGTTCCGACTTGTTTTCGGCTCGTGCCTATCAGCTAGCGTCTCTATACTGTTTGACATTCTTCTGCAACATGCACGTAAGTCGGCTAATTGAACAGAGCGTGAGTTCCCGCATCTCATGGAAATGGAAGATCTTCCAAAGCCAGACCCTGAGGAAGACCAACATCTAGGAGTGAACTGCGATCCTTGCCAGGATCTCCGGCATTGATGACAACAAGGACTTCTAACATATCTATAGGTACGATGACAGCGACTGACTAGGAGCTTCGTCCTCAGATTGGCGATCTGCTTGTTGCTGCGACTGATCGAAGCTCTGGCTAGCGTGCAATAGAGGAGAAGGGGACGGACTTCGAGCAGGGGCAGGCTGCAAGGCGAGCTGGCTTGTCCTCGAAGATGCAGGAGGAGGGAAGAGCTCCTGTCGTAGTTGCGGTAGGAAGATATCTAAACGATCGAAGGTAGCCTCCCACAGCCTTGCTTGTTCTTCTGATCGAGGTTGCTGGTGTGGCGGTACTAGGAAGCCAGAAGCGTGCATGACGAGCAATACATTCTTGAGCGATTCAGGAACAGCCTCGTACTGTAATTGATAGTATTAGCATGTATCATCTCCTTGGAAAGACCGGCATACCATTTGATCACGCCTTCCGCTATGCATAAAGCGGTCGAGATAGCCAAGTATTTTCATCCACAGCTCCGTCATGCCTTCCATTCCTTGTCGCTCAGATAGTTGGACAAGGTAATGCAGGAAGATCTTGCACAATAAGGCGGAAGCTCTGAGACGAGTTTCGCCCATACCCTCTGGGTCGCGCCGGAAGACTTGCGGTTTCAGCAGTTCGTCAAGCATTGGGAAAATCAGTCGTTCGAAGACCATGATTAAATCAACTTCGGCATTTGACAGCACTTCATAAGCAACCAGCGTCCGTTGTAAGCTCGCGAGGGCATTTTGGCGGATTTCGCGGCATCCGTTGACGCTTTGTTGCGAGTACGCCGAAAGGACAGGGAGCCAGTACGTCTCCCAAGCTAGTATAAACGAGTTCAGTCATCTGATCACTGGTCAGGCCAACAAGGAAGCTTACCGGCAGGTGCGCTGAGGGTCGACCTCTTGATGAGATCGTTGGCTAGACTTTGAGCATCACGAATCATCTCAAGAGCCTGTCTTCCACGCAACAGAACGGGATCATTCATGCTAGCGACGCGAATCAGCAAAGATACAAAACGCCCGCACAGAGCTCGAGCTTACCCAGCTGCACTATTCCGATACTTGACATCGCCAAGGCCAGCCAGTCCCGCAAAGTCATTAAGAAGCTTGATGAAGCCGACGAAATTGTCAGGACCTAGACCTCCGCCCAATTGACCAGATGCAAGCTGTGAGACAAGATCAAAGGAGATGGCTGCTGCTTCTTCTTTGACTGCAGTAGATGCCCAAAGACTGAATACAAGGTTCCATTCGGAAACCTTGCTGACAGATTGCGGGCTTTCCACCAATATGCGAGCAAGACCAGAGGCTGTTTGCTCAGCCAGTGCTGCCAGAATGCCGGACGGCAGATTGCGGAGTGCATCGAGGGCCGAGAAGACTTGGTCGCGCATCTCCTCCTAAACAAGCAGCGTACATGAGCGTCTCCATGTAAGTCAATAAAGCAACTGAGCAGCTCACCCTGCGTGCGACTAATGATGCTATGCGCAAAAGACCAGTTACAGCTCTTTCAAGGAGGATGTGATGGAAAGAAGCAGCAGAAGCCAGTAGTTTCGATACGTATTCGTAGATGACGGGCCAGGTTTCGGAAACTGCCTGTTCCGCTTCGCCAGCGATGCTCATCATGAACTCCAGCATAAAGACAGTCGAAGGATCGTACGGTACGTGCACGCGTCCACTCATTGGCGAAGGCGGACCTGAAGCTAGGCTAGGAACCTGACGATGTCGCATCTTGTCTAGAGTCAACCTCTCTACGAGGTCTACTAGACTATACACAGCCGTATAAAGAGCTGCCGGAGGGAGTGCGCTGCACAGCCGACTCAGCCAAATCGCGAGGGATCAACGAAATGTACACCCTTACATGACAGCGCTGTATAGGGAATCCACCCTGCACGAAGCGATGCAGTCGATCGTGCTTAACGTGTGCTCGACGTCATTATCTGTAAGCTCGCGCCCTATACCTTCTGCACCGTTTGCATAGGGAGACATTAAGTAGGACGAGAGAGTAGACAGCAAGCCTCCATCATTCCGGCGTTTCTCTTCAGGCGGCTCTTGCTTTACGCGGACTTTCAAGGGTATCGCAGGTGTGCCTGCCAGGAACTCCTCCATGTTCAGTAAGGACTGTGGCAGCAGAGAGTGGGAGAAGAGGGTTTGGTATATTTCGAAGATCTGTATAGTGAAGGTAAGTCAGCAAGCCTACGGGCAGACGATTTGCAGTCTCACATCTATCCAGCTCATACGGATTGCAGCTGTATTTGCGTTTGCGATCGAGAAGAGGACGACTGCTGCCAGCTGCGATTTGAAGCTGGTTCCAAATCGCAAAGCCAAAGAGCTGACAGTGACGGTCTGCCCGTCGATATCCATTGTTGGGAAGATGGTAGACGTGTCCACCGGCAGCTGACTAGCACATAGTCCGGTAATCTTGGAAAGCGAATGGATGGTGTAGTCGAAGACTTCGGGAAGTCCGTAGCGATCGGCAAGTGATGCGCATTGCTGGAACCCTGCTATTGCTCGTTGAAGCATGTGGTCGTCCGTGAAGTGCGTGAAAGCATAGGACAGGGCCGAGATGACGGGCTTCCAAGAAAGTGTGAAGATCGCCTTGTCGAAGTCGGCGCTCTCGCATATCATGAAGGAGCCCGCGGATCTTGCCCGGCGGAGCAGCTCGTTCCAGGCATATTCGAAGCCTAGCATGCCAACATGTTCTTCTGGCATCACGATTTCGCGCTTACGAATACCGTCATAGATTGCTTTCTGCAAAAGTCCGAGACGTCAACCATTCGTTTTTGAGACAAACCGTCGAATCTTACAATGTATTCAGGTGCAAAATCTGCCTTGTCGTTGACACCCTTCAAGTTCTTCCCATAATCTTCCAGGGTCATCCGTTTCCTGATTTGAGGGCTATGAAGGTCTGTATTGAGCATTATGATGGAGAAAGCCAATACATATGCCGCGTCTGCATTCTTGACATCGCCGTCCGGATTTGCAGCACAGTATACTTGAGCGAAGGTTTCGGTAATTCTGTCGATTTGCTGAGCTTCTCCTGGCAACCTGAAAGACTCGAGCATTTCTCGCATGGCGTCGGAAATGACTTTCTGCTCGAACAGACAAGCAAACGTTAGCTGTGTCTACATAAATCCAGCGAAGCTGAGACGAACATTCTTTAAGTCGCACATCTCCAAGAACGATCGGAGTACATCTGCATTTGCAGGCCGAGAGATGAAGTCTCCAAGAAGCTTCTTGTCCAGCCGAGGGTAGTTCTTCAAAAACTTCGCCAATGCAACATGCCTAGGTAGATCGGCGTTTTCTTCCGTGTAGATAAGCCCACGAGCTTCCAGGAAAGCAAGCCCGTCTTTTGGTTTCTCGTTAAAGCGGACAGCACCCTCCAGTAGGTTCCGCTTGTTCGCTTTGGCATTCGCAAGAGCTGATGGGTCAACAGGAGAGGACGAAGAGGTGGAGGGCTGTACAGATATTAGCGCGAATACCTCAGCAGAAACAGGCAGAATGAAAGAATCTCACTCTGTCTAGGCGATTTGACAGGTAGTTGACAAACATCAGAAGCGTATCCAGGCAGAGAAGCTGCGAAGGATCTTGCAAGTATTGTCCGCCAGCGACTGAAGGATAAACGCCCTTTTCGAAGTTTCTATCAGCTTGTGTACTTCTAATTAGGCCGACAGGCGCTTACACGGCTGAAGAACTTGATAAGCCTCTCGAACAAGTCTTCGCAGTCGACGTTGCAGTCGTAGTTCACCCAAAGATTGGTCATAAAGTCCGGAGCGCATGCATACTGCGCCAGATATTCCAGCATCAAGTCTCGACTCTCGTTTGGAGGACTATGGTGCGTCGCTTGTCGGCCTGCCGAATGCGACTGCTGCAGGCTGCCAGATCCCCTTCTATCGTTGGAACCAGCAAGATCTCTATTGCCCTTGAGAGGTGTACTTGCTATCGCAACCTGATCCGAGACATTCCATGTAGATGCATCGAGTTCTGATTCCATTTCCCCCTTCCGTACAGCTGTTTGATGTATGTTTCCGCTGGGCTTGATCAGGCGGTCCATCAGGAAAGACAAGAAAAGCTCTTGCTGTAGCTTCAGGTGCTCGCGCATTGTGTCAAAGAGGTTCGAGATGACTCGAAGCGAAGTTGAGAGAAGAAGAGTGCTTTCTGAGCGAGCCAGCTATGGCAGGATTACGATCAGTGTTCTGGGAGGTATGCTTGGCACGAGAGATCCTGCTTACCTGAAACAGATACTTGCAAAGTTCATCGGCCACCAGGCTCCGCAAGATAGGATGCTGACCGACACTCTTTCCACCAACTTCAAAAGCGATATTGAGCAGACCGAGCGACATTAGCCTCATTGAATCGGTATGTTGCTGATCATGAGGATTGAGCAGAGAGATCAAAACCCTCAATATCTCCTTGATGGATGGAAGGCCGTAAGGTTTCGATTCTTGGCGTTGCTCCACTTCATCTTCGCGATGAGTGATCGTAGGTGAATGAGGCACAGATGGTCCGTTGCTATAGCCTGACGTAGAGCGGACTGAAGCGGAAGACGATGTCCTCATTAAAGGCTGAATGCCTGTCGAGTCGGGCGCAGGCGTCGAAGCAGCTGGTATGGCTGCCGAAGTAGGGTCGGGCGCAGACATGCGTATTTGCGATTCTTCGGTCGTGGGCGTCCGCAGACCATCCGAAGCAGAGTAAGAAGAGAGGGCGGCATCTGTACTAGCTTCTTCTATCGGGTTTGAGGCAGGTAGCTTTTGGAGTCGCTTGAAGACGCTCACAATCATAGCTTGCATTGTCCTCTCTGCCGACCGCCGTAGCATCTCTGTGCAGCATGTCAGTTGCATAATACTATGCACCTATGTGAGATGGCGTACCGCTAAGTCGCATCTGACAGCACATGCTCAAGCCAGTTTCCATCATTTCGCAGACAGCTTCATCGCTAAGCACATCTCCCAGATCGCTTGTAAGGGTGTTACGCAAGACATCCAGTATCTTGAGAAGTACGACTTCGTCTGAGACGCTATCGCTTGCTTCAAACTTGCAATGTGTGCCTGCTCCAGCTACGCCTGTCATAGCTTGTGCCAGGCTGGGTGAATGGCGATGGACGAGGCCATATGAAATGAATTTGTCCACACTGCTTAGGGCGATAGCTGTTATTGGACCTGATGTATCTCCAGACCGCACCACATCTAGAAAAGGCGATAGTAGCAGGACCGCGTCGAGCTTGCTGACGTCTGTTCAAAGCACAGTCAGCGCTATCTTTGCATCTGCTCAAGTACTACACTGAAGCTACCTTCAATCTCCCGCAATTCTGCGCGTAGAAGCGCGAAGCCCGACATGAGATTTCCGACAGGTCTAGCTTGGCCTGCTCCCGCTTTACTAGATGCATCATTGCTACTGCTCTTGATTCTTTCCCTGCTCTTTTGCGCCCTTAGTCCCAGTTCTTTCGCAAGTTCATTGTCGCTCGGCCGCAGAGTACTAGCACTGTGAGCTGTGGATGAGGAGGCACCAGACGACGTAGAAGCAGCAGAGGAAGATGTAGAAGGTCCAGCGTTGTTTCGCTGCGAACCTGAAGAAGTGGATGCGCTCGCCAAAGATGAAGTCGTTGAAGTCGCCCAGCGCGCGTTCTTGCGCATCAAGCTCGTTACTTGGGTGATCTCGCCCAGCACCAGCGTGGCCAGCGAGACTTCGCAGACACTTCCGGACGCCATGGCGGTCAAAGCTAAGTCTTGCGACTTTGGACACGTATAGGGCAAGGAACAAGCCTAAAAGATGAAGTGAGATGGATAGACAGACAATTACGAGCATGAATGGGACCTCTAGACAAAGTTAATATTAAGTGTGATATGGCTACAAGATGACCGTGTGTCAGGCAAGAGAAGTCAGAACGAAATGGCCCCTACTGCCTTCTAGCAGGTTGCTGAGCAAGGAATATTTTGGACGAGTCTGTCAACGCAAGATTGTCATTATCAGCGGTGAAAGATGACTGCGCTGTCAAACCGCTTACGTGGTTCACTGCTGTAGTGATTGTCTGTACTGGAGACGAGAGAAGAGTGCGATCTCTCCGAGTGACCAGACTCCGAAGCTTGCACACGCCCAAGGTCACTAGCGGTAGAATGTGAGCGCTGCACTGCGGCTTCAGAGTCACCCGCGCTCGTTGACACGGGATAGTTGGAATAGTCGCTAGCTCGAGTCCCCACTCGCGAGAGCTGCACAAGCACATTGTTAGCAAGGGATATTCTGACAGTGTTCCACCGTCATCGAGCAGCTTACATTCGGAGTCGATATTTCCGCAGGGTCATTTGTGACGCGAAGACCGCCAGTAGTGCCGAAGAGCTGCATGCTCGTTGCAGAGGAAAGAGTGTCGACCTCTGAGACCGCCTGCGTGAGATACGGCCTGGTACTGGATGTAGCGGGACGCGAGACTGGGGTCTCCTGCATGAAAGGGTGGGAGAAGCCTGTCAGGCTGTTTGCGGACTGAGGTGGGTCGAGGAAAGGGTCGTTCCTGCACGATCTGAGTGTTTCAGCCAGTGGATTCGCACGATGAGGGGATTTGGAAACGCACTCCGACATGATGGAAGCCCGTCTAGCGTGCCTCTTCTCGTCTCGATTGAAGATTGCCGCTGGACCCTGTACCAATGTGCCAGCATCGCTCATTTCCGACAGCTTCCTGCCTCTCTCGTCTCCCGCCACAGCCACAGGCGCTACGATGTTCGAATGGCCCGAGATGCTCTGGTCATCATCATCCACCATCCCGAATCTTGCTCTATCGCTTCTCACTCGCCTTGCCCGTCTCAGCAGGGAATACATGTAGAGGATCCCACCAAGACAAGCAAAGAACAAGATGCCGAAGATGACCGCCGAAACGAGTAAAGCTTTGTTGTCGACAGCGGGTCTGGCGCGCCGTCCATCGGTCATGTAGACTGTCGCGGTCACCACACTTGCGGACTTGTCGGCTTCGAGGCAGCTACTGTTGGAGCTATCTTTCACGACTGATCCTTGCGTAGTCTGCTTGTACGTTCCGTCGTGGTCAACCTAGGTGACCACAATCAGCCTTGCGAATCGAGGAAGTCTCATCTCCTCTTTACTGACGAGGGTAATCCTATCAAGTAGTGAAGCCAATTAGCATAATCAGAAAGTGTCATCTGCTGGCGGGGACGCAGCTCACCATGCAATCGAGCCAGCGGGGACATTGGCGATCCATTCGATGGACTCGCTGGACGCTGCTTCAGCAGGCATTGCACCGGTAGCTCTCCATGTTGACGTAAGATTGGTCTGATAGACTGCCAATAGCACGGAAAGCCTGTCAGCCCAAGCATCTTCCCAGAATCCGATAACGGAGACAGGCATTCGCCAGTTCAGATGACTAACAGGCTTCAACTCGAATTGGGTATGAGCCTCCCTACATGTAGAAAACACAAGCTGCTTCAGCGTCTCTATTGCTTTGGCGACTTTGCGGGCCGCTGGAGGAAGTGAGACGATCTCGGGCTTACCGACCAAGTGACGGTCACAGGCTCGCACTGCAGGTGCCATATGAAGAGGTAGACAGATAGAAAGCAGACATCAGCTTCGAATAGCCAGATTTCTCGCTGGCAAAGCGTGATGATGCCGAGCTTTTTTTTGGGAGGAGACGAATTCGCACCTGATAGACGTCTCCCTGGAAAGCTGGCGCGGTGAGGGGACCAGAGATAGGAGCTGCCATCTTGGACGGATGTGCGTAGGAGTTCTCCTCAGGTGCAAGGGACAGTACTTTTTGAGCACAATCGCGCGCAGCTGTAGGCAGATCACGCGGTAAGGCCAGTCGAGGCCGGAACGTTGACAGCCAGAAGCAAGAGCAAAGGAAAGGTTCTTGTCGAAGCTGCCACAACCAGCGAAGTGCGATGCACAATGAAGCGACGATAGGCAGGATGGCAAAGAAAGGCTCGGCCTTGGCAGTCATCCGCTATCACGCTGCCGGCCAAACCATCGGATGTGTACAAGGACATAAGCATTCAGCTAGTTATTATACGTCAGTGTACCAAATTCATGTTGCTCCGCGTGGAAGATATGAACAGCGAGCAATCCAACGCATCGATGCGCGTAAAGTGGATTTCTGCCCTAATGGCGAATCGCTACGTAACCAACATAGCATAGAGCCTTGAGGGGAAAACAACAACATGATGCAGTCGTCAGAGCCCTGGATACCAAGTCGCGATCAAGTACTGTCGAAATGGATTTGAAGGCGAATATTAGTACAGCCTCAGAAGATGATGATGCAGTGGACCTACGTCTTCTTCGCCAGATTACTGTAGCCTATCCCTACGCAGCTCAGCATATACAAATCCTTGTCAGGCTCGTCTTCGATCGGCCGAATCTTCATAGTGACACCAAGGACCTCCTTCATGTCTCTCAAGAACAGGATGCTGAGGGGAGAAGTAGTGTCAAATCTCCCTTGTAAAGCAGTACGGGGATGAGTCTAGACGCACTGATCCTCCCTTAATGGCCCAGCCAATCTCACTCGCCCAACATCTTCACTTCCAAGCGCCATGAGTAGACACGCCAGCCATTCCATCCCTCCATCTATACACGAAGACTTTTGCACATTCGCAAGCAGTGCGAAAGCGGCACTTGCGCCTAATTCTTCTGGTGTTTGAGGGATGTTGTCCTTGTCGTCTGAAGCTGCGGATGATATGGCTTCCGAAGAATGTAGAGCAGACGTAGTTGATGACGAGACTAATGTAATCCCAAAGCCAGGTGATCTGAAACGAAAGGTAAGTCAGGCCTAGCCGAACAAGCCAGCTGAAAGTCAGACCTACTTTCCGCTTTCTTGCCCTCTGTATACATCTGCGTATATCTGAGTATCACCACATAGCGGCGACAAGACTTCTTTTGCCCCATTGACCAATCTCTGCGAGAATGCCGGACTGACACGAACTGAATGTGCTATCCCACGAATCTTCGTGATTGCTCCTGGATTTGTAAAGTTGTATCCTGGTTTGACGGATCGTATTGCTGGCGAGTGATAGACTATTTCACCTCCTCCGGCTGGAAGAAGACCTCGTTTCACTATCCGGAGCTCGAGAGGTGAAGTGACGGTCGCAGGGAGGAAAGATGAAAGATGTGGTAGGTAAGAAGTACGGAGTGTGTCGGCCTGGAGTCGATTGTCAATTGCGACTCATCTTGCAGTATTTTCAGACAGGCTTACCGAGACATCTCTGTGATTTGAGGTTATCCCGCGCAGAGTCAACTTCAAATCTGCCTTTCCAAACAGTCCTAGCACTAGTATTGGCTCCAAGAACCATCCTACACCTCGCGAGTCTGGGCATTGATGCGTGACGCTTCCACCGGACAGCAGGCCAGGTTTGACGTAGACCTCTGTGCCCGTGTAGCTGATCTCTACTGTGGTTCCATTTGTGACACGCTCAATCAGGCGTAGGTAGGATACTTCAAAGTCACGGATTCCAGGATCTTCTGAATTTGACCGGATCCCAGTGATGAGCAGACTTCTCTGGGACAGCAAGGCCAGTAGGATACGGTGCCGGAAATTGCGATGGCCAGTAAAGCGCAGAACATTAGACGACGAAGCTGAAGCCATTAGTGGATGTACAGAAAGTGCTGAAAAGTGTTATGTAGGGCTGGTGTAAAGCTGGTCATGCTTATAGATTGACTGGACCGATGTCTTAAAAGCGATGGCCGCCAACAGCGCAAACATCCCCTTACATGCTGCAGTACGAGTAGGCGCTGGCCAGGGAATCGTGCGCTTCGTAGGGCAGACGAGCTTCGCCGCTGGGAAATGGGTCGGGATTGAGCTCGACGACGAAGGAACCGGCAAGAACGACGGGACGGTCCAGGTAGAATCTGCAACGTATCATCATGACAGGATCCAGTGCTTATCCTTGTATCGTAACCCAGGGAAAATGGTACTTCGACTGCCAGAAATCCGGTACTCTTTCTGGCGTCTTTGTCCGCCCTTCCCAAGTCCACGTCCTCGATACACCCTCCTCCTCTTTTGCTAATCCTATAGACGACGATGGCTTCGCTGTCCCTTTGCCTCCCAAGGTGCGCGGTCAGAGGCTGATGTTTATGCGCCCATCATTTACGCGTGTTCTTTGGTGTGTATGTGCAGCCTCGTCTCGATCTGGCCTCTTCGCAAGGTCCTTCTACACCTTCTGCACGAAGACCAGCGGGCAGACCATCGTCTTCAACGGCCGCAACCTCATCAGGCGCTGCTACCCCTATCTCAGGCCTATCCTCTCGACCAGCTTCAAGGACTCTAGCTACTCCCACGATAGGTTCGACTACACCAGCTCGACCGTCACTGAGACCTGCAGCATCAGCTACTGGATCGCGGATCACGTCCAGCTCGTCTGTAGCGAGTGCACCGAGTTCGCGCAGGCAGAGTGAACTCCCGCCGCCTTCAAATTCATCCCCTCGTAAATCATCCTTGACGCAAGCTACTAGAACGCTCCCGGCGCCGCCAGCAACTCCGCGTTCCTCTTCATCAGCCTCAGGCAGGAGTATACCCACTCCTGGTTTGAGACGATCTGTCACGCCTCGAACTGAGTCTTCAGAGCTTACGCGCCAGTACAGCTCGTCTAGCTCAGTCTCGCAGGCGCCCTCCCAGCCTATCAGCAGGACTATCTCCCGCACCAATTCTACCAGACTTCTTCCTCAAGCAGATGTACCTACGACTCCTGTACATCATACTGCTGCAGGGGATGAAGATCTTGCGGATGACGGAGAAGAACCAGAGGATGAACAACAAGAGTCGCCTACTCAGCCAACTGCTAAAAGAGTCCTCTTGCCAGCCAATACAATCAACCAAGACAAGGATCGCTATTCTTTGAAGGCTCAGACTCAAACTAGTCCGGGTTCTGACGCCAAGGTAAGATATTCCACGGCCTACTGACGCCGCCAGCGCTAAGCTACTTGTATAGCAGTCCGTACCACTGAAAACGTACGAAGAGCTACAAAGCAAGTTGCGCCTGCTAGAGAACGGACGCTCCGAAGACCGCGAGCGTCTAAAAGAGCTAGAGAGGATCAAAGAAGATCAAGAAGCGTGGACGCTAGCCCGTCCCAAGCTACAAAACAAGCTTGTCGAACTAGCCCCAGAGGTGAAAGAACTACGAAAACTAGCCAGAGAGCACGAAAGTGAACGAGACGGTTTCGAAAAACGCTTGGAAGAAGTGAACGATCAGCTTGAATTGGCTGCTTTGGATAAAGAGACGGCAGAGGAGAAGCTGGAACAAGCTGTTATAGATCTGGAAAGTGAGAAGGAAAGAAAAGCGGAACTGCAAGTCGAATTGGAAGTACTGAAGAGTGAGGAAGCTAGAATAGTGTCACAAGCTACTGCAGGCCAATCTACAGAAGAAGGGGAAGGCTCGACCCAAGATCCAGCTACACAGTCGTTGGCGTTCGTTCAGCTTGCGAAACAGAACGATAGGCTTAAAGAAGCTTTAGTGAGATTGAGGGACATCTCAGCTGAGAATGAAGTGGAGTCGAAAAGAAGGATTGCCGATCTGGAGAAAGAGCTCGATCTGACAAGTGACCTTCAAGAAGAGTATGAACAAGCTACGAGTCAGCTTGAGAAAGCGGAAGAAATGGTGGAGAATCTGAAATCGCAGTTGGATGATGCTATGGGAGCGGAAGATATGCTTGAACATCTTACTGAACGGAATCTGACACTAAGCGAGGTATGTCGCACGTCTTCAAAATACACAAGTGCCCAATATGCTGACATGCTTGTCGGCTACTAGAGGATAGAAGAGATGCACGCTGTCATCCAGGACCTGGAAGCTCTGAAGGAGCTGAATGACGAGCTTGAGGAAAACCACGTCGAAAACGAGAAGCAGATGCAGGAAGAAATAGGTAAGCACCTGCGTTGCGTCCCCTGTGCTGGATAGCTGATTGCTCGAATGTGACTAGATCTGAAAGACTACATGATTCGCGAATCAAGAATCAGGGTGGAATCGCTCGAGGATGCCATGCTCGACTACGAGGGCACAATCAGTCAATTCCGAGAGCTCGTCCTCTCTCTGCAGGGTGACATCGAAGTGCTACGCGAACAAACCCAATCTGCGCACAGCGAATCGAAGAATCTCGAAAGCCAGTCGATGGCTATGATGAATCTCAATTACAAGCTCAAAAATACGGCTATACGCACACAAGCAAAAAGTACAGACTTTGAGCTGAGAAAGCTGGAAGCGTTGCAAGCAAAGAGACAGCTCAATATAGTTACTGTAGGTTCTGCTCACTCCCAGTCAAAGCTCTCAATTCTGACATGTGCGGCCAGTCATATCTTCTTCCTGCATTCTTTGAGGACGACAAGGCTGCTATCGATGCTTTGCTATTCTTCGAACGCCTATTTCACAAGACACAGATTTTGCTTGCTTCTATCGATCAAACACACGGCCTGGCAGACGGTGCACTTCCAGACACGATTCAAGACACTCTAATTTCCGTCTGTGAAGCCCGCTTCAAGCTGGCGAGATTCATGGTCCTCTGCAAGCGCTTTACAGTCAACCTGCAAAGATGCGATCCGAAAGTCTTCGTCAAAATGGGTAAGGTGTTTGTGGAGCTTCTGGCGCTGGAGAAGAGGCTGGACAGCTTCATCGAGCTTGCGAAGAAGGAGGAATTGCGAGAAGCCGAGTGTGGAGCCGAAGTTGACAGGTACGGGTGTACTTCTATTCAAAGCTAGCTGGCGTTGCTGAGCGAACTCGTACTCTACCAGATTCACGGCTCAAGCTGCTCATGTAGCTGAGACCCATCTTGGCGAATCTGGCCTTGATTATGGCGAACAACAGCTTGGGCAGATTCTTTCAATTGATCTTGATCTAGACACATTCGTAGTCGGCGTCGGCTACGCTAAGCAGACATTGGCTGTACTCAGTAAAGATCCAGGTACGCGATCTTCTATGATTGTACCCCCAGGGTCTGATATCTTGCTGGGTCTACAGATGTCCACATGGATGTTGGAGACGAAGACTTGGACGAAGTCATTTTCGGACGCCTACAAACTCTTGTCGATTCAGCTAGGACAATCAAGAATACATCAAGGTACTCAACAACATGCCATAGAACTGAAAGAGCCAGTGCTAATAATCCCATTAATAGGAAACTTCTGCGACGTGCGGAAGAAGTCATCAATGGATCCGCATCGTTACGTCCGGAGATCGTGGAATCACTTCAGTTGGCAAGCGTCAATACGCATTCTATTGCTATATTCGCGAGCAAAGTAGGTTACTAAAGGCATTGTGTGCTATGCCCGACTAAGACGGGGCTTCTCAGCTGTCGGATCTTGTAGCCCGTTACACTCAGGAAGTGCGGACAACGAAAGAACCATTCCTTCTCTCGACTTTCCTTGGCATCACACAAGAAGCCGCTGCAGATATCAAGAGTCAGTCTAAGGATCTTCTCGGTGTCGAAGTGGTCCTTCGAGGCTTGCAGACCGCACTCCAGCCAGCGCTTACAGGAGCTCTCGAAGCTGATAGTATGGTCAAAGGTAGGCGCTTGGGTAGGTGTCGTCGAAAAGGCTGCTAATAAGGTTGTCCGGCAGGCTTGTATGATCCACCCTGGAATGCTCGTGTCGCAGAACTGCAGTCGGCGGCCGCGCGGGACGAAGATGCCGAGAGAAAGGTAGCCAAGATGACCGAGGAGATCCGCGATCTTGCACGCGAGATACGCATCAGGGTAAGCTTTGAGGTTCACAGAACGCGGGCATTGCGCTGATTCTGGTCGGCGTGCAGGACCAGGCAATCCAGGAGAGCGGAGTCAAAATTGAGCTCATCGAGAAGCGGGCTGAAGCAACCAAGAAGCAAGCGGATGTAGCTCTCGAACTGGAGGAAGAGCTGAGCAAAGTCAGAAAGCAAGAGAAAGACCAAGAAGCTGCGATGCAGCAGTTGCAGAAAGACATGGATGAGCTCGAGCGAGAAAACAGCAGACTCAAGCAGTCGGCAAGCAGCCATAGAAACAGTAAGCTGCCGACCTCAAAGATTGACTATAGCTGATACTTTGGCCTAGCCGATACCAATGGGGCTTCAGCAGAGTACACGACCTTCACAGGCTCTCTCGAAACGTCTCACCTCATCGAACAGGCGAGCAAGCTCGCACGTTTGGTTTGATACATCGCTGATCTTGCGATCTATAGATTGAGTCGTTACGAGGAGCAGTGCGCTACCTGCGTAGTCAGAATGCGCTTATACAGTCGCGTGAACTATTCAAGGAGCTTGATCAACTGCCAACATACGATAGTCTGAACAACCAAGAAGCGAAAGCTCGAACGAAGCACCTTCAAGAGCAGTCGGCCGCACTTTTCAAGGAGGTTGCCTCGTATTCCTCGCGATCTAAAGTCATAGACCTATCTTCGGTACAGCCTGGAAAAGCATGGACCCCCTCAGAACGAAAACCATCCGCACAACTTGCAGCCAAAAGAGCGACATTGGAGAAACTCAAAGCCAAAGTCGACAAACTGACAGAAGAGAATCGAGCAGCTGGAACTTCGAGGGCTCTACCTTCTATAGTCAAGATCTAACGATGAATGCTTTCACGATGCCCTTGTTGTTGCTATTCAACTCAACGCTTGAAAGGCTCACTATAGCCTATGTCATTTATCCCCCTTTCGTCAGCCCTTTCTGTCGGCAACATGGGTAGATAACGCAGCAGCAGATTGATCAGATCTCCCTCACTAGCTCTCCTTAACGCAAGCATAGTAGCAACAGTCACTATGAGCTCCCTGTGAGTACTAAGCTTACGTGAACTACCTTCAACCCTTCTGATACTCTTACCAGAATCCCTCCTCAGGCCAGGCCAGATCGCAACCGCTTCAGAGATGCTCACGCACAGGGTCTGCGACCCACCGTGACAGATGAGCAAGTGGAAGCACTCCGGATCAGCAATGCACGAACACCCGCTCGCAAGGGCCGGCCGCCTCTTCCCCGAAGACAAGCAACCAGGAAGATCATTCGAGCCCATCTGCTGCGACTGCCTACTGGGAAGCCGTTAGGGGTCGAAAATTGGAGTCCCTTATGGAGTGGAGACGCTTGAAAGCTGCCCTGCTGACTGCACAGAAAAAAGGACGGATCCCCTTCATACTCAGAACTAGATGTCCGCAACTGCACACCATCTGACTTTTGAGACTACCGCATACTGACATGAGACAGACTTGCTGAAGAGTCTGCGTTCCTGTTCACTGCTTGAGTCAAGCATACACAGCCCAAATTTCCCGTTCAACAAGCAAAATCTGGATGGGTTCCTGCTCTGCTTGCCTCCAAACCAAGAGTCGTTACAAGTCGATAAGCCATGGCTTCTAGTGACAATCACGACACCCACAGGCAAACTACATTCAGACGTCCCTCGAAGGGCCGTGAGCTGGCTTTGGGCACTCTACCAAGTGCGATACTGTAAGTTTTGGCCCTTTGTACCTCGGTCCCGCTATCCAGCTGACCTTTGGCGCATAGTCCGCTGAACACAGAACCAAAAACAGACGCCAAGAGTCGCCGCGGATCCCATAATCTGATTCCGGTCACTCATCGCCGCCGCTCGTCTCTGTCCAACGCAAGTTCAGGAGGTGAGGGACCAAGCAGCCATGCTTCCACAGCATCGAAAGGAGTCTCCAAGCGTATCAGAGGCTTTGAAGTACCTGGTGCCGCGCAATTGGCAGCACGATCCGGAGAGCCTACCAGAAGGGCATCCCGTACCTCGACCCACGGCCAAGGCTACCGCGATCACCGTGAAGCGTCGATTGGTAGCAGTGAGACTTCTAACACCAGCGGCACAGTGAGATCAGGTCACCAGAGACAGACTTCAAGACTCCTCGAGCTCGTTCAGAATGGTACGGTCAAGTCCACTGATCCTTCGATTGATGACAACGGCGGCGAAGGCGGTAGTTCTCTCAAGACGTCCCCACCGAATGCACTCCCTGGACATGTCGACAATGCAAAGACTGATCATGCCGGTTCAGCTCCGAAAGTCCATGGCCATCAGAGTGTCATGGCTAGGGTCAAAAACCCTGGCATGCTGCATGCGAGACGCGCTCGCAGGAAGTCCATAAGTGCCGCCTCTAACGCAGCTACTCCAAACGGCCTCTCGACTACCACCAGGCATGCTTCGACAGCGAAGGAAAGCATGACTACCAAAAGAGAGCAGGAGTGCATCACCAAAAAGCCCGAGTTGGGTAGCAGATGACCTCCAAAGGGCTACGAAAGGGATCACGTCACCGGACAATCGATCCCACACTGGTAGACACTGTACAGTATACTTCTTTCTCTCATCTCTTCCCCCCGTAAACCTTCGCACCCTCTGGTTGGCATATTTGCGATTGACCTTTTTGCGAAATTTGCTGACTGTATGCATCGCCTTGACGCTAGCGTTGTTGAATAACGTTGATACGGGGGTAGCTCTCTTCAGGCTCAACATATGCATAGTGGCTGAGACTGAAGGCTGCTGAGATGGGCTTGCCTTCTTTAGCGGGTCTCGGAATCCAGATGCTTATGAACTTCTATTTGACGGGAGATAGCGATGACGAGAGTCAAGATGAACATCGAAGGGCTACTACCAGACGACAGGTCACTGTTGCTTCATGCGTATCTTGATGGAGATCAAAGCTGATAGATCTGAAATGACAGACATCAAGGAGGGCGACCAGCAGGCATGAACGTTCGAACAAGCGAAACAAGCGACCCACAAATAGGAGAGGACATCAGCTTCGGCGGCCATTAGCGAAGAGGCGTCAGAATCAGAGGCCGCTTCTTCGGGACGTTCCTTCATCGACCAGCAGTAGTTCGAGCTCCGACGGAGATAGGCACAGTATTCGTCGTCGTCAGCAAGACCGCAAGATTCATGAGGTGCATGTCGACCATCCTAAGAGACGCAGATCTCGCCGCCGAGAGGATTCTTCATCGTCGGAAGGCAGCTTGATCAACGACCTAGATGACACACATCGTGACAGGCGAGATCGAGATACCTCTCGAGCCTGCGACAATGCTCGCAGACGGAAGAAGAAGCACAAAGACATCAAGCGGAGGGAGAGTGACTCCCGCAGGGAAGACCAGAAGCTTCATCAAAAGAAGCGGGATGCGCGTGGAGGTGAGACGGACCACCAACGGAATCGGACGAAAGACACTTCCAGCCGCCATGACAGGCCTGAGCGCGAGCATGGGCGATGGAAGGATAAGCCCACGAAGGTCAAGAAGGTGTCGTCCAAGCGAGATTATGTTCAAAAGCCTGAGGAGGGGCGTCATAGTGCGAAAGTAAGTGCAATCTCAGCGCGAACAAGTATGTACTAAGACGGACTCACGCATTTGCTCCTTTGTCAGTCCATAACTCGGCATCCTCCTCGTCGACCCAAGTCAAAGAACTCGGTATCCGCTGATGTAGACGATGTACCAATCAGGAAAGAGAAGAAGAAGAAGTCTGTCAGTTACTCAGGTGACGACAGAAAATGGGGCGCTACAGGGCCGCCGCGTGGCTACGAGAAGGATCAGATAACTGGGAATAGCGTTCCGTATTGGTAAATAGTAAGAGGAAATGTAGCATGCGATGTCGACCGGAGATATGTTTGATGGTCTGGTATACTGCTTTGTGACTGTGAGCTGCTGCGTTGTACCGCGTGGAGATACAGGTGTCGATTTTTATCAGCATACAAGATCATACGAGGATGACGTATCTCGACAGACTTTATTTAAACAAGACTACAATCTGGAAGAGCGAAATTTGCTTTGGATGAGCGAGACTAGGGATTGAGTCAAGCCTAGAAGATCGGAAAGCCGGTCATTGTCGATACAGCTGCCGGACTTGGAACATCTTCCTTGAGTTCCTTGGTCGTTTATTCTGAGAGCTCCAGTACGAAAGCCATTGCGAGCTTGACGAATTGCTTCATGTGGTCAAAGCTAAATCCAGGTACGTGGATCGTATCGCTTGAGGAATGGATGTTGCGCGTGTTGGAGTCTTCGAAGGTCGCCTCTGCGAGCGGAGAAAGAAGGTGGTGGGTATTCAGTGCTGGCAGCAAGCTGGAGTGAGACAAGTATGTTCACCGATAGCGAATGCGGAAGGTACGCCAATCTTAGTCCAGGACGACTGTCACAAAGGATGAGCGAGTATCAGCAAGTCTGCATAGCGGCGTGCATGAGGGAAGGTGCACCTACATGATCGGAACAAGCATATCCACACTTGGTAGACACGGACGGTATATCATTAACGTTCTGAATGAGGCCTTCGATCCAGCTTGTCAAAGTCGGGTCTACGAAATCTTGGATTATCCCGATGCGCTCGGTCGTGCCTGGCTTGACGTAAGCTGTCATGTCCATTTGTAACTGCGATAGATACCGTGAATGAGTTAATGTAGGTGTTGCGACGGCAGAAGAAGGAGATACTTGCCATTGCGCGGACACGATCACTGTCGGCTAGCTGGCCGGCTTGTAGTCGTCGTTGATAGTCTCCAGCGATAGCGTTACTGCCAAGCATCTATATGACCGAGGCCAGATTAGTGAGTCTGTGCTGCCATGCACGCCGCGCGACGCAACTCACTCCGCCTTCTTCTGCGCTGTACCAGTGGAACTCGATATTGTAGTTCTTAGGGACGTGTGTAGCGTTGACTAGGCCGTGGAGGACTTCGAGGACCGTAGTGGTACCAGAGCCGCTGTGAATCGATTGCAATTAGTATATTGCATAGTAGCAGGATGGGGAAGACGGGGTCCCACACTCACTCGTCATCTGCGCCAGGGGCGGCCAAGAAGGGCAACAGGTTTGTACTATCCTGGTGTGCGCCAATGACGATCTTTCCTCGCGCCTTTCTATCACTTGCCACAGGGAGCGTCGCGATGATTGAGTTCTGGCCCCAGTCATGTGGGAATTCCTTGACGGTCATGTTGAGTTCCTTCTTTGCATACGCAATAGACTCTACAGTCGCTTTCAACCACGCTTGTGATTCTTTCCCACTTGAAGATCGATAGTATCTCGTCCTGAAGGATGAGAACTTTGCGAGCCAGTCCTTCATCCTGCTCGTAGATATATTGGAGTAGTATGTCTTCTCAAGCTGTTTCTTGGAGTATGTCCATTTGGCTGGATAGTCTGCAACTGCTCCTGCTGCTGCCTGCGTCGTAAGCTGGCTGTCCAAATCGTCTGTGATGTCGTCGAATCGGATTCGGTGCAAAATGAGGAGAGCCTTCTCTCCCTCTGAGATCTCATAGACTGCTCCTTCCAGGTGTGCGAAGTAAGGGTTGCTGCCGGATAAGCGTACCCGACGCCGAGGGAGATGCTGCAGCTCTGCGAGATGCTCCTGGAGCTGGACATACGCTGATGGATCTAATACCTGGTGTGCGGATGCGCTGAGGGATGCGATGAGGGAGAAGTCAGAGTATTGGCTGGGAACGGTCGCGGCCTGGAATGGCAGCTGGGGATGGTGATCCAGAGGAGCAGAAGTGCATGACGAGGCCAGCAGGAGCAGAGTCGTCGCAGCAGCAGCGGTATACAGCGATAAACCAGTCTTCATGATGGACCTTGATTGCGGTTTGAGTGGATTCAAGGCTTGTCTTTACAGCATCTTGAAGCGAGCATTAAGCCATGGTAAAGGCTGGCCCTTTAAGGAGTACTAAGACGGTGTATACTGACTGATTAACCCAGACCAACCTGTCGCTGTACGCTGTGACGGCCTTCATCATCCTCGACTCGTCGGGCAGCTGCGTCCTGGCAAAGTACTACGACCCGCTCCATCCAGCGACTGCGAGTAGCAATACTGTCGATACATCATCATCGTCTGCCAAAACACCTGCGCCAGTGTCGGCGGCCGCTGCTCGAGATGCTGGACTGCAAGGCCTCCCAAACCCATTCAAGACGACCAAGGACCAGCGCGCATTCGAGAAGGGCCTGTTTGACAAGACTAGGAAAGCGTCGAGTGCGTGCTATACTCCCCTCCTAATTGCCATCCGAAAACGCGCGTCTAATCAGCGTGTTCTTCCTGTGGATTCGCCAGGCGACATTGTCCTCTTTAACAACCACCTCGTTCTCTACAAGTCGAGCATAGACTTGACATTCTACATCGTTGGGCCAGAGCACGAGAATGAACTCATGCTCAGCAACGTCCTCCTCGCGTTTCACGACGCCGTCTCTATGCTCCTAAGGCACCAGGTCGAGAAGAGGTCTGTATTGGAGAATCTGGATCTGGTCGTGCTTGCACTGGATGAGACTGTGGACGATGGGTGGGCATACATTCCCCAACTCGTTATTGGGCAACATCGCTGATGCGGATTCATCGCGACCAGCATTATCCTCGAGACGGACTCTACGGCTATCGCATCACGATGCTCACGACCGCGTGCAGATCCATCTCTCAACCTGAGCGAACTCAAAATAGACGAGGCTGTGGGTTCTACTTGTCCGTCTTTACAATCTTCTGTCTCTATACTTACGAAAATGCGCCGCCCGCAGTCCTTGCTTCACGCCTTCAGCACAGTCCGGGATCGCGTCGTCAGCAGGATAGGGCAGATGTAGGGAGTGTCAGACTGGGTTATATGTATGTACTGCATACTCACACGAGGCGTTACGACTGTATTCAAACGAAGAAACCATTCTTCCGGCCTAGATAGCTCGGGCTCTGGGAGTGTCGATAAGGCTGTTCTTTTGACTTATGAGTGTTTGTATGCAGATGAGCATGCTCTGCTTCCTTGCACTGAGTGCGCAGTTGTGCTCCGATGATCTGGCCTGTTTCGGCTTGGCATTTGATGAATGCATCTGATCCAATTTCAGTATTGTATTCACAATCAACCTTCATCAAGATCCACCTTGCATCTGACCACCATCCCAAGGTGTGTTGGTCGGTCGCAGCCAGCAGCGATGGCTTCGAGCAAGCGAGCCCAGCTCCCGGCGTTGCAGACGCAGCAGCTTGGACATGCAGGAATAATTCCAGGCGTGTCCGAGCACCAGCAGCAGTCGCAGCAGCATTGGGAGAATCGCAGCAGAAGCAGAAGCCGCGCTGCCAGTCCCGTACTCACGCCATCGACGTCGACAACACCGTTTGGCGAGTTTGGGCGTGACGACGATGCTGGCGAAGAAGGACATCTGAGTCGCAGCAACAGCAACAGTCACAAGAAGCGACAAGACTACTTTGAGCTGCAAAGTAGCAGTACTATGAACGGGCGGCCTGCAAGCTTCTGCGCAGCAGGCTCTGGCTCAGGCTTGAGCTCTACCTCAAAGACGGATCATCACGTTCGCAGCTACTCTACATCTTCGAATCACCGTCATCATAGAAGAGGAAGCTCGCATCTGAGCGGTAATGGCGATGCAGAAGCAAGTATATCGCGTCCCAGAAGTACCAACAACAGCCGGCCTGGGTCGCGGAATAATGCACGCTCACCTCTCTTGTACAACCATCATCAGAGCACTACTACTTCTTCTCCTACTCCTCATTATCACGGCGCAATATCAAATTCATCTTCATCTTCTTCTCTGCATTCAAACCACCCTTCTCATCGATACAACCACACTTCTCATATCCAAGCGCTCCTCCAAGCACCTCTTTCGTTCCTCAGACAGTTCAAACTCTTCCTGGGAATAGGGACGGGCGAATGGAGAGACTGTGCAACGGGATGCACAAAAGTCCCAGATCGGTTAAGAGCTTATATCCCGCTCCTTGTCTGGGTAGGAGTGAGTGTCGGAATGGCGCTTGTCATTGGAGTATGGCATAAAGAGGTCTTTGAGGGTGCGCACTTTCTCTTTCACGCGCCAGAAAAGCTCAAAAAGTTAAAGCTGATCACGGCGAATATCACATGCAGGCCTCGATTCGCTTTCTGTATACCTCAAATCCATCGGCCTGCTTGGGCATTTCATCCTCTTCCTCTGCATCTTCCTGACCACTTTCCCTCCCTTACCTCTATATTCGACATTCATAATCCTCTCGGGGTATTCCTTCGGCTTGCTCCAAGGCTTTCTCGTCTCGTACACAGCAGCTCTGAGCGGTGCTGTCGTCGTCTATTTACTCAGTAAGGTCTTCTTGGCGGAGAATATGCAGGGTCTCTTGAACAAGAGTAAAGGGTTGAAAAAGGTCGTCAGAGCCATCGAGAAACGGCCGAAATTGCTTTATTTGATAAGGCTAAGTCCGTAGTACGTTTATACACTCTTCAATACACGACAGTGGCTTACGATTATCGCGGCGCAGCCCATACAACGTCATGAACGTCCTCTTGGCATCCTCTTCCTCTCTTTCTTTCGCATGCTATTTCTGGTGCACGGCACTCGCGCTACCCAAACTCGTCGTACACGTATCGATCGGGACTACTCTGCACAACTTTGCTTCTGCGCACCCTGATGGAGCCCACGAAGCAGGCAGTGCCGAAGAAGAAGCCCGTGAAGCAGAAGGACGTCGAACAAAATCTATCGCTGGCATAGTGGGCATTGCTCTATGTCTGGGAGTATTGTTCTATTTGTTATATGTTGCGAGGAAAGCGGTGGATGAATTCGACGAGGATGATGAAGATGATGAGGGACAGAGATTACCGAGCATGGAAAGTGATGAGAACCTAAGTAATGGGATCGGAGGGAGAGGAAGGTATAATAAATTGCATGCGGAAGATGGAGCGGCGGATCTGAATAGCGTATACGTCCATTCTCCCTCGAGAGTAGGAAGAAAGACATCGCCTTTCAGAGACAAGAAGGAGATGAGCCAAATCAACCTGTCCTCCACATCCGATATCTTCCCTCATCAGCATCAGCATCAGCATCAGCAGCATTATGCATACGGACCGCCTCCTTCTCTATCTTCTTCGTCTATGCCTCCCGCTCGGAGGTCCATTGATGCAACAACACCTCAAACACCTATCTATCATAGAAAGACGTTCGAGCGGCAAGACACGTCGACTGCTTTCCAGACTTTCTCTCGATCACAGCTTGACAAAGACAAGCGGGAGAAAGGTGATGATATAAGTGAGCATATAGAACATCATCGACCGGGGTACGATGAAGGCCATTCGGGAAGGAGCTTGATAGTCGAAAGGTTGGAGGTTGTCGCTGAGCATAAAAAGCGACCATCTGCGACATGAGGACTTGTCCCGCTGGTCGGAGCCTCTCATAAGCACAAACACAATGTATTTATAATTTTCTTGGCTGATGCGATTGATAGGCTACTGTGAGGAGACTGTCGACCTCATTGGTGGAGAAGCAGGGTATGTGCGGTTCCCCTTTTCGTGGGACAAGACATGTAGCAAGTATACTATCTATGCACTTAGACGTTCAGAGGAATGCAGAGCAATGCCAACCGGCCGTCGCGCGATTTTATATCTGACGCAAAGATCAAAGAGCTGCTCATGCGTTTGTGAGGACAAAGAAGAAGAAATAGTGTGATTCTTGTGTCGGAGACAGAGAAATTGCGTTTGTCAAACTTCCAATACGCTTCGACCTTTGTTATCATCAGCTCATACGCCCCGATGGCTCTCCCCTCATCGATGCTTAGAAATTCGCGCGTTAGCGCCTTCGCCTTGATGCAGACGGCGCGGACGTCTTTCAGGACTGCAAAATCAGACTGAGCCCTAGCCATAGAAAGTGCCTTGCGGATTTCCAAAAGATGCATTTCGAGCTTGGGCAGCAGTTTGAATGCCGGGAAATCATGCTCGAGAGATCGTGTAAACGTCATGAAAGCGGAGGAGTATTGCGTTTGCAACGCTTGTTCGGCCACTTCGCGTATGGTGAGCAAATGACCGTGTACTTGCTCTGCATGCTCGCTATACGAGAAAGCTGTAGGTGTTGGACCGTGAAAGATGGAGACGCATGCTGTAAGCAGTTTTTCGACCTTTACGAGCCTTCTAATCAGATCTTGCTGTCGGAGCGGGCTTCTGTGAGGTCCTGAAAGGTCGGCAGTTAAATCGAATTCGAAGTTGGCAGAGCTGGCGGAGGTTTTGCACTGAGCCCAGTATTCTATATTCTCGTCAATTTTTCGAAGCGTTTCTTGAACCAGTCTTTGATGCCATGCTTCACTGCCGCTGGACGAGCTAGAAGCCGAAGATCCTGAAGAAAAGGGAGACAAGGACGAGCCACCTGAGTCTTGACGAGTCATAGATGAGGAGAGGGTACCACCTCTCTCGGTAGCTGCCTTGTTGGCATGTTTGTTCTCTGCGAATGAGCTGCACCTCGAGCTAGCAAGGGTTGTGCTGGAGGACAGTCGATTCTTTGAGCTCTTTCAATCCTGAGCATTTAGAGAAGGAGATGACATATTGAACAGAGCTTCGATTCGCGCTGATTTACTTGGATTGCGAAAAGCTCTGCGTTGTCTGGAGCAAAGGCAAGAGCCGACTGCTTCGAAGCGAGCGATTTATAGCTAGTCTGCTAGCTATCGCTTGTTAGACAAGGTTTCGCTGTCAATGGGATGGAATGGAAAGGGAGGAGAAAGACAGGGAGAGGGAGACAAGCGGAGAACCTGCGCAAGATTTGTGCGGCTCGATTCATCGCAATGCGAATATCACGCAGCAAATAGGTATAGTTGAATCTTATCAGCTGGACATAAGGACAGAGCATCTTTTCCCGACTCAGCGGATCATGAAACGCGTCTGAAAATGGCATCGCGAAAGCAGAGAGCATCCAACATTTGCTTGCGACTTTGCTGCACCGAACCGATGCGCAACAGCACGTTGGCAAGTATACGATAGTCCAATATGGTCGCCCAGATTCTAGGTCCAGCAAGATTTCGGGAGCCCATATTTGTCATCAGCCATTTGCGCGCGCAGAAAGCCAAGCGCAGCCAGACACCATTGCCATCTTGAGGATTCAAGGACGACGTTTTACAGCAGATTTCAAGACTGTCGAGAGTCAATCTACACCGCGTGAATAAGCTGGCCGGCTAGGGTGTCCGCTTAGACCTCGTCGCGGCTCGCTCACCCAAAAAGGCGCTGGATTTCAGCGTGTCTCTTCGCTCAACCAACACGGCAGTGGATCTGTGTCGTTGCAGCATATACCAATGACCGGATCAGCGCTCGTTGCTGGCCTTTCATCGGCTTCATCATCGACCACGAGCTCGAGCGACAGATCAAACAGCAGCGAGCGCGAGGCAACTGGGATCGGACGACGAAACAGCAGCTCAGACACGTCTGCGAGCCCCAGTATGGCTGGATCGATGATCATGAAGTCGCCAACTCTCTCTGTCACTCCCGTATCTGCTGAAGGAGGCAGAAGCGCTCTGGGCAGCGATAATAACATGCAGATAGGCTCAGATGGCAACGGCAGTGCAGCAGAAGCAACTCGTAATATAGCGACACCATCTGCAGCCAATTCAGCGAGTTCTTCTGAGCTTGGAATCCCTCAAGCCGGCAGTGGCTCCGGTGACAACACACCGCAACATCAGCAGAAAGCAGGACCATGGAAGCGACTACTACGCATGGCCAGCAATTCTCAGTTATCACGCTCATCGACCAATAAAAGCCATGCTTCATCCTCCTCCCGGGACAGCTCAAGACCTACCTCACCGCGAGGCAGCAGTGTACCAAAGAGTCCCAGCGCTCCCTTAGGCGGGTTGACTGCTCTGACAGTAGAAGAAGAGTCTGGAAACAAGACTATACTGGTAGATTCGCCTGGCCTACATGCGACTCTACAGTCTCCCACAAGCTCAACTGCAGGAGATACAACTCCAGCTGGAGGGTACTTCAATTACCGATATGCTTCTACTTCATCCTCTGTCGGAGGTACTTCGTCGTCCTCGAGACAGCCTACCCCTTCGCCTAGTGCGACTCTTCCAGGCAGCTCAGCAGGTCTGCCAAGCCCAGCTCCATCATCCACCACTTCCCGCTCAAAGCACGACAAATACAAAGGCTTAGGCCTAAGCTCTTCAGAGTCGCATGGAAGTGCGGCTTCATCTGGCTCGCTAAAGTCGCCAACCCATTCTGGGCCGCTTCATTCTCCTCGGACTCTGTTCGGTAGCCGGCGCAAAGAGTCTTCCAATTCTACGGCGTCGAGCACCAACATGCCGACGAGCAGTCACGCAACACCTACACCGTCCACATCAACCGGCATGCAAGGCTCATTACGCTCAACGTCCTCGTTTGCAAACCGCCTACTTCGCCGCGTATCGTCAATGCCGAATACAAAAGGTCAAGCACATTTGAAAGAGCTTTTCCTAGGAGGCGCTGCGAATGATCCCAATGCGCCAGCGTTACCGACGTCCCCGCCAGCAGGTCGCTTCGAGAGCGTTGCTGCTATCCAAGATTCCGTAAACGGAGTCGGGCAACCCAAGCAACCATTGTCGATCAGCACCAATACCAATCACAACAAGCGAACTCTCACCACTTCAACTTCGTCGCCCGCAAGCCATGCCTTACAGAAATCCGATTCTGGCAACTTGAGCGTGTCGACCAAATCCATGCATTCTACTTCTTCCCAATCCCTACATCCTGATAGCATCAATAGTCCACGTCTCACAACAGGCCGCAGTGGCTCTTATTCGCGAATCGACAATGGGCAATACCGACCGGGCGGCTCATTAGCTTTCCCAAGCTCTTCTGCACCCAATGGCGTAATCCCACCTGGCTCGCCAAGCGCTTCTTTCCTATCCGTCTCCTCTACCTCGAAGTCAGCTTCTACTATCCCCTCTGCGTCCTCCCATCACGTACCCGGTTCCCCCTCGAGCACATTCACGAAAAACACATCTGCTTCTTTGTCCAACTTGCAAATACCAGGCTCACCCACTTCGCCCCGTGCGAATTTCAGGAGGACATATTCGAGCAACAGCATCAAGATACGGGATGTGGAAGTTGGGCCGAGCTCGTTTCAAAAGATCAAAATGCTCGGAAAAGGAGATGTCGGCAAAGTGTACCTGGTCAGAGAAAAGAAGACGGAGAGGCTGTTTGCGATGAAAGTCCTGAGCAAGAAAGAGATGGTCAAAAGGAACAAAATCAAGCGCGCTCTAGCAGAGCAGGTGAGCTAGATATTCGCGCATTAGGGTAGCAGCGAGCCTCACTGACATGCTTGCAATGTTACAGGAAATCCTTGCGACATCGAATCACCCCTTCATCGTCACACTCTACCACACTTTCCAATCAGACTCTCATCTGTATTTCTGCATGGAATACTGCATGGGAGGCGAATTCTTCAGAGCGCTGCAAACAAGACCGAACAAATGTCTGCCGGAAGAAGATGCGAAATTCTACGCTGCCGAAGTCATTGCCGCACTGGAATACCTGCATCTGATGGGTTTCATCTATAGAGACCTGAAGCCTGAGAGTGAGCTATATCGAGTTTGATTAATGGATGCATCTAATAAGCCGTGCCTGCAGACATCCTCCTTCACCAATCTGGCCATATCATGTTATCGGACTTCGATCTGTCCAAGCAGACCGAAGGCGGCGTCAGCACTCCCGCAGGCATCAAACAAATCACGCCCAACGGCGACTGGGTAGTGGACACAAAGTCCTGCATAGCCGACTTCCGGACGAACAGCTTCGTGGGCACCGAAGAATATATCGCACCGGAAGTCATCAAAGGCTGTGGCCATTCATCGGCTGTAGACTGGTGGTGCGTCGGCATACTTACGTACGAGATGCTCTTTGGCACTACGCCTTTCAAAGGCGCCAATCGGCATGCAACATTCTCGAATGTCCTGCGCCATGATCCGACTTTCCCGGATCATCCGCATATCTCGGCGGGCTGCAAGAATATCATTAGAAGACTGCTTATCAAGGATGAGCATAAGAGACTGGGAAGTCTGGCTGGGGCTAGTGAGGTCAGAAGCAATAAGTGGTTTGCCACCATCAATTGGGGTCTATTGCGGAATACAAGGCCCCCGATCGTACCTGCTGCAACAGTGAGTATCCTTCCTTAGGACTCAGATATACCTACTGATGGCGTGTCCTGTTACAGAATGGCCTCGATACTGTAAACTTCAGACCGATGAAGGACTCAAAGTCCCTCGATCTGGATAGGCAGATCAAAGGCACTGCCGGTCGTGCACAAGATAAAGATGACGGTGAAGATCCTTTCAGTGACTTTTCCAGTCTTACAAGATGGCACGATGGCGACATGTAAAATCCTTCAACCATGTTTGCTGGACATCCATGCTGCGCTGCTCCTCCATACACACTCGCTTCACTGTTTATTCGATATTCTCTCCACGCGAAGCTTGGCACACCATTCAAGAAAGATGATGGTCCTGCTTTCCTTTAGCGAAATACCAAAATGTGGTCTTGATGACCCGATGACAAACGTGTTCTTTTCTGTTACATGATGACACTATTACCGTAATGCACAACGAGGTGTATCCGTACCACAGCTGTAACAGTGCTCGGATTGGAGTTTCAGTGAATCCAGCTTTGGCTTGTTGTCGACATCATACGACGATGACTACGTTGTTGTAGACAATACCCGCCTATTCGAAATCTTCCATTGGGCTACAACATAGCCATTTGGCATAAAGGTCGATATTCTGACGGCTTGACTCTGTTTCCTTCGCGGCGACTCGCTGATGTCAAACAATCCATCCCATGGCCATCATCCACGACCTTTTGGAAGAGGGAGAGGTGCCTTTGCTGGATCAGCTTCCAGGCAGCAGCAACTGCAGCAGCCTCGTCAGGAAGATGCCCAGGATAATCTAGGCGAGAGTTGGAACCTGAGGCCGCCGACGTACAAGATTGGAAGAAGAGAGCCTGAGCCAGCTCCTCCCCATGTCGCAAGCAGCAGCAGTCATGTTCCTCATCGCCCAGCGCAAAGTGCTGGTGCCGTCAAGCAGGATATCGACTGGTCAAAAGTCCCGACTGGGCCGTCTGGTATGCAAAGCAGCAAGAATCTGAGCTGGAAGAGAGATACATCCGCCTCAGCTAGCGGCCAGCAACAGCCTGGCAGCAGCAATATGTCCAAGCCAGCCGATGCTCCCAAACCGTATGCTGGGCAGAGAATCTCTACAGCTGGCGAACCTTCTGCTATGGTGCTTCCCACTCCAGAACAGATCGATAGTATGCGGGCTCAGAACTTCGCAAGCGGTAATTCTGCTTCTGCAGACGCACAGACGAGAGCTACTTCCACTTCGACCGGTGCAATCAGAGTGTCAGAAGATGGAGATGTATGGAGAAGTCCAACAGGTCGAGCTGAGAGTGGCACGCCCGGCTTGTCATCCGCTGCCATGCTTCTGGCTTCAGTAAGCAAGGTAGATAGCAGTACGTCAGACACCGAATGGAGCAACAACACAGGGAAACAAAGCCGGAGAGATACGCCTGTTGCATCCACTTCCAAACTAGGTAGCACTACGGGACAGCCTACCGCCCGGCAGCAGCCAACAGTCAGGCAAGACCGTGTCCAAACACCGATTGGCAGTACTGCCGCCGGCATTTCAAAATCGAGGGACACTGCGGATAGTAACACACCCAAAGCTCCACCGCTCTTTAGGACTCCATCTCTGGAGGAAATCAAGCGGGAAGCACCTTCGTCGAGGAGTGCATTGAAGGACAAGGGCAAAGGAAGGGCCGATCCGCAGCAGTGGGAGGTTATATCAATTACAGATGACAGCGATATGGAAACCGATGCGGCGCCCACTACAAACCGGACCTACAGTCAAATAGGACCGCAAGACATGGAGATAGACAATGTCGATGGCGTGACCGCCGAGAGTGGCAGCACGCAAAGATTGAGCAGCCCCGTGCTAAAGCGCGATCATCGTACGCATATCTTCCACTTTTCGCAAGCATTAATCAGTTTCACGAAGACGCATCCGTCGCTCGCGGACAATTTGAAAAGCTACGAGTTGCGACGTGAAGAAGAAAGACTGTCGCAGCTAGGCTTCAAGAGCAAGGTCGAAGAAGGAGGTCAGACCGCGACTCAAGTGCAGATCGCGAGTTGGCGAACGAAAGAAGGACCGCCTTTGCCTTTGTAAGTCGCAGCTACTAGTCTACACGGCCACGATACTGAGTGGCCACGTTGGCGATTTGATTGCGCAGTATTGGAGAGCAGAGCGCTTCTGACGGGCGGCATCACATTACGCACCTCTCTGGCGCACCTTCACGTTACCATTATCAACGTACGGGAACCAACTCTGGTCAGACGTACGAACAAGCTTCGAAGGTGGCCGAGTATCTTAGCCGAGACGGCTCCACAGTAAATTACGCTGTCGTCGACCCGGCATATACTGTTTTTGAAGTCATTCAGCCGGTTTCGAAATCCAGTAACGCACCACGACTATCAGCAGAGTCGCAAGTGCCTTCGAAGCCTCAACCAAGCATTACATCCAAGTCTGTCACCAGACAGCGAGCTGATCTAGTGCGGAAGTATATCTATCACTTCTCCTTGGCTTTAGCGCAGCACGACTGTGGCAAGAGCAATTATGTCCATCTTCTAAAAGAGTATGAACTGGATTTCGAAAAGGATCGGGCCTCGTCAGAGGGCTATCAATTGGAAATAGGCAATATCGGCGACACAGTGGAAATTACGGCCAAACCCAAGTCAGACAGCATCACTAAGCCTCTTAGGTGTGTTGAAGATCGAATTGCCCACGTCACATGCTGACATGTATATCTGGATCAGTATGGATAGTCATGACAAAGAGAACAACATATGGCACCACTATTATCCACGAAAAGCAGGTGCACAATATGTCCGCCAAGAGTACGCGACTAGAGCGGAGCGACAAGAACGCCTATCCCGGTCAAGCCCATTCCTAGAGGGATTGCGAAAGGACTGGCACGAGGTAGAGACGGCCGTCTTGGGTCCTAGCTATACCGTAGTGGAAGTATCGCGGCGCCGAACGGTCGCAGCACCTCAAAAACACGCCCCGAGAGCTGCAGTATCTTCCGACGTCACCGCAGATACTGACAATGGCGGCCAGTATACCTTGAGGCCGTCGCCGGTAATGTTGAACTGCATTGACATTACCAAAGAGCTACCCCAGGATGCAATAGATGCTATCTGGGACTATGAAGTCAAGCGGGAGCTCGATGATCAGGCGAAGGCCGGCATTGATTGCCAAATAGTACGACGAGGTGCCATGGAGTGTGATATTAGATGCAGTCGGATGCCGGAAGTGCACGACGCCCTCACGAAGTGAGACCACCACAAGCTCCATGAGCTACCCAGATGCTGATTTTTGTGTTATAGAACTAGCAGCAAGCGCCACAATGCTTCGTTCCGGCTCAGCGTAGTGTCTCTTCCACCGACTTCGCAATATGTTTTCAAATCCTGGCCGAAAGCGCTGGACAGTAGAGGACAGGCAGACCGCGCTCGAGACCATCTTCACATATTGCTCAGTATAAAGAAACTCGGCGATGAGGGCGAAGTTGTTGCACATTCCGGCCCATGGGCGGTCATCCTGGTCTACCGCTTGCAAGCGCAAAGCTCTCTCAACGGACCTATAGTAGCGTCTGAACTCCGAGAGAAGCACAAATCGGTGAGGGCGTCAGTCTCACAAGGGGCTCCAAAACATGCGAAACCTCTCAACCTACCCATACCACAATCTCTTACTTCGGTTTTCGATCTGCCCACGAAGCTTCAATGCGCGAATGGGAAAGCGACTGCGCAGCAGAAGGCTGGTCGAGCCAAGTTTGTGCAGGCAAAGTACGAAGAGCTGGAACGTAGCTTGGGAAAACCCGTCACTCCTGCTCACGAAAGCGAAATTTTCAGCAACTCCACTGTTCGACTCATCTACGACGCTCCGACGGTACAAGCAGACCGCTTCCTGGTGCCGTTGCCTGAAGACTGTCTCTATTCACACGGATCCGCAAAGGTAGTCCTACCGAGACGGGATGACTTCAAGTTCAAGCAGGGTATCATGCAGGCTCAACAAGGCAAAGTGGCGAAGGAGGCCTTTTACAGTCATGCATTCCTCGTTATGGTTCTTGAGAGCCCAGAGACTTCGACGTCAGCATCCGATCGGACTGTCACGGCTATGGAACTAGACAATCCAGCCTCTTTTTTGCCAGAGAAAGGTCACGCCGCCCCGCCATATACAGTCAAGCGCGAAGCTCATAGCCCGAAAGCACCGAAGACATCCACTGCTCGTCCTGCTACTCCCGTCTCCCCTGTCACCTCGGGACACCCTGTTTGCTTTCCACTCGACATCAAAGCTTCATACGCCGATTCAGCCCACACTAAGACCAATGTGGAAGCATTTTTGCAAAAGTGAAGTCTATTTCTATAGCGATGAGAGTACAAAAGCTGATTTGGGGTAGCTTCATCGAGCATTACGAGAGGTCTCGCAGTCGCCTTATCGATTTCTACACCCAATCCGCCACATTTGGCTATACTGTCAACGATGGCAGCGGCATAAGAAGGAAGAAAGACAGTAAGCTTTCCCGAGATTCTAGTGTGACCGGCTCTCATGAGGGTTGTTCTCGCGATTCAGCCATCTCCGCTTTCGGGAATTATAGCATCATCAACACCATGCGGCGCTTACCCGCCTGCGTGCGTAGACGTTGGACTTCGTCACATGTGCAGACGCTGACCCTGACTTTGCAGACTCATCGAACCAGTGACGGTAAGCTGGTCTATGATGCGATGCGTGTTGGAGCCTCTTCCAAGGGTGCAATGGCATACTCTGACATTCTCGTCACCATACACGGCGAATTCGTGGAGGTTCGTACTTGCGCTTCTCGCTTCGTGCACGGACCGGCTGACGATAAAACAGTTTGAAAGCGGAAACACAAGATCATTCGACAGGACATTCTACCTGTCACCCATCGACAACCCTGCTCGTTTGCCCTTTCTAATTATGTCTGACTCCATTATGGTGCGAGCATGGAGCAGCCCCAATGCTTGGAAGCCTTCTTCGCTTCCCCAGCAGAGGAGCAGTACATCTACTCAGATCAGACCACCTTCAAAACCCATTACGCCCCAGAAGACGATAGCGCTTCCCAAACCAAAGATAACCTCTGCCGCTTTTGTGCGAGCAGTGAGCGAACTACCTCAGAATATGGCGGCCTACGATACCAACGACTATGACCAGCCTGTAGCAAGTGGATCCTCCAGTGCGGCCCGCGGCGCACCTGTAGCACCTGGCAAAGTTACTGGCAAGCGACCCCAGCGAATTGTCGAGATCGAGGATAGCGATGATGAGCTGGACATGCTGGGCGCTGAAGGAGGGGTGTCGAGTGAGGGCAGACGCGTCAAAGCCAGGACCGATAGTCAGGCAGGTACTCCAGATCCAGTGGCTGTTTCCAAGCTCGAAGAGCGTGTCAAAACTCTGGAGCTACGCCTCAATGCTTCTGTTAATGGACCTACAGCTACGACGGTGCTCTCCAAGAAGCAGAAGAAGAAGGCAAACAAATCCGCCAGAGTTGAAGAGGCTAGTGCTCCGAAGAGAAAAGCGGGACCACTCTCTGCTAGAGAGTCCTTCATTGCCCTCCAGTCCAATCATACAGAACATTCAATGTGGGGAAGTCGATCACGCAGTAAAGCGAGAATGTTCTTTCACGCCCCAGAAACGTCTGGCTACCTAGGAGTCAGTATGGGTGGAGATGTTGAGCTGTGGCGTCCAGATCGCCTTGTGCGCACCTCGCAGCAGCTCGCAACCATGCCCACGAATCTGCATAAAGATTTGAGTGTGGACGCAGCGATCTTTTCGGAGACTCACCAAGCCGTCATCGTGGGCTACAAGCTGAACATCGCAACCGCTGTCGGAACATCCGAACCACTGCCTCAGGTCTGTATCATTAGGCTCAATAAGCACAGCCGCACCGGCGAGCCTTCTGTAAGTCCAGCTCTGTTCTTGCAGTACTTTTTTCCCTGGCTCATCAGCACGAACAGGCTCCTTTACGGCGAGAGGTCCTAGAACATCGCCCTCACGTCAAGAACCGGATCACGGCCATGACTCTGCTCACTCACGCAAGCGCATCAAAGGAAAAGTTTGCGACAGCTGGCAACGATGTAAGCCGGACGGTCCTGCACGATGCTGAAGTGCTGACGAGTGTCTCCGAAGGGCATCATCTGTATCTGGGACATTCCCGAGCCTGGTGCCAGGACTGCAAACCCCAAGCAGATTCGGACCAATCATTCTTCTGCCATCCGAGCACTTGTGCAATTAACCGGGCAGGGCAAGCGTCTCTTGTCCGCTGGTATGGACTCTAGGGTAAGCTCTCAATGCATGTATCAGTGGAAGGCCGACAAGTTTATGCCGTACATACCAGGTCAATATCGTCGACTTCGGCAAAAATACGGAGATCCAGACCTGGAAAGAAAGCACAGCCATACAACGTGCCTATGCACAGTACGTGACTATCACCTGCCAACAGATTCTCGGTCCTGATCTTCGTGACATGATATTTGCAGCCCTGTCAACCAGAACCTTGCGATGCTATGCCTTGCCTCCATAGAGTAGGTCAACACCATATATCTGACAGTAATGTCGATCTGATCTGGTCGTGTCATTAGGGATCAATTCAGACTTGTCGATCTTCGTCAAGCACCTAGTGCTCGACAACCCCTTGTCTTCGGTGCTCGTACGTCAAAGGAAACGGCGCTCGGGCAGTATCTCCATGGCCAATTCAATGGAGAGCTGTTTGCTTACGCCTTCGACGATGCCGTTCGCATGTAGGTTGATCTTTGGACTTCTCCAGCCTGTACTGATTTTTGTAATTGTTTGAAGATGGGACGTCCGTAACACCTCGAAGCCATTCATCGTCAGGACTGGCATTAGCGACATCATTCAACCCTATTTCGAAAGCAGTACCAGGATGGCCTTCCTGGAGAAACATCATTTCAGCACCTTGAGCTACCAATATGGTGCAGGAGATTCCTAGCACCCTCATTTATATCCATCGTTCAATCTTTCGTCACTGATCTGCATAATCCCTTTCTTTGCAGTAGCAGTTCGCATTCGAGTTCCTTGTAGCAAGTCTACTAAGCCTTCGTACTTGTCATTGTGCTACCAATGCAATACAATTGACTGCAATTGCGCATATGTAACTGTTGATCGCGTCTTTACGAGAAATGAAACAAGGTCCATTACGTATGACTAGAGATGGAGTTCGGAAGCCTAGTAATACACCAAGCTGTGCTACTATAGACTAAGCTGCGTGTTTGCGAAGAAAGAGAACGATATAGAATGAATGTGGAAGAAAGCGAAAGAAATAGAGACAAACAACACGTGACGTGACCGAAAGAAAACGCGTAGACAAGACCAGTATAAGGGAGAGGTTAGCAGAGACTACATCTCCATCTCTTCGTCGTCATCCTTGTCGTCGCTTGCGGTGGTATTGCTGTTGTTGTCTCCCTGATGAGCCAAGGTGAACTGCGCTTGCTGAGCGTGCGAGGGGTGAAGGAAGCCAGCTTTGGTCAAAGGTAGTTTCTGCGACTGAGGATTCATAGGGTTTGTGTTTGATGTTGCGAACGAGGACGACAGAGCGAGCGGTTTTCCCCTACAAAAAGTGACTGCAAGTCAGCCAATCCGGGCAGGACAAAGACGCGGCGAGACTGGGACATACTTTGTGAAGTGCTTCTTCTTTGCGAGATGTAGCTTAGCAGTGCATGGGGAGACCATGGTGTCCGTAGGCGAGTAGAAGGATTGTCTGGTAGAATATCAATCAACAAAGCCCGCTCGTTTCGTTTTCGCGCCAAAGGCAGCAGCAACGTACCCGCTAGCAGCCATCTTCTTAGCGAGCAGTGCTTTCCCTCCCATCTCGCTGTGTCCTTGTGCGAGCTGGTTTGTCTTTGTGACGAGCGCCGTCTGGCCAGGGTGATGGAGCGGCTGGACGTTCTCGACTTCAATGCTGATTTGCTGCTGTGATTGTGCCATTGTAGATGTGTATATCTCTCGTTGAGTGTTTGGGATTCCAAGGGTGTTCGTTCGGTGAGAGCAGAAGAGAGCAGCAATTTTGGCGTGACTAGTTTTATGGGCCGGGTGGCGGACAGTGAAGTTGCACAAGAACGGTCGGGCAACGCGATGTAGACTTACAAAGTTACAAGCCCATACATTTGACCTGTTTCGCTTGAGAGTCGCCCTCCGCGGTCGGCGCTGCTGACTTGGGCGACCTCCGGCAACGAGAAGTTATGCTCCATCTTTGCATGCTGTACATCGCTATACATGTATGTCTACCTCTCTTACACCAAGCCAGCTTGATGCGCTGTCCGCCATTCGTTCCTCAGTGGCTGCGGGACGTACTTCCGTGCCATCTTGGTGAAACTCGTCTCGCTCAGTTCCCCTTCCTCCTTCGCACCGCTACGGAACACAGGATAGATTAGCCTCCGGATCTAGAGATGAGCAGGAACGCTGACTATATCCATATCGTATCTGGATCGAGCTGTACAAGCCAACCCCATGCGAGAGCTTCCCATGCATGGCTGACAGTCGTGTATTCGTCAGCGAGGCTGGAGAAAAGTGTGGAAAAGCATGGAACTCACTATGCAAACTGCCCGCTCTTGTGGAAATCGTAGTCCATGGATCGATGAACCATGTTCATATGCTCATCGTGCCATAACCTAGCCGCAAGACAATGAGTAAGCACTCATATCAGGTGTCGACGGGAGCGACTCACGGCCAAAAGAAGGCTTTCCCTCCGAGCACTGCTATCTCAGATGGGTGTTTCCGCGCTAGCTCCCATGGTCTCGTCACACTATGCGTTGCCCAGAGTGACCTGTCAAAGTCGGCGTATGACTCCAACCAGCGTGTCTGCAAGCAAATTCAGCAGTACTCGGGACTTCAGTGGGACACGATTACTGGACGTACGATGAAAGGTGCGTAGGGCGCTGATAGAATGACAGCATTGCAAAGACCACTGGGCTCTTTCTCGCCTCGCTCCTTCTCTGGTGAAGCTTCCATGCCCATGACTGTCTGAAAGCGATATAGCGGCTTGAAGTCTGTAGGATGCGCGCATTAGAGCTGATCATTTAGGCGTAAGGCAACTCGTACCCTTGATGACAAAGACATCGCTGTCGAGATATATCCCACCATATTGCTTCAGCGCTTCTAAGCGAATGATCTATAAACAAATTCGCATCAGCGCTGTGTAAAGCGACTTGGCAGGCAGCAGGCAGGCCTACGTCTGCTTTATGTGCGAAGTGATCTATTGGATTACCACTATTGATTGTATCAGTTATTGAGTGGAGCCTATGCAGGACGCGCCGCCTTACTAGATCTCTGTGACTTCTCGCGCCAGCCTGTTCTCCCACACGGTTCCTTGCTTGAGCGCATATTCCTGGATCTTATTGAACCACCATCCTTGCGGAAGGTATCTATACCACAGAATGACCTTCTGCGGTTTCAGAGTGACCAGGGCGGAGTTCATAGCAACAAACTGGGAAAAGCCAAACGGTTTCCCTCCAAAGTCTTTCGACATACCAAAGACATAGTGCACGACGTTTGGGATCCTCTGATCTGGCACCAAGTCGAGTCTTGCTACATCTCCAGCGGTCCCTTCGTTCGGAGGTGGTAATTTCGCTGGATCAACATAGAAAGCAGGCGGTCTGCGTGACGCGCTGCCGTAGTAGCGTCCCAGTAGGAATACGGCGAAGAAAAGAGCAGCGTAAACCAGTCTTTTGCGCAGAAGTGACGGGTGCTGGCTCCAGCTTGCAAACGACGTCGAAAGAGCTCGACTTGCGTGACGCCGGCGCGACGACAGCGACGACGCCGACTGATTGGTGCGCAGATTCGCTGGAACAGGCAGCCCCGGTACCGCCATGGCGCGAAGTGAACGACTTAGCAAAATCACAAGCGTACTCTCGAGAATAGGGGACGCTTTCCGGTACCTCTTGTACCGATTTCCTGGCCATTCCTGACACTTTCAAGCTGATGCCTGCTCCAGCACCTACCATCATTGACTGCGATCCTGGCGTGGACGATGTCCTCGCGCTTCTGCTGGCTCTCACATGTCCAGACCTACAAGTCATCGCTTATGTCCCTCAATTCGGTAACTGCGAGCTTACCGATACCTTCATCAATATCTTGAGAATCTACTGCGTGCTTGAGAAGCACTTCAAAGCGCATCCAGAGGACCTGGACCGCTTTCCCGGCTACCGAGCACATGCAGAACATAGACCACTCATCGTAAAAGGCGCAAAAGGACCCTTGTCAGGCGATGTTCACACTGCAGAGTACTTCCATGGGCAGGATGGTAGGCGTCGCAGGCCAGCTCTAGCCGTGCCCGAACGCGAACTTGGCTTATCAGGTTGATGTATGCCGGTCACTCTTTTACAGGCTTGGGAGACATTACAAAGCAAGAAGATATCAGTACCCCCAGCGAAGATGATCTTGCCAAAGTGCTCGATATCGTACATGGCGAGCCGGGCTACAAGGCGGTCTTGCGACTCTTGCAGGAGCAGCCGGACAACTCGGTCATATATGTAGCACTGGGTCCGTTAACCAATTTAGCTCTGGCTCTCCGAGAGGACGTCGAGCTGTTCAGACGGAAAGTCAAGTTTGTCTCAATCATGGGAGGAGCACTCGACGTGCCTGGTAATACAAGCCCTGTGGCCGAGTTTAACGTCTATGCCGTGAGTCAGCGAGTCGATAGACTATATGGCGGCTGCTTCTTGCTGACCCTTTAGCTCTCCTAGGACGCCTTGGCGGCGCATGAAGTCTTCGCTAAATCGTCTTCCATTCCTATCTATCTCTCTCCGCTTGATATTACATCCCAGCACTTGCTGCCTTGGACGCAGTATACATCCTCCGTCGACACATCTTTCACATTACCTTCGCCCTCGCCCGACACCTCTCCTTTAGTCAGATTCACTTCAGGATTCCTGCGTCACACAGCTGAAGTAATGGCGCGTTACGGAAAGCATGGGATGGAGCTACACGATCCATTGGCCGTCTATTTCGCAATGAAGCACGCTCACGCGACACCGGAAAAAGGAGCATCCGGCATCGCAATAGACCCTGCATGGAAGATAACAGAACGCGATTTTGTAGTTGAGTATTCGGGCAAGTACACTGCTGGGATGTGCGTCGTGGACAGAAGGCATACCTCGCAGACGAACAATCGAGAGAAAGGCCGAAGCAAGGCAGAATTGCAAGAAGAGCTAGATAGGAAAGCTAGCGGAGATGAAGAAGATAGGGATCCTGCGGAGGTCCAAGTTGATAGACCCGGGCAGTCCGATTGGAAAGAGGAGGCAGGTATTAGAGTCATCACTGGAACACCGGGCAGTAAAGCGCTCGTCAGAGATATGCTCCAAGGGATTTGGGGCGCCAAGGTGTAACGAAAGGAGTTGTATCACCAACTACGAGCTGCAGCCGGACACCTTCCGAAGTCATTCCGACAGTCTGAGGACGGGTTCATGCTATAGCTACACAGTATATTACGGTACTTGTGATCCATGTTTAGGTACAGTTCATCATTCGGTCTCAGCAGACGCTTCTCCTTGAGACGACGCGGCTTTAGCTGCCTTCAGTTCAGTAATTTCTGCTCGCAGGCTTTCTAATTCTAGCTCTCTCTCAGCTTCGACCTTCTCCTGCATCTCTTTCCTGTGCTTCTCCTCGTTCTCGTATTCGAACACAGTCTTTTCTGCCTCTGCCAATCTTTCATTAAGTCCGGCCACACTGCTTTGCGCATCTTCAAGTTCCGCTCTCAGTCGGCTGCCCTCTGCGTTCCAGGCTCGCCTCTCCTCGCGTAAAATCTCAACTCGCTTGGCTTGCGAACTGGAATACTCGTTGAGCAGTTCGCGCGACCGTGCTGCTTCTTTGCGGACTATGGTCAGCGTTTGTTGCGCATCCGAGAGCTGCGTGCGTAAGAGCTTGACTGTTTGCATCTATGTGACGACGTCAATACAATCCGTGTAGTTATCCCATGTCCGTAACTTACTAGGTTCTGTCTGTCCGCTTCAGCCCCGCCTGCCACAATGTGCTCGCGGAGAAGAGCACCAAGTCTATGTATAAGCTGGTCCTTGAGATGCGTCTCGAAGATGAGCTGGTTCTGTAGTAGAGATATGGCTTCGGGAAGCTCCATTTGATACGAAGACGTTGTCAATGGTGAGAACGGTGCCGCGACCTGACTGTCTTCAAGGAAGGGCGATGCGACGGAGGCGTGAGTAGCCGATACTACCGCGACCGACTGTCGGGTTCTTACGATCTCATGTATGAGGTCAGAGGCTTCTGTCTTCTTGAAGCGGAGGCGCGTGGCAGAAAGCTCGGCCGTGGGAGTGACAAGCATACCGGCGGAGAGGAGGTGCTGAGTGATATATGGCTATCGATGAGGCTCGTCAGCTGATATTCCCACGAGGTTACAGACCTCTCTTACCTCTGCTATGGATCTGACGAGTTCCCAGTCTATGGCTTGTAGAGCAGCTGGCAAATCGACTTCTTCAGAATCAAGATCGTCGGAAGAAGAGGATTCGGACGAGGTATTAGCCTCATAGCTGGACTGCGCGCTCTGAATGTTCATATGCTGCGCGCCATGCTGGGACGTGGATGAAGAAGAGACCTGTCTGGCCATGCCGGAGGACCGTATCTCGCCCTCCTTGTGACTTTGGGGAGGCACGACACTGTTACCCACAGTTGAGGTGTGTTCTGGGCCGCTATCCCCGCGTCTTCGCTTCTCCCGCTCTTTCTGCTTCTCCATTGTTTTGACTTTCTTTTGCCTTGTCGCAGCATCTCGACGTTGCTTACTGACTTTCGACCGTTGCCCCTTACCATGTGGCTTCGATCGATTCCTGCGAGCTGCATTGACGCGGGCTTCTGCGTCAGCAGCACTTTCGCCAGGTAAAGGAGCTTGTTGTGCTGCATCATCCGCCATATCTGAACCATCCGATGTGCTCGAGCTTGCTCTCCTACTCCTATTTCCCGCTTGCAAATCACTCCGCGCAGAGTTTATTGACATGCGGGAGGAACTAGCTCTCCTCTGTCGTTGCTGCTTCATCCGCCGATTTCGTAACCAAGCTGTCGGGGCGCTTACAAAGCTCAAGAAGTTGGACGGGTAGAGGCCATACAGTGTTGTACAGTAGTCGAGAAGTGGTGTAAGGACAAGCGGAGGTGTGTTTGTGGGATCCTCCGGCGCAGCATCCTGTCCTTCCTCGCGCGGGCTGGACTTGCTAGCGTTTGAGCCGTTGTACCACAGGAGTGCGTGTACAAATGCGAGAAACAGGTCTTCCAGATGTCTCTCGACATTAGTCGACACTTGCGGAAGTAACATGCTGAGGCCGGTCAGAGAGGATGATACCCAGACAAGCTCCCTGCCCGTATTGGTATTACGCTCAGACGGCTGCAAAGAGTTGAGACGCTTGACTATTGTGGAGAAGAGCGGTGTCGACAGTGCGTGATAGGCTTGACCAGGGTGAATCCGGATAAAGTTGTTGCACAATCGTAGAGATGCAATGGGTGCCTCCGACATAAGCTCCTCGAGCTTTGCGAAGAAGATCTACTGAATTATTAGCACTGCACTTAGGCACTCGGAGGCTCACTAACTTTTGCGTGCGAGCTAGGGCTGGACCGACCAAAACTGATGAGAATGTTCTGTAAGTTGCGCTGCGCAAAGGTCCCATTGCCACTGTTGGTGTATTGCTCGAACAGACCGTTCCGCCAAGCTTCGCCCTCCAGCGACTCGGTATCTGCGCTTGCTATTATAGCCCGAACTACCAAGTCTTTGGCCGAGTGAGCAGCTTTGCGGCTTAGATGGAGCTTCTCGCTGTCAATGCTCTCTTCGCTGGCTAGAAGTGCAGGCTTGAGAAGTCTTTTCCACCAGACATCGGTGATCTGCTTGGTCGACACGACGTCGGATCCAGCGCTTGAAAATCTGTCCAGGATGATGATCAGGGTGGACCTGAGTTGCTGCGAGCGTACAGAGCTGCTGTGTTGTTGCTGGAGAATTGCCTCCTCGAAGCATGAATGCAGCAAGGCGTCCCTCAGCTTGGCCGTGTCGTGGTCAGATACGCTCGAAACGATGTCGCTTGATGTAGCATAGGTATCTATATCGTCTAGAAGTGCTTCTGGCGGCTCAAAGTCGTCTTGCGACTCTGTAAAGAGCGCCTTTAAAGCGCGGACCAGGTCCTTGCGAGCAGCTGTAGCCATGAGTTGAGGTGTCGCAAAAGTTGGAATATGAAGGTGTGTCTGCAATGTGTCCACAGCACATGGATCAGATGCGATGCTAAGTCGGTTGGTAGTCAAAAGGGTTTTGAAGCACGTCAAGCGGAGCTGATGGTCATCAAGGCAAAGTGCGATCCGGCTATTCAGAGGCAGACAAAATGTAGATATGCATATATGTGTCCTACGACGGCTTCAATTGAGTGCCATCTTCCGGCTACCGAATGTCATCATCGATGTTCAGTAGCTCTCATTCTCTTCAATCTTCAATAGCCCTCGCACTCCTTGATTTCTTTATCAGCTTGTGCTCGGGTCCTGTTCTTCTTTGGGTCCTTCAAGTCGGCGTCGCCTGGCATCATCCCCTTTATCAATTCTTGCGAGTAGTAGCGAGTACCATCCGTGTACAGGCGGTCGCCCTTTCGGAGGGCATCCAACTGATTAGACCCAGAACCCCATCTGTGAATAGATATGTTCTGGAAAGCTCCGGTGCTGTGGTCTCGAATGCGGAAGCTTTCAGCAAAATGGGGAAGATAGTGATTATAAAGGTTGTTAACCTTGCCGGGCAGCATAGATACGAAGGTTCCAGCATACATAGCCTTCGACATCCAGTAATAGCTCCTAGGCGTAAAGACTTGGCCCGGAGACCAGCTTTGCAGTATTGTGACCTCGTCGGGGAGCTTTTCTTGGCTGGCGAGAGCTTTTGGTGGAGTGCGAGAGCTCACGGTTTTCTTCGCTCGCTTCTTTTCTTTGAACGTCTGTGCCGACATCATTCGTCCAGCTTGAGGAGAGGAGTAGAGCTTCTCTCCTACTTGGCAGCGTGCCTCTTCGCGAGTCGATAGGTATGGAGGAACAACCAAACTCGGTCGTTCGGTATTCGGAAGTTGCACACGCGTCGTAGACCACGAGAAACGGCGGCCATGCTTGTCACCCCAGCCATGCGGGTCTATGACGTTCTTGTCCTTGACTGCAGCAGCTCGATGGAAGCCGTACCTCCTGGAGCGATCAATTTCAGAGTTCTTGAGACCAGCACTATATGTGTCGACGACGGAGCTGCCTACGCTTAGCGAGGTGGAAGTACTGGAGATTGAGCTCGACGCGCTAGATCGTCGGCTTGCTGAGTTTCTAGGTTGACTAGCTGAGCTGGATGCTGGTATCTTCTGGGTGTTCATGATACCTGCGGTTCCGATGTGGAAGACAGAACGAGAAAGCAGAGAGACGTCGGTCCAAAAAGCATCCTCAGCTTTCACTATCTCACCCTTTCAATCGAAGTCACCCTTGTTTGGACGAGTCTTTTGTACTCGAGTCAGGCCTTTCAAGATTTGGAGGACACGGGGGAAGACAGACTGCGAAAGCGGACGAAAGACTGCAATCATGAACAATGTAACCGGTTCGCGGAGTATTGAATCGAGAGCGATTGACAATTGCTTAAATGATACCTTCTGCTGTCGCACCGAAGGAGCTTTCAGGAAACATGGGATATCAGGCCATGATTTACTGTATTCAAGCCCAGCGAGAATCCTGTATGAATTGGTTGTACGTTCGGTTCTTCTTCGGATCGGCGCGGTCTGCTTTGCTTGCCAACTTAAGCCTGACGGCTGCTTCGGGGAGATAAATCTTGAGTTGCGGGCAGTAGTACAGTCGATCGCCCTTTGACATTTCCAGACTACCTCCCTCGATAGCGTTAGCAGAGACTTGCTTCGTTCTCTTTGCATTGGGGCTTCTGATGCTGACTCCACCAATGAACCGGTGAAGGAAACGCCCGAATGGATTCGTCACGTTATCAGGAAGGAGGTCTACGACTTCGCCGGCATATACCGCCTTGGTAATATAGTAGTAGATCGTGGGGAAGTACTGTTGCGATCGAGCCCAACTCTGTAGGATATCCACCTCATCAGGGAGGGCATCGCGAGTTTCAAATTTGCATTCAGGGCGACCTGGCGTCAAGCCACCTAGAGCGGTCTTTGCTCGTCTCTTCTCAGACTTGAACGTTTCCTTCGAGAGAATTCGATTGGACTTCGGCGAGGAGTAGAGACTCTGACCGATTTGACAGCGTTCCAGCTCGCGTGGCGTCAGAACGGCATAGCTTGTGTCGCGCTTTTTATGTAGCTGTATCCGGACCGCATCGACACCTGGCTCCGTTGACCAGGGTCTGTATTTGACGCCTTTCTCCGCCACCTTTCCGATTCGATGAAAGCCATATTTCGTCTTTGGCTGACTGACAGTTCCAAAGGCGGTACTGGCGCTAGTCACGCTGAGATCGCACGATGTACTAGATGTCGAGCTCTGAGCGGAAGAAGTTGACTGTACGACTGAGCTGCGGCTGACAGCTGGGCCAGACTGCTTCCCTTTTCTGAATACCATATTGAGCTCCAGTCCAGTGTTTGATGCAACACAAGGAAGAGGAGGGCGACCTGAAGTTGGCCAGCTCGAACCCTTTTGAGTAGGCTCAACCTTTCATCGAGGTCGTCGCCTATCCCAAGAAAGGGATCAATCAGCGGAAGGGGTGCAGAGACTCCCATACGAGCCTGCTTTCCTCCATTTCGCCAACACTAGAGGCATACGAGCTAAGGCACGATATTGCCGTGCAGGCGCGCTGATTCGGATGTCGTTTAGCGACAGCAATCCTGGAAGGGCTAAGAGATAGACGTCAGTATCGCATCAATATACGTGCCCTTCCTGTACTAGGCGAAAGGAGGATTGGAGGCAGGAACAAAATGCATGTGTGCATGGGTTAAGGTGTAACAACAATATCACCGACGAATGGGAGGAAAGAAGCTGAGACTGTACGGAGGTCGAGCTCGAGATGTGCTGAGATGCTTTCACGGAGCGCGTACGCTCGGGACGAAAGATGGAGCAGTCGGATCCGGCTGAGCTTGACCACCTCCTTCTGCTGGCTGTGAGCGTCGTGGCTGCTTGATGAGGTCTTTCTTGTCCCAGAAGAATTCTTCTGGAGTGTAAAACTCGATACCGACGTTCTGAGCGAAGCCTTTGTCTGTGTCGGCATGGTCTTTTGACCTATCTCGTTTGCCGGGCGTGTTGACGAGACGTCCTGCAGCATCGCCGACATAAAAAGAGACTGCTTTGTCTAGAGAAGATGTCTCTGACGTCAACTTGGCTTAATAAAAGAGTGGAGCAAACATACCGATTTCAAAGCCGTGCTGCTTGTAAAGCTGATCTACGAGATCGTACATTCCCGTAGAAGGCTTTCTGTACTTATCGTACGCTGTGGCCGCAAGTACTCGAAACGGAATGTCGACAAGCTACGATAATGATTAGCCAGCGGTGCGACCTTTCAAGATTCTATTGACACACAGCTTTTCCTACAAGCGGCATCTTCGACTTGAAGTTTAGATGAGGTTTGCTGGTTGGCGCGTATCGCTGATTCGAAATAAAGACAATCGAGTATCTAGTCGCCAAGCTTAGCATTCGGTTCTAGGGATCCTAGACCGGTATCTGAATTACCCGGCTTCGTGATACTCTTTGAGTCGCGCTTGCACTGTGTCTCTAGGACACCAAAACTTCCAATCGTATGCATGTTTGGGGAAGGTTCCACCTGACTTGGTTTCGATGAGGGTCCCACTGTATCGTTGTCGGTGTCAACTTAGTTACTCATACCATGAGCTGCTGCACTCACTCGACGTCAAAGCAGGCTAGCTTAGAGGAGATCACAGGTGTACCCCATGTTCCGTGAAGAAGCGAGGACGGGTTGGTAGACAACCATGAAAAGCGCACTGCGAAGGAGCGTCTCAGCAATCTGCGATACATTCATGGTGGGGATCCACTTACGCTTTACGCTTGGAGTAATAACAGCCGTTGCTCCTTGCTCGACGGGGGAGACTCTCGAGAGCTTTACACGTTCTCCAGACAGCTCTGTGTCTTCAGGGTCGACTGCTCGAGCTCTCTTGCTGCTACTGCTGGCACTTCTCATAGCGAAAATAGGCGCGAGATTGCCGGTGGTGGTAGCTACGGACGATGATGTCGATGCCATGGCTGACTGTGTTCCAGAACTACTCGCAGAATGCGTAGACGAGGTTGTTGCTGCTGCTTGTCGAACCAGATTGGCAGCCATTCTTCTCATTCACACATCTGCTCTTGTCTTCTCTTCGATGCTTCAAGTTGAAGCTGACCACGCAGGAAAGGCTGACTTTATAGCTGGATTGCACGAGTAGTTGCGCCTACTGGCTGCTCAGATCTTCAGAAGTCGACAAGAGTTGCGAAAGCAACGTGTTTTGGCGCCAATCAGTCCAAGTCGAAAGCCTGGGAGGCAAGAGCCCTTGCTTGATATGCGCTCTTCTATATAATCAGATCTACAGCGCTGCGTGACTACATCAAGCTCTTTCCTGAACCTAAGATGCGTCCTTTGTCACCGCGGTCAAAGGACTCAAGCAGTGCCTCGACGTGCAAGCTTTTCAGCGGTTGCTGTCCCGCTCCTCGCGTATTTACCCCACTGAACTTACGCTCCATAGGTCAGAGGCCACAGATGATGACAGGTCAATCAAGATCCTCCTCCTCAGCTTCTATAAAGACGCTGTCTCGTCGTCCGAGCTCCGCGTCTATGGCGAGCTCCGTCTCTAGCACATCCTGCGCACTCTCATCGACTGCATCTGTCTTTGAGAGCGTCGGTACTCAAGCTGACAGACAAAGGCGCAAGCCTCTAGGTGATGGAGCACGTCGAGACTTCGACTTTACCCGCATAGGCTTCCTTGTGGACAAGAATGCGCGGGACTACTTCAACAGGCCTAAGCTAGTTCTCGGATTACCTAATTCCGACAAGGCAACTCACATCGACCCCTACACTATGAAGCAGGCTCACCGAGATGTCATCAAGCCTGGAGAACGTATCTACTACTGCGCTGAAAAGCAACTCATCTACCCCAGCTCGGCATTCAAAGCTAAGAAAGCGGCTAGGTCGAAACGACCGCCGAGACAGTCAATCACCGTCACGTCTCCAGAACATGCCATCATATACAATTCTTATTTCGAGTGCAGATGCGCAAAAGGACACCGAGAAGCAATCCTCAAAGTCAGTCTGGCTGCGGAAGTGCAGGCCGTCTTACCACATGGACTCAGAACGTCCGCCGAGTATACGTCTCCATACTTTCCAAGCGACGTCCGCATACGTAAACTGGCGACTGCCGAAATGGAGACACTGACATTCTACGATGTCGAGGCTTCAATTGGATCTTTGAGGAAAGGCGAGAAACTCTGGTGGTCGCCAGTCAGAGAGAAATATTTCACCGGCAAGTACATTCATGCCAATCTGAGAACAGAAGCCGATTATCAACGTTTCCTGGCCAACCCTCCAAAGGAGCACAGGCACTAGGGCTGCCCCGATGTATGCCAACCTAGCGAAAGGCGCAGTCAGCGTGGCATCCTGTTGTTGCACAGACTAGTTCTCGTTGTGCACCCTTTTCTAAGCTATTGCGATCGTTCTCATCTTGCGGCTGGCCAACCTGGCCAATCTATAGGAAGCACCGTCTCAACCTCTAGCAGCTTGACTCGATGTACGGCCAGCACTGATAACGACTGAAGACGGACTTCAAAGAATCGCGGGACAGGCTCGCAATTGAAGGACCAGCTCGCGAATCCTCCCAAGAAGCGGCATTCGCATTCGTCAGACTCATACTGCGTCATCTTCTGACGAATCTCAAAAGAGTATTGCGATTGATGTTTCACATGTGTCCTAGTCGTCCTGTTGTAAACCCTTAGCGTCGCAATCCATCTTCACGCATCCGCTTGCACGATATGTAAAGCGATGAATATAAAGTCAGGTTGGTCCATGAGTAGTCTGTGAAGATTGCGATGAGGCGGCTGTGGTATTGACGCAGTGTTGGTTTCTAGAATCCCCGTTCCGTTAGCTTCATCCAAGACATCTTTGTCCATCGTGAATCTGCATCATGCGCACATCTCGACCTTTGAAGCATGCTCCACGCCCTTTGCTAGCTGCAGCCAGCTCTGGCAGCGCAAAGTCGTCGAAATCTGGCAGCAAGAAGCGCCGCGAAGATGCTGAAGAAGCGACGACGTCGCGGCAGGACGCCTACAGCTACGACGATACAAGGAGTAAAGGCAGAACAGCCCGACGGTTTCAGACTGCCAGAAACGACGCTGTCCAGGATGAAGGCTCCAGCAGAAGCAGCAAGAAAGGCAAAGGAAAAGCTAGGGAAAATTCTGAGGACGAACTCGACGAAGATGCTGATGAGGGAAGCAATGACTTCAAGAGCATACAGGACATCAAAGGAATCAAGTTCAAGATGGGAATGGACTCTGGCGACGAAGCTGGCGCCTTCGACGAGGACGACGAGGAAATCGATTCAGACCTTGCTGATACAGACCATGATGAGCCGGCACCTAGTACTTCTAAACAGAAGCTCAAGAATGGCAAGAGAAAGGCTCGTCCTGCTGAACCTATGACATTGCGTGGCCTGACTGACAATTCTTTACAGGTAGCTACGGACTTCTACGATGACCAGGCAGAGATCAACCTAGATGAGAACTCTGAAGATGACGAAGAAGAGTACATGGATCTATCGGAAGTCCTCAAGCAGAATGCGCCTTCCACACGCAAAGCGGGCCTTTCCAAGGAACCTACAGAAGAAGCACACCTCAAAAGTTTTGGTCCGTCTACGTCGGTAATCAACGAGGAGGGCAGTGAAGAATCCAAACAGGAAGACGAGTCTGATAGCGAAGAAGGCGAAGAGTCAGACGAGGATGACGAGGAGATGTCAGAGGCCGAAAGTGACGATGTTGCAGCGCTTGAAAGGCTACAGGGGATAATATACACTCTTCCAGCTTCTGCCAAACGAGCGGGCGACGAGATAAGCGCTGAGGATGAGCAAGACGGGCAGGCCAGAAAAAGGCGGAAGCCGCTTCGCAAAGAAAGGACAGAAGCGATACCGGAGAGCGACTTTGCGGCTACTAGTAGCAAGGATGGTGAGTGACGACTGCGAAGCTCTCCGATTCTTCTGTTCCAACACTAACAAGTCAAATTTCGCTTTACAGGCAAGTTGACTCTGGAAACGATGCTCGCTGCCTTCAGCGGGCCTCAAGCAGCTGCATTACGGAAAACCCTGAAGCCTCTGGCTGGGACCACCTCCGCCGATAACGAGGTTTCCCTTGCCGGAGAAGTGTCCCGTCTAGTGCACGACGAAGCAACACACTTAGAGCGCGAACGATCAAAGAAGGCTCGAAACAAGAGCACCTCAGCACTTAGACAAGCAGGCCCTCTGCCTGCTCCCCTCGCTCCTCTGCACCAAGCGAAAATCGAAAGGCAAGCAGCCAAAGAAAAGCAAGCAGAAGAAGTAAAAAAATGGGAGGAGACAGTCAAATATATGAGAGGCATCAACAAAGAGGGCGCAGACGATCCCGAACATCGACTTATACTTCCCCTGCTCGATGCCGCGCCTAAACAAGGCAGTAGCGCCGCCGAAATGGTGTCCAAGTTCAAGGTTAGCCCTTTCTCACTCCCATCCACAAGATGCTGATGAGCGACTTTTCGCTATACAGCCTAGCAACAGTTTGGAAAAGCAAGTCTCGACTATGCTCAACGCTACAGGCATGACACAGTCGTCACTGCTCGCTACCGAAAACAGTGCCTTAATGGACGCTCTACCACCTGCATCTGACAAGTCTGCCGCTCATGATGCTGCTCGGGTGGCTCAGCTTCGCCTTGCTCGCGAACTTATGTTCAGAGTTGAACGGCGTGCAAAAAGAGTAGCCAAGATCAAATCCAAGACATTCCGCAAGATTGCAAAGAAGGCCAAACGTAGAGAAGCCGAAGCAGCTGGAGACGGTGGCCTGACTATCGATGAAATGATGGAACTGGATGTATTAGATGGCGGTTCCAGAGCAGAAGCGGAAAGAGAGAAGCTGGAAACTATGAGAGCTAAAGAGCGAGCTACTCTTCGACATGCGAGCGGCAACAGCGCTGCTACAGCTGGAGGACGGTGGTCTAGGGGCTTGAAGGGCCTTGACGGTATGGACGACAGCATAAAAGATGCTATTCGGCAGAGAGAATCAAGGCAAGAGCTGTTACGCCGGAAAGTTCTTGGAGTCGAGGATGACGTCGGAAGCGATGACTCCGATAATTCTAGCGACGACGAGGACGATGATCAGGACTTGGGCAAGATTAGAGAGTCAGCCTTCGACGAGCTGGCGAGTCTGAAAGGACGGGAAGACAAGGAGAAGCAGGCAACCATGCCCAAGGGGCTCATGAACATGAAATTCATGCAGCGAGCTGCCAGTCGTCAGCAAGACAAAGTCGATGGCTTGATTGACGATTTCAAGATGCAAGTCGAAGACGAGACGAACGAGGATGAGCTTGCGGGTGGTAGACCTGCCGCTAAAGCCGGCAAAGGCGGTGATCTGGTTCACAACAATCCCGGTAGAATGGTCTTTGGACCTTCCCCGACTTCCAAAGAGCAACAAGCGCAAGGAGCGATCGATGCCATACAAGACTCGGATTCCGCTCAGAAGCGACAGACCCGCCGCACTAGACGCTCTGGGACCTCCTCTAAGACCAATGGTATCGTATCGACCGTCAACGACGCCTCCTCCGCCACTTTGCACGATTACAATCCATTCGCCAAAGCCTCCGACAACGGCAAGAAGGGCAACGAAAGCAACCCTTGGCTGGCTTCGAACGGCCAGTCTTTACACGTATCGCGCAAGACCAACGAAGCGGTGGTCGGCAAAGATAGTAAAGCAGCCGACAAATCGTCTGCCCGTCTCAAGAAGGAGAAGGCTAAGAGCTCAGAGGCCGTAAGGAAAGCTCTGGAGGATGCTACTGTGGACATAGACCTCAGCGCGACCCTGGGTGAACAGGATAATGGCGTGTCCATGCATAACAAGGCGTCCCTACCAAACTTCAAGCCCTCAGCGATGCAAAAGTCACTAAAAGGCGCAGCCAACTCCCTTGATGACACATTCGAAGACGAAGAAGATGCACATGCAGTTCCAGAGTCGCTGAAGCGCCAGCAGGGTCCACAAGCCTTTCAGCAGCGAGATCTAGTGGCTCAAGCATTTGCCGGTGACAATGTGGTGGCCGACTTTGAAGAGATGAAGCGTCAGGAGATCGAAGCAGATGCACCGCAGGAACAGGATCTTACCTTACCTGGATGGGGAAGCTGGGGAGGCAAAGGTGTACGCAAGCAGAAGAACGCGAAAAGGATCGTGAAGAAGTTGCCCGGTATCCAAGCATCAGAACGCAAAGACGCCAAACATAAGAATCTCATCCTCTCCGAAAAGACAGACCGAAAGGCCGCCAAGTATCAGACAAAGGACCTGCCATATCCATATACGAGCAGAGCGCAATATGAACAGAAGCTCGCCCAACCCGTTGGCGTCGAATGGAGTACCAGGGGTTCACACAAAGAAGTGACGACTCCGCGAGTCATCACCAAGCCTGGTACAGTCATTCGTCCAGTGTCGAGAATAGTCTAGCGTCGATCCATCGCAGAGACAATTCTGGGAAAACACTCTTTTGGGTCTTTCCGCGTTTCTTTGTTTTGTCCCCTTTAGCAATCCCAGGTCACAAGACACAGCTGCGGACCACCCGCTCTACTTCAGCAGCTCTAGTCTGCAGATGCCTCTTGGTTCAGCTCGCGATTCTCTGACATAAGAAGCAGAAGTACCTCAGCATAACCATTACTACATGCCATCTTGCCCTCCACACACCAGTACGGTTCCCGTACCCCGTATCCCCCGAGGTATAAAAGGCGCTTGATACATCCGAGACGAGCAAAGACAACATATCCGGAAGAATCTTGCGCCGTCGTAGCCAAAACCGATGGAACACCTGCAGGCTGTCGAGAAGTCCGAGGCCTTACTAGAGGTTTTGCAAGACTGCAAGTACCCCCAGGGAATTAGTCGTCGACGTCATCGACATGTGTTACGGTTTAACCAGGATTCCTGCCGCCGCGAGTAAGTCCGTCGAGTGCAATGATGGTGTCGCTTGCAAACCTCACTCTTTCTAACCCCCTTCAAGGGTTAGTTATCCGTGATGTTTTGCTGGAGGTTATGGCTCAGGAGTGGCAACCTCATCCTTTGACTAACCGTGTGAAAGGGTGTGTGATGTGTTGTGAAATCTGTTGTTGTCTCCCCTCCGACCGATTGCAGGCATGCTCGCTCACAGGTGAGCATCAAGTGCGAGCATCAAGAACCTGCCAAGCTATAGCATCCAGCTGACGTCTTGTGTATTGCCATAGGAACGTGTACAAGCCTACGATGAGATGGGACGTGTAGATGTATGCCGCACCAGTCCAGTCACCGTCTCTGCAGCCAAGGAGAAGAGCTCAACTAGCTGCAAAACCTCCATAACGATGCCTCTGGTCCTTTCGGGCCGGTGTGCACACTCCTCATACTGCAAACTGGAGATCCTGCTCCCCTTATGTTCTCCTCTGCGGAGACCGACCGTTAAAGTTTGCACAGTTGAAGGATCTTGACTGTTACACGGACAGGCGGCGATAAACACGCAGCGCGACTGCCAATCTCATGTCTGCGGAGGCATTGAGCCGGCTCCAGATCTCGTTGATGTGTGTTATCCAGTCACTACAGTCACTACATACACGAGTCCTTCCTGATCACGCACACTTCCCTGCAGGATACGCTCATCCGCAAGCTGCGTTATCTCGGTCTATTCAACCGCAGGCGTATACGGCCAGAGCTATACGGCAAGAGCCTCTCCTCTTGCCACTCTGGGAGCTCATCAGCAGACTTGGAGAACGCAGCCTTCATGATCATGTCTAAGCACCCCTGCACCATAAGTAGCTTGAAATACTATCAAGATGTCGCCTTCTTTTCGGGGTTGGTCCTCTCGTAGCGCAGCGGAGCTTCCCAATTGCTGAATCGACTCGTTCTTCGTGCCTACTCTCACCCTGCCGTAGAAAGCGTGGCTTGTGACCCTTTGTAGGCGCTTAACCCTTCACATTTGTCCTCCTTTATCCGGTCCTTTCAAGCTTGATTCATTGTACACGGTCCTTTCGCACAATCTAGCCTTTGATTACCTGCACTATTTGATCCGCTTTCACGCAACAGTAGCTCTTGGTTCCGCTCTCTTCACTTAAGATAACCAGAAGACGAGTAACTCAGTACAAAATACCGCTCAACATGTCTTCCAATGCATCTCACGCAAACACTAGACAGACGTCAAGAAGTCGACAGTCCAGTGCTTCACCTGCTGCGTCGCGTCGGGCGTCCACTAGTAAGGCGTCTAGTGCGAGAGGATCGGTGTCCTCATCATCTCTCCATTCGGCGAGCCTTTCGATGAGCTCGCATCGTTCTTCATCAAGAGCATCGTCCTCTTCGGAATCCTCTACCTCCGACTCGCTCAGCCTCTCTGCTGCGAAAGCTGACAAATTCATCAAAGATATGAAAAAACGCAACGAACGCGATCTTACGTACTGGACACAACGGGCTGACTCGACAGCCTCGACAGATTCTGCAACCTCGAGCGTTTTTGCCGACATGGCAGGCGATTGGGACAACTTATCGCGGAACAAGCTGTTGAACAAGCTATTGAAGCAACTCGAAGCAATCGGTCAAGAGATGTCAGATGCAATGGGTGATATGTGGTATACAGTTCCACTTCCAATCGAAAACCCAAACAGTATCTATGACGGGCAACGGCATTACAGCACGTACAAGAAGTATGCCATAGCAGCCAGAGATGCTTGTGAGAGGTTCCAAGACCGAGACTGGTCAGACGAAGTCACGCAATACTTCAATCCATTGAGCCGCAAGACTGGCCGCAAACAGACACGAGGAGAATCACTGATTTTCAGACTTTTCCCTGTATTCGTCAAAGATCTCGCGGATATACAAACGGCACTTGCCGAATTGACGACAAATCGCAAGGATGGCATACGTGTTGAGGACATCCGTTCCCTCTTGGCTAGAACACGGGCTCATTTGACAGCCTACAAGGACTGCGAAGATGTTCAGGAGTATCTTTTGGCTTACCGTCGTTCTCGAGGAGCAGTATATTAGGAAGCAACCAACATTGACGTCGATACCGGGCTCCTGCAAAAAGCTAGACGCATTTCTTGTGTTTCTTGCAAGCCAAATCTTTAAATTCTTTCGATCCTGGGCCCCGTTTGCTGACGATGTCACCACCACAATTCTCGTGTCTTTATTCTCTCGCTTGTGAACACGATCGCCATCGTGACTGTATTCACAAGAGCGACGATCTCATGTATGGATATGCGCATCACCCGAAAGCCTGCTTAGAGAAGGGGAACGTTCCAAAGGCTTTCAGCTCAGCCCTTTCTCTTGCACTCCGCTATCGAGACGATGACACCTTTCTTCGTGCTCCTGCATGGCTACTAGTCCCTCCTGTCTCACCTCAGGTTGTCTCTCCTAAGCGCGCATCAAGCTGAACCTCGACCCACACTCCTTCGCCTCAACGATCTATAATCAAGATATGGCTGGTCCATCTTTCAACAAGCTTGCTATCGTAGCCTTTTTCAGCTCTGCTGCCCTGGCTCTAGCTGGCTCCCCCTTTCCGAATGAACACCTTGAACAGCTCACCCGACGTGAAGTCCAAGATTTGGATGCGCGCTGGGGACCTACCGACGAGACATTACACTCGCTCGATGCGCGAGGTAAAGGGCACTCGAAGAAGCAGTATGTCGGGATTGACTTTTCGAAGCTGAATGGGCATGCCCAGGTGAGTGGACAATCTGACGCAGACATACGATGTCCTTGTGCTGAGAGATATCGCAGGTACGCTTCTTGTTGTCTGTCTCGCTCACAAACTCGACTCCTACAGCCATCACCATTCCGGATGTAAGCCATGCCTGCCTGATCAAGGGTAAAGGGTTTCAGCTGACTTTCCAGACGCACAGTGCACAGAGTGGGATAAGCCGATGTCCAACTGGGGAGAGTCTCAGGGATGCTGGATCAAGTCGAAGCTTCAAACCCAAGTGCTTTCTACCGACCCTCTGTTCGCTCGAAGCTGCCAGAGCTTCGACATGATCAATCAAGTAAGCACAAGGTGACTCCGTCACTTCATGCAGGATGCTAAGATGCCACTAGGATGGTGGAAAGAGACCAGGTAAACGAGGTGGTGGGCACAAAGTTGCGATCACACAAGCTGTTCGTGCATGCTTTCTCACGTCTCTTCACGCTTTGGGCTGATTCCTGCACAACAGAACAACACGGAGTCCGAGATTGGCTGGAATATGGATAAGAACAAGCTGCCTGTATGGATCGAAGAAGTGAAGAGGAAGGACGACAGTGGCCAGATCAACGTCGACTGCGAGACGTGGCGGAAGAGTATGTCCTTCAGTCACCTGAATCGAAGAATCCGAGCTGATGTTAGAGAATCTTGGCTAGGCCGCTCGACGATCAACAGCGCGAGCTACTTTGGAAAGAACTGCCGTCTCAAGCTCGTCAACAGCGACTCGCTCTGCATCCAAGCATCGGAAGATAAAGCCTGGGAGGGTAAGCCGATCGAGGCTTCACTGTGCAGCCACAACCCTCTGCAGTACTTCCACCTCGAAGCAGTTGCGCGCGAGTTCCCGAACTATGCTAAATCGAGTGAGTCCTGCTTGGCTTCAGCAAGTGTGGTACATAAGCTGATGAAGATACCTTGTCAGCCAACGACCCGCTCTACAACACCGACGCAGTTGCCATTGTCCACAATGACCCTAATCGATGCCAAGGCTGCGACAAGTGGAAAGGTGAGTATTCGACTTCTTGTCTGTAAATGCTTCTACACTCACAATCCCGTTTCGAGGCTTCTCATACGGCGGAACCGACTGGCACGGCGACTGCCCTGCACCTCACGCTGGCGAAGGTTCCATGACCATCATGGCTGGCCAGTCTACGGCTGCACAGCCCGCTGTTCAGACTCGATTATAGCTGTGGCAGAGACTTGAGGCGGTCTGGGCCATTCCATGTCCCTCTGCTTCCCATCTAGATGCGCTTTATCGACTGCTTCCTTGTACCCGTCCGCTCTCCCTGTCGTGCATATATGATTACAACGACAATATACCACTTCTTCCTGCTCTTCGATATGCTTTCACGCTGGTGTCTCGTAGACATGAATGAGCCCGTAGAAAAGGGTCCAGACTGCCCAACTGTTTCTTAGCAGCATGCCTAGCAGTGTTTGTAAAGAATTGAGCGTACAGAGTGTGAAACTGGCAGCGTTGCCGATGAAGCCTTGGCTCGCGGTTTCCCATAGCCCGTTCTTGAAGTATTGCTTAGGCTTGAGTTGGGTGTTGCATACACCCATGACTGCAGCTACCCAGGCAGATGTGAAAGCATAGAAAAGGAATCCGCTCCAGGAGGTTAGCTAGTGCAGGAGACCTGATCAGCCTGTGAATGCAGCCGCCAGTCGTGAGCACTGACACCGAGTAGACCGGCGACAGCTCCAGATATGCTTGCTATGGCTGTTGCGAGCGTGTCAGATCAGATTCCGCACGGGCAAAAGGCATTTGCCCCAGCAGACCTGCGCGGATGTTTGAGAGGACTCTTGCATTGTGTGCGAGGTTTTCAGGATGCAGCGCCAGCTCAGGATTAGCATAGTCGTCCATCAGAAGTCAGCTGTATCAATAAGGCCTCGAAATTGGTAGAAAGGAAACCCTTGAAAACTGGATTAACCTGAGCTTGACCCCTTACTACCTATCCCGACCATCCAGCCCAACATGTTTATGACCCGAGGAGAATACGGTGCAGCACAACGGCGACGATGAACAGCATATATGGCGTGAAGCTGACGGTGGATCCATCCCGCAGACCGGTCGGTCTCGTCGTTCAGTCCTGAAGGGCGTATCTTCCAGAGTGAGCTGGGATCAGCAGCAAAGCAAAGGGGAACCTAACTTATACAGCCATGTTCAGTCGAATATGCTATCGAAGCCATCAAGGCGAGTCTGGCCGATGGAACTGGACCCAACTGACGCAAGCTCACGCCTTTGCTCAACAGCTCGGAAGCACGACTGTCGGTATTCAGACAAGCCAAGGTGTCGTTCTGGGCGTAGAGAAGAGGATCCAGTCACCCTTGCTCGAAGCAAGCAGCGTCGAGAAGATCATGGAAATCGACTCGCATATTGGATGCGCAATGTCAGGCTTGACAGCAGACGCAAGAACAATGGTTGATCATGCTAGAGTGACGGCTCAGGTGAGATGGGTCAGCTTACGTGCCCTGTCAACCTCGTACTCAGGTCTTGACATTGCAGAATCACACATTCACATATGACGAGCATATCAAGGTAGAAAGCGTGACACAAGCGATAGGAGACTTGGCTATGCGTTTCGGAGAGTCTACAGCAGATGACGATGCTATGATGGTGCGTTGGGAACTGCCTTATAGCTTGACCTTCGACTGACGCGTACTTTGGTGCATCAGTCACGACCCTTTGGTGTCGCACTGTTGTTAGCAGGTGTCGACGAGAATGGTCCTCAGCTATTCCATGTAGACCCGAGCGGGACGTTCATGCGATACGATGCGAAAGCTATCGGGTCAGGAAGCGAAGGAGCACAAACAGAACTGCAAGATTCATGGCATAAGGTGATCCGATTCTCCGTATTCTCTTCATGCTAGTAAGCTGACTTTGAGCTCAGTCCCTCACGCTGGACGAAGCCAAAGTCCTAACGCTGAAAGTGCTCAAGCAAGTCATGGAAGAGAAGCTAGACGAGAACAACGTAGAACTAGCATTAGTGACTCCTAAACAAAACTTCTACATTCTGAAGAAGGAGGAGCTGAAAGAAGCTATTGAGAAGTTGGAGAGCAGTACGACAAGCACGGAGACGGAAGCTGCGGGAGCAGAAGCGCCGGCTGCTCCTTCTGCATAATCTTAATGTAGACGATGTATGAGTCGTAATGCGAAGTATCTGTAACAGGGACTGAACAGATTATGGGCATTCGCAGTTGAACTGAAACAGGCGCTGACCAGTCTGACCGCTCGAAGCTTGTTAATGTACGTGCGATAGTATCGGGATGCGTAGCAACGGCTGTTACACCCATCCTGACCCACAACGACAGCCCTTGCCTCTGCCTAAAACAAGCCGGCAGATCCAACCTGACCGCGACGCGTTTGTTCACGCTGTACTTCAACAATGTCTTCAAGAGTTCGCGAGCTGTTCGGCGGGGCTTTGACGAGCAATCTGCCAGGCAGCATCATCGACGCCAGGTCCGGCTCCTTTACAAACGCCAGCTCAAAGAGTCTTCAAGACTGAGTCGCACGCCTGTCGTAGTGATCTTCGTCAGATTCCGGATACGCAAGAAGTCTTCTTGTTCCCAGATTCGGACGTTTCCATCATCTTTGAGATATTGGAAATCGTGCAAGAAGGAGCCGCTGCCCACGACCTTCAAGAAGCCGTCAAGTATGCTCTACTCGTTCACAAAATGATCTATCCTAGTTGGTATGGTATCGAGTGTCTGAAGTGTTTGTCCTTTTATGCCCCGTTCCTGCAGGTTCCACTTCTCGTCACTTGCGCATGACAACTCTGCTCTCTCATCCTCCATCGATACTATCTCATCTCCCTTTCCCCTCCCATCTTCCATCTCATCCTCTTCTTCCTCGTCTTCCATAAACGGGTCGCACTCGCATCTATACTGCACGCTGGAAGGCGTTCAGACAGTTTCGAAATTCAACCTACCAGCAGCAGAAGCAGACCTGGTAAAGATCCATCTAGGGTTAATACGCGTAGATTTAGCGCCTGATCAGAGCGACCCTAGTACACCGAAAAGAGGCGCAGACATCACGGTGACTGTCAATGTGCCGCTGGGGAAAGCTGCACATGTAGAAGCAGGACAGATGGATCAAAGTACGAAAGAGCTAGAGCTGAGGGCGAAACGATGGTTCCAGGAAGCTGTAGGCAGTTTCAAGATAGTCGATTACGGGCTGTTTGCATAGACATAAACAGGCAATCTCCTACCGTTCAGTGCATTATGTTATTAAAGATCAGTGCATGCAATGAGGGCCGAGCTGCGAGTCAGCATTCTAATCAAACGGAAGACAAAGCCACAGTGTGAGGGGCCACCTTTGATCTCATTGCATTGCATTGCATTATTCCGCTAATTCGCACACCAACAACGCCCTTGATTCTCAATGATGCCTGCTTTTTATGCAGCTACACCGACAGCAGGCGAGGCGTTATCCTCATGCTGGAACGGCGCTTTGTAGGGCACCTTCTGGCCCTGCAAGAGTGCAGAATCATCAATAGTCTTAGGCGCGCTACCATCTAGGAGACCAAGCTGAGCGTCGGTCCAGATTCTAGGAGGGGCAACGTGGTTGGCTGCTCCGACGCCTGCTCGACCGCCGATGGCGGCCCAGTCTGAGGTGCGCTTCAGGCCTAGGGTGTTCCAGCAATCATTGAGGGCGTCGACAAGGCCGGCGATTTGCGTAGTGGTGTGGCCGGGAGTGGGTGTGATTCGAAGTCGCTCTTCACCTCTGCGTTCAAACAGTCGAATCAGCAAGCTGTACAAGTCAGTAATGCAGCAGTATGAAGCATACCTTGGTACGGTAGGGTAATTGATGCTCTGGACGTAGATGTTGTGCTTGGTGAGAAGCATGTCCGAGGCCTCTTTAGCGAGCGCAGCGTCTCCAACGAGCGCAGGGATGATATGCGAAGGACCAGGTACGACAGGGATGTCAGAAGCAGCCAGGGAATCCTTCACGGCCTGGGTGTTGATCTGCTGAAGTCGGCGATCATCGAGTCGGGCTTTCTGGATAGCGATAGAAGCTTGGGCGCCAGATGCGATGGCAGGTGGGATAGATGTCGTAAAGATAAATCCTGGGCAGAAGCTACGAAGTGTATCTTTAAATTTGCATTCATCAGCCTTCGGAATTGAAATGATTGGGACCTCGGGCGAAATGGCTCACCGATGAGGTCTGTAGAGCCAGCTACGTAGCCTCCAACGACACCGTATGCTTTACCAAGTGTACCTGCAAGCCGTCTCTCGTCAGTAGATTGCGAGACGGTCTGATGAGGGCCGGACTTACCAGTGATCATGTCGACTCTGTCCATGACGGACTTTCTTCCTTCTTTTCTAGCCTTCTCATAATCCCAACCATAGTCTAGATGCTCGACGACACCACCTCCTCTCTCGCCATACATTCCAACAGCATGCACCTCATCCAAGAAAGTAATCGCACCGTACTGTTCCGCCAATTCTACGATCTTCTCAATAGGCGCTACGGATCCACACATTGAGTAGACTGATTCGAAAGCAATGATCTTGGGCTGAGAGCGTGGTAGGGCGGCTAGCTTGGCTTCGAGATCGACCACGTCGTTGTGCTTGAAGATGATCTTTTGGGCGCGAGAATGTCGGATACCTTCGATCATTGATGCGTGGTTGGACGAGTCGGAGAGGAAGACGCAGTTGGGTAGCTTCGAGCCGAGAGTGGAGACTGTTCACCGGCATGTCAGTGTGTGCTAAGATGGAGAATGTGAAGAGAAGACGTACGAGTAGCATCATTTGCGACGTAGCAAGAAGAGAAGACAAGACCTGCAGGCTTGCGGTGCAAGTCTGCGACTTCATCTTCGAGAGCAAGGTGAAGGGCGTTATTGCCAGCGATGTTTCGGGTACCGCCAGCGCCAGCTCCGTACTTTGCAAGTGTCTTCTTCATCGTCTCGAGCACTGTAGGGTTTCTACCCATTCCGAGGTAGTCGTTCGAGCACCATACTGTTACTTCGTTCTCCGATCCAGTATGAGCGATGGGGAAACGTTCAGCGAGACGGTTGATGTTGTTGAAGTATCTGTACGACTTGTCACGGTGCTTCTTGTCTAGTTCCTCTGCGTAGAAAGCATTGTAGTCGAAGGCTGCATTTGCAGAGTTCATCCGGAGGGCAGCGATTTCTGGCTCTCTTGCCGCGGCTCTCTGAGGAGAGACTGCATTTTGCGAAGTCGTTGCCGACTCGAAGGATGTTGTAGCTTCAGATTGCGATTGAGAAGCAGCGGCAGCGCCTTTTGTAGCATGAGCTTGTTTGGCAATGTCTTCTGCTCGTCTGGCTGCTGCGATTCCAGCTGCTGCATGCGGGCATACACCACCTTGACCGGGTTTTACGCCTTCTTTGCGATGGATTGCATCGATTGTTCTTCTGTCTGCTACTTCTGCGTATCCTCTAGCTGCGGTGGTATGGTATCCCAGCTGAGTGGCTCTCGTCGCTAGGACGGGTCCCAGGATAGGGCTATCGACACATATCGCATGGTCAGCGTCGCTCGTACACGCAGCTGTTGAGATGTAACCCACCATCCCTCTGCTCTTGCTCTGAGCTTTGATATTCCCTGAATACTGACGACGGTGCTCATGTTTCGCAGCTTTGCATTGCTCGTCTTTGCGAGGAAGGGGCATGATCCTTTGAAGGCTGTGATGTTGGCCAGATTGAGCGACATCTTGTCAACACTTTGTGAGGACTCAAGAGGAAAGAAGCGATTCTTGTGAACTCAATCTCCATGGGAGAGGCCTGGGTCGATTGGCCAATCAGGTGCCGGCTAAAATATGGCAGGGTGGCAATTCTTGCAGGAGAGACCGGAGATCCGGCAGCCATCAGCAGAGGAGTGCTTCATTGCTTTATCAGATAAGATAAGATCAGATTAGATAATCACATCATCATCCTCGTAGAAGAGAGACAGCCTGATGATCCCCCGGGTTCGCGTCCCCGGCTATGCTGGTCGCCGGTCACTGTCAACGAGCAGAAGACAGCAAGCAAGCTATGCGTTCATAGGTATATACATACTCAAGGAACAATGATGATGAAGAAGGTTTCAAGCTGAGAGCGATGACCAGGCCTGGGCAGAATGGGCGCACCTATGGCGGCCAATTTACTGAAAAGCCTGACACCACAAGACACCCTCCATGTCCATGATGCCTACCAACCAGCTCTAGACTCCTTCTCCTCCTCACATCCCTCCGCACACATCGCCTCTTCCTCTTCAGACTGCATAAAAGCTGCAGACACAGTCATCACTATGCTGCCCAACACATCCCACGTAGAAAGCGTATTTGAACCCTTCTTACAAGATCCAAGTATAAAGGACAAACTCTTCATAGACTCTTCGACAATATCACCTGCTGCGACCAAGAAGCTCAGCGATGGATTGCAGAAACAGGGCGCGACTCTGGTAGACGCGCCTGTCTCTGGAGGCGTAGTAGGCGCCACAGCCGGCTCGCTGACATTCATGGTATCCCATCCTCCGTCTGTCAAGCTGGAGCGCATACAATCCCTATTGCAGACGATGGGGAAACGAATAATAGTGTGCGGCGACTATCCCGGTGCAGGGCTCGCTGCCAAACTCGCAAATAACTATGCATTAGCACTCACGAATCTAGCGACGTGCGACGCCATGCTTCTCGGGCAAAAATTAGGGCTAGATCCAAAAGTCCTCGCACAAGTACTCAATACATCGACGGGGAAGTGCTGGCCTTCAGAGAGTAATAACCCCGTTCCGGGTATAGTAGAAGGCGCGCCTGCTGGAAGAGACTATGAAGGTGGATTTGGAGTTGGGTTGATGAGGAAGGATCTGGAACTGGCTTTGGAGGCGGAGGAACAGGCGGGAGTCGTGGCGGGGAATGAAAGGCTGAAGGGAAGTCTGTCGGCATTGAGCACAGCGGCGCTGAAGATATACAAAGAGGTAGAAGAAACGGAGAAGTTCGCCAAGAAGGACTTCTCGGTCGTATACCAGTATCTGAGACAGAAGGGAGAATAGACTAGCATTAGTGATCAGTAGCAAGTATCATAATCAAAATGATTGAGGAATGAATATACCCAAGTTCATGCGGAGTTTCTACAGTACATGCTAAAATACGCTTGCACACCGCTACACATGCCGTCCAGTAATACTCACTCTAGCTCGCCTGTACAGTCCTCTCGTTCATTCCATTCCCACACATGACATCCAGCAGTCATCGCTCTAGCTCGCCCGCACAACTCCCTCCTTCCCTCCTTCCCCACTCTCAGCCTGTCTGCCCTTCTCGCCTTTGATCCTACTGTTATTATCTGCCAACACTTCTGGCAACTTGACCAAACAAGGCGCCTGGAACAGCGAACCTGTATAGAAGCCTTTTGCAGTGGGCACAAATACGAATGCCCATAACGAAATCACGCAGACGGTCATTATAGTGCCGAATACTCTGAAGAAGGTAGAGGAGAAAGTTTCGGCCAGAGCATAAGTGAGGAGATTAAGCGACCCGACTGCAAAATGTATCAGCAAGAACAATGTTTTCGAAGAGCGAGGTAGGGTATATATAGTACGCACGAGGGAAAGTGAAGCTCCAGAAACCCGCATTGAAGCGGATAGAACCGTTGTAGCGATGCACGCACAAGCTTGCGATGGCAATGAATGCAAACCATAGACCGAGCGCCCATGTAAGAAGACCGAAGCCAATCCCAAAAGCGTAGAGGCCATTGGCAGCTTCTGAGATGATGCCTAGTCCATCCGTCTCGTCTGCATGTAAGGCTGAGATGATTGGGAACAATCTTCTTGAGACTCGGCCCTGTACAGAATGCGAGTTCTCAGGATAATGTCCGAGAGCTGTCGCCGATGAGCTGAGCTTACCAATTGAAGAAGGGCATATCCGCCTTGACCACAAGGACCAAGAGGCAGGAAGGTCGACACCACTACTTCTCTTCCGGGGATATGATGGAGGATAAGTCTTTGAAAGTACAGGACCAGCACCATGGATGCCAACAAGCATCCAATGCCATTCATGATATAGCTTGCAATCCAGATCTTGAGTGCATATTCCGGATTTTTGTCGATCAGAAGATTCGAAATTGAGGCACCAGAAGCGGCGATCGTGATTGGAGGGACGATTGGTAATAACCAGGCGGCTGTTACCGAGTCTGACGTGTGTGTGGAAATCGTTTGCATGGCCAAAGGGACCGTAAAAGCTGTTGCGCAGGATAGCACTAAGGCTACCCACCACAGACCGGCTGCTGCTTCGACGGCTCCAGGAAGACCAAAACCATCTCCTTGCAGAGCTATGCCAGACACTATGGTCTGCAATTGAATGTCAGTCTATCGCCGTGAAATTCGATTCGTCAAGACACCGCACTTACTACAAAGCCCATGGGCAGTGTTCCCAGGAAGAGCGAATGGACAGGGTGTCTGAGCATTGTCATGAAGATTCGGGGATACATGGAATACCGTGCAATGGTAAGGGAGATAAAGAAGATGAAGAGGAGAATGTCAAGTACCAGAAAGGCGCATCCGATAGCCTTGAAGACATTGTGCGTAGATCTCCAGGGCATAAGGAAGAGGAGACTGTTGCATATCCCAGTTCCCATCTAGAATATGGGGTAGCCATATCATGTCGACATTAGCTTGGGGGAGCGCGCAAAAGGCCCACGCCTACGCACAATAACGCTGAACCAGGATGCTGTGAACCGCACGATTCTGTAAGTTACATAATGTCAGACCGGTCAGCTCGTCTCCTTCGAGCTTTGTGATTCTTGCCTTCTTGCTTCTGCCTACATACCTCATTCTCAGACCAGTAACACGCTGCGTCGCTCTTTGCAGCAATTCTGCTTCAGTGTTCTCGTCTTCTTCTCGAGCATCGGCTCCATCTTCCACAGCGGCGCTCGTCGACGGAGTCTGGCTGAGTAATCGTGATGGCGCCCTCGCTCTGGCACCGACTGAGGACGGCGGTACAAGAGAGATGTCTGCATTGAAGCCTTCGTTGGCAGCGCCGTCGAGGCCGCTGGCTTCGTTCATGATGTCCGTATCATCCTGAAGAAAACAGGCGAAAGTGCTCTGGCTCTGATGCCTGCAATGCAGCGAAGGCTACAGATGATCAGAATGTGATCGTCTACAGTATACTTCGGAAGCTACACGACACCGACTGGCAGCGACTGAATAGGCACGACTGGAACCTCCTCTATTGGCATGGCGATCTGCGGGTTCCGCATCCTGTCCAACTCATCACATACCACCTCTGAAAAAGCTGGAATGAGCTCATGTCGAACCCTGTATCTATCACCTGGATGTAAGCGCGAGGGTAGCTCCATGGGATCTTCAGCGTGCTTGGTGCCGAGCTGGCGACGCATCGCATCCCAATCTCGTGCATGTCGACGTACAGCTGTCCTGTATGCTCGAGGACTCTGCATGGCTGCCATGTAGACTCGCGAAAATGCGTATCGGCGGGGAATCTGAGAAAACCTCGTCAGGCTTCTGCCGAATTGAAACATTGGGCCGTACTGACACGTCTCTGGTATCTCCTTCGACTGGACACGTACGTCCTCGGAGCTACTGCTACTGCCGGTGCCTGCTGCGGGACGACTTGCTGGACGACCTGCGGAACAACCTGCTGGACCACCGTTGGCTGGCGTCTGTAGTATGACTGTCTGGGATATCTGGCATATCCTCCATAGCTCTGCTGACGCTGATAAGGAACGGATCGATATCCTCGATAATTGCGCTGATAAATCGGATAGCCATATCCGGAGCCATACCCTCGAGAGCCACCTCGTCTAGTCTCCTGCTCACTTGGTCAGCAGAGCTCTGTTTAGGCACGATAGGTATGCTTACCCTGATTGCTCGCGCGCTGGGCGCCGCATACTGATTGTAGGGAGTCGCTACACGCGGAAGCCGACTGAACATACCTCTCCTGCGGGCATATCCGACTGCTTGTCTTGTTAAGAATCCTGGCATTGATCTGATTTGGTGAAAGCAGGACGATACACACTCGAAACGAGCTTTTCAAGCTGGAAATTCAGGCATAGACGTCATCGTGCACAGCAGACTGATGAAAGGGAACGTATCACTTCCGCGTATCATTAACGCTACCCGATCGGAGTCTCCATTTTGTCGAATACTCAGTCATATCAGTCTGATTTCACTCTGTAGTCCGTTGTCGGTTGTGTCTTAGTAGATCCAAGCGTTAGGCAGCCTCTTGGTCTTATTAGTTACAAGCCTCTAGCTTATTGACACATCTTGATTGATGCACCAGCTCTTTATACGCAGTGTCTACTTTTTGTCTCAAACCAATTCACGCGAAAGACAAATAAAGATTTGATTGCCTTCTTCTCTTGCGGGAACGCCGCCTGAGATAGGCTGCATCGTTCTATACCGCTGGACCTTCGATTCAGCGTCTAGAACTGGCTGGGAAACGCGTCGAAATGGCTGCCTCAGCTTCAGCCAGTTCTCAGGACAGCCTGGAGCTCATGGGCTACGAAGCTTACGTCGAAATCAAGGATGCAAATGGTCAATGGAAGAAAGCAGAAGTGTTCAAGCCAGAGATTGTGCACGACAGCAAGATTACTGGCTACATCGTCTCGTCAGAGGGCGCCGAGTTCACAATCCATTATCGAAGCTCGAACATCCAGCGCTCAGATGTAGCTAGCCACTACTTTGCAGATGGAAGACTTATCTGTGGCATTGCGTGTAGAGCAACAGACCCGCCTAACATGGTCTACACGTGCAGCGGTTTGCAAGAGGACGATTTTACTCTGCGTCCCCTCAAGTTTGCGAAGGTTCGGAGATCTCTGTCCGATACAGTCTACGGACGCCGTGCTGATGCTTGATCGTAGCTTGAGCTTACCGATGATGATAATTTGGCATGCAAGGAAGAAGATGTCGTGAAGAACGCTGGCAGGTTAGTGTCCCGAACACTTTGCTTCAGGCTTGCAAAGCTCATGCGATCTTCATCAGTATTGCTATAAAAACCTGTAGAGCCGTCTTCGGCTCAGATGCCCCCAGCTCGCACCCAAAGAAAGCTACGGTAAGCACAAGAAAGCTCGTCGGAAACGAAAGATCAAAATGTTAAGCGAGTGTACAGGGCACCACTGTGCTATCAGAGCGTGGAAAGAAGGCAAAGCTTTCCCATACTGCTGCTTACGGAGATGCCGTTCAGACGGCTAGAGCGACTTATATCACCACAAAGCTCACAGGTGAGCTATATAATAAAAAATCATGGTCTTAAGGCTAAGTTCTGCTCAATGAGACTCGCTCAACAACCCTTACTGCAGCTTCCATTTTTACTATCTATCACGCGATCTACTTGAAGCACGAGGGATTATTCCTTACGCAGAAGAAGGTGCACTAGTAGCACTGGATTCTGACAGCACCCCGGAAATCGTCGTCAAGAAGGAGAGAAAGACATCGCAAACCAAGAACTCCAGGAAAATCATCGATATCGACGATTCTGACGATGAATCAGAACTGGACAAGCTCAGGAGAGAGAACGCTGCTTTGCGCAAGAAGGTGAAGACAGAGGCCGGTTCTAGCAAGACGAAGCCAGGCACCCTGATCGACCTTACTCTTGACTGAGAGACCTACCTTCCGTTCATTCAGTCATCGTCGTTGTACTCTTGCTTTCGTAGTCTGTCGTTAATCCGCTTAGCAACTCTCGCTGTGCAGTGCCCCTAGCATATCGTCTATTTCATTTTCATTCCTAAAAAGTCGCCTCTTTCTTGCTAACTGCAACAAGGAGCTTCACGCCAGACTAAACCCGTCTTAACTGCAATGACTCTGCTCATCCATCATGACGCTGCTCGAATCGCCTGCTTCCTCTACACTCGGCATGATCGGAGTCTGCGGTTTTGTCAGACGTCTTCGTGAAGCGAGCCCACAGATGCGGCTTGCGTGCTTGCAATATACCTCTCCTTCGTTCCATCAATCCCACTGCTCGTTTTGTCCTTACCGCAATGGATGACTCTAACACTGATTCGTCGGCTGGCCAAGACACTTTGAAGCTCAAGGGCTTCGTCGCCTACGTTGAGATGCAAGACGACCGTGGTCACTGGAAGAAAGCAACATGCTACAAGACGGTCATCGAGAACGATAAGGTCACCTGCTACATCGCGTCCATAGCTGGCGTTCAGTTTCGCATTGCGTGGTACAACGATAATATGGATAGAACCGGCGCGGCTGGCTTCTATTACGTCGATGGGAAATGCTTGCAGAGCTACATCGTCGGAAAGCAAGAACCTCGAGGGCGCTTGGCCCTCTGTGAAGGACTTCGTGAAACCAAGACGACTGTCCTGCCATTCTTGTTCGGACAGGTGCCACCTAGATCACCACAACTTGACCGCTGCAATTTCCTGACTTTTGTGTCTTACAATAGCCTATCACGACTGAGGACGAAGATGTGGCCTGCCAAAATGAAGCTGTGTATCAAAATATGGGCAGGTACGTCCTCACAGCGTCAACAATGAAAGAGCCTGCGTAATAAACTTACTGTATACCTTCAGCATAACAGTGAAGCTTCTGAGGATCAATATGGCTGCGAAACCTAGTCGGACGTACCCGCTCAATCCTAGGCCTTTCGCCGTGAGTGAAGGCTTCTCACCACACATCCTCGACACTCCTTACCGATTGGAGTATTATAGGAACAAGACTTGCTTCTCGAAACACGCAAAAAGGCACAAGTTACCCATGCAACAAAATTTGGTAGTAGGAAAATCGAGACTGCGATGTGTACGTATCCGAAGTACACAAACATAGGTGAGCTTGCTATATGCGAGTGCATGACCTAGACTAATGTAAGTCTGGACAGATTCGGAAGCCATGCCTTATGTCCAGTTTGAATTCATTTACCGCAGCAGAAACTTCCCGGAGGCTACCGGGACCATTCCTACGACAGACATGGATGACTCTCAGCTACCTAGACCACCGCCGAAAAGGGATATTCATGCTCGAGAGGACGCGGGCAGAAGGTTGGAAACGATCGATTACGAAATTGAAATAGCAAACCTTCGAAAGACGAATGCTGCTCTTCGAGAGAGGGTAAAGACTATCGCGAAAGTCATAGATTTGACGGAAGATTTGACAGAAGACTGACTACTATGCTTTTCGTCAAGTACAAACACTAGGCTCCCCTTTGCCCACTATCTGTAGCCTGTTCTTGACAATGATCTAGTGTTGTAGTAATACTTCGTAGAATAGATATTTAGGTAGAAGCGATGAAGTCATTGCAAGCACCCGAATCGCTTGCTTCTTCCAACCATCTTCCCCTCAAATCTTTCCCAAGACTCGCAACCTCTCCGTCCGATCTGACAGCTATACGAGCGTTCGATAATGTCGGTAGCAGCACTTCGGCGGAAGTATTTTTTCCTCGCGCCAGACACGACTGTGGACAACCTGGTCATCGGAGCTGGCGTCGTTGGCATGGCCATAGCTAGGCAGATCTCGAAATCGATACAAGGATCCACATTCGTTGTGGAAAGGTAGGCATTGCAATCTTCTGGGTTGCGGTAAAGCTGACCCGGTCTTTAGGCACGATCTCGCTGGTCAAGAAACGAGGTAAGCAGTACGTGCGTTGATCTGTTACTGTTCGGAGGTGTTATACTGATCCAGCTCTCAGCAACCGAGGCTCCTGGGTCATTCACTCTGGTAGGACCTAACTTAGACCAGCTTATCGCCAGCTCCCGTAATTCGGAAGTCATTCATGCAGGCATCTACTACCCTAAAGATTCCTTGAAGACTCGATTATGCGTGCAAGGGCGAAAGCTTCTCTACAAATACTGCGAATCGCACGATATCCCACATCGGAAAACGCAGAAGCTCATAGTCGCGACTTCCGATTCTCAGAAGCTGCATCTCAAGCAACTATATGAACATGCCAGTACCCTACCTAATCCTCCGGGTCCTGTTCCGTTAAGGTTGATTTCTGGCCAAGAAGCAAGAGAACTGGAACCAGACCTCAGCACAGACGTATCTGCGGCTATTTTAAGTCCTGAAACAGGGATAGTTGATGCACATGCTCTCATAGAGCAGCTGGAGGCGGAGCTTCTGGAAGGAGATGCAGGCGTCGTATATGGTACGAAAGTTGTGCGGATAGACAGATCAGAAGACGAGGGTAGAGGCGCAAAAGGGAAGAGAGGAGACTCAGGAAATGCTGGCTGGGTCGTGCAGACGGAGAACAGCTCTGGCGAACGAGCTGCAATACTGGCGAAGTGTCTAATTAATTCTGCAGGGCTCAAGTAAGTAGAGGATACCATCACGCAACTCCAAAGCTGACACACGAGCTGTAGTGCCCACAATATCGTGAACAACATACTGCCGGAAGATCAGCAGAAGCCGCTTTACTTTTGCAAAGGCAGCTACTTTGCTTACCGTGGACCCGGAGTTTCGAAAGTAAAGCACCTTATATATCCCTGTCCAGAGCCTGGTCTTGCTGGCCTAGGAACACATCGTACGCCGTCGTATTCTCTCAATCCGCGAAAGTTAGATTGACACTCTTTCATAGTAACGATGAATTTGGCGAACGAAATTCGCTTCGGTCCAGATGTAGAGTGGCTCACACCGCCAGCAGAGCTCGATGAAGAAAACCCCGACTTCTGGGCCCAGATGCTCGAACCCAATGAATCGCGGCATGACGAAGTATATGCGGCGGTACAGCGCTATCTTCCAAATGTGCAACGGACGGGCTTCTCTCCAGACTGTGAGACACAGTGCTGTCTTCCACCGTAGATCCACGTTGACATGCTCTTCAGACTCAGGCATCCGGCCCAAACTGAAGCCGTCTTCTTCCAAGACGCCTGAAGATTTTTCGATACAGCATATTGCGCCAGGCTTCATCAACTTGATGGGAATTGAGAGCCCGGGATTGACGAGCTCGCTTGCGATAGCATCCCATGTCGAGCAAATAGTGCGGAAGGAGGTGCTTGGCTTGGGAGTCGGCAGAGGGAAGACAATATCTGCTGTAGGCCGTATAGAGGATGATTGGGCGTGAATATATACCGCATGAGATCAAGGTTGAAACACGCTGTTTGCATTCTGCCCTTGCCTTTGAGCTACCCGACTGCTCATCATGGATGTCACAGCTTTGGGGGCGCTGTTCCCGCTGACATCGCCTATACCTACGGTGGTGTCGCATCCCGACCTAGTGCCTATCAACGAGCTGGCCCTCGAGCTCGACCTCGTCAGAAGCGGCTCTTCAAATATTGGGCGATGGATTCACCACATCGCCAATGTGCAAGCTGGCGTACAGAAGGCAGAGCTGGCTGCCCGTGGAACGACCAGCAGCGTAGAAGACTCGCTTTTGGGCAAGAAGCTCGCATCGGCAGCTGGGCGAAAAGGCCTGCAAAGGCTTACAGATTTGTACGAGCGCGCGCTCCAGCAATTTCCTGGAAGTTACAAGATATGGAAACAGTACCTTGATATGCGAGCAAGCTATGTACTGGGCACGCCAAAACGAAAAGTCAACCTGAAAGCGCCAAAGAAGAAACGGGGCGAGGGAGCAGACGACGACAATTTAGGTGCTACACTGATACTTAAATACCTGAATGAAGGTATAGAAGACGCAGAAACAGGAGAAAAGGGAGAGTTTTTGACGGACGCAGAGCGGGATGTGGACGGTGGATGGGAAGACGGCCTTGATGGCATAGTCGGTGCAGAGGAATGGAGAAGCCTAGCTGGAACATACGAAAGAGCGTTGATGTGGCTGCCAAGGGTGTGTCTCGTACGGCAGCAGCGAGAGGCCTCAGACTTACAGATACTTTGCAGATGCCTCGACTATGGCTCAACTACCTCTCAATATTCATACATCCTTCATGTCCTTCTTTCCTCATCCACTATCATGCCCGCAAAACGTTTGACCGCGCCTTGCGAGTACTCGCCAAACCGCATCACGAGCGGGTCTGGCGTCTCTACCTCAAATACGCCCAAGATGTTGCTATTCCTTCAGCATCTGTTCACATCTTCCGAAGATTCCTCAAAGTCGATCCCCTCCTCACAGAACACTACATCAAGCTTCTTCTCGCTGGCCAACCCAGCGGTACCTCGCGGCCTCTCGAAGCAGCAAAACTCTTGCTTAAGCTGAGTCGTTTAGCGACCGAGGGCAAGTTCAAGTCAGTTCTTGGGAAGAGTCCGTATCAACTGCTAGTGGAATGGCTGCAAGTTGTGGAGACATATCCTGAAGATGTCGGTATCACGGACGAAGAGGCTCAAGAGATTATGTTGCAACGGGCTCTGAGGGCACAGAGAGAAGAAGCAGAACTGGACCAGCGTAAAAAGGAGGAAGACGAGCAGGCGGCAGCAGGTAGCGGGTCTACTGCAGATGGCTTAATGCGCTTCGCAGGTCCTCCTGTAGCTGCGGGCTCCTCTGCAATCTCGCATATACAAGAAGGGCAAGATCACACGGACGCGCGCACAGCTGGCAGGGAAGCTGCTTTGCGAGAGGCAGAAGAATACATGGATGCTACAGACCCCAAGAAGCTGGATGTAGAGGATATCATTCGCAGGGATGGTATCAATGTGTATCAAGATCAAGCGGGCCGCTTGTGGACTGGTCTAGCAACGTACTGGATCAAGAGAGGCGAATTCGACAAGACGAGGCAGATCTTCGAAGAAGGCATCAGCACGGTCCTCACAGTCCGCGACTTCACGCAAATCTTCGATGCATATGCGGAATTCTATGAGAGTTCTATTTCAGCTTTGATGGAAGCTGTCGCCGAGGAAGAAGAAGGAAGCGCGGAAGCCAAAGAAACAGAGCAGGAACTCGATAGCCAAATGAAAGACTTTGAAGAGTTGATGGACAGGCGGCCATTCCTCTTGAACGAAGTGCTGCTCAGGCGTAATCCGAACGACGTGCAAGAATGGGAGAAACGGATAGCGCTCTGGGGAACGAATGACGAAGAGATACAAAAGACATACGAGAACGCCATCAACTCGATCAGCCCGCGAAAGACGATTGGCGCTCTGCACAGACTGTATATAAACTACGCCAAGTTCTTCGAAGAAGGTGGAGCTGCAGTCTTACCAGAAGACAAAGCTGAACGAGACCTTCCGAGTGCAAGAAAGATACTCGAAAAAGCTATCAAAGTCAACTTCAAGAAGGTCGATGATCTTGCTGAAGTTTGGTGCGAATGGGCTGAGATGGAAGTGCGGAACGAGTAAGTTGGCCTTGGTCAGTCGCAGCTACATTTCGCTGACAGGAGTGTGTCAACAGGAACTACGATGAGGCGATACGCGTCATGCAAAGGGCTAGTCAATCACCGCCAAAGAACAAAGCGAATCAAATCAGCTATCACGACGAAAGTCTACCTGCACAAGTCCGACTGTTCAAATCTCTCAAGCTTTGGTCTTTCTATGTGGATCTTGAGGAATCTATTGGCTCTGTCGAGACGTCAAAAGCTGTCTATGACAAGATCTTTGAACTCAAAATCGCGAATGCCCAGGTATGTCTTGCTATGCCGGAACTTACGCCAGAGACTGAGACTGCTTGATCAGGTGGTCATCAACTATGCCAACTTCCTCGAAGAAAACCAGTACTTCGAAGAGACTTTCAAAGTGTATGAGCGCGGTATCACACTTTTCGGCTATCCTATCGCTTTCGAGCTATGGAATACGTATCTGAGCAAGTTCTTGAAGCGGTATGGAGGAAGCAAGATTGAGCGCACAAGAGACCTCTTCGAACAAGCTCTTACCGACTGCCCGCCTAAATTCGCGAAACCCATATACCTAATGTACGGAAACTTCGAAGAGGAGCATGGCCTTGCTCGACGCGCCATGAACATCTACAATCGAGCTACCGAGAACGTCGAAAGCCAGGACCGCTTCGAGGTACGCTTAACCCTAACTTTGCGGAAGGCCATTTCTGATTCGACTGTTTGTTCCAGATGTTCGAAGTTTTGGTCGCAAAGACGACAGCAAACTTCGGTCTCCCCGCCACGCGGGTCGTATACGAGAAGGCCATCGAAGTCCTGCCCGACAAGCAGACAGCCGAAATGTGTCTGCGCTTTGCCGCTCTGGAGCGCAAGCTTGGGGAGATCGACCGAGCACGCGCTATCTACGCACATGGCAGTCAGTTCTGCGACCCACGAGTCAACCCCAAGTTCTGGTCAGAATGGAACGCCTTCGAGGTTGAGACTGGCTCAGAGGATACCTTCAGAGAGCATCTCCGGATCAAGAGAGCTGTTCAAGCTTCGGTAGGAACAGGCTACACATATCCGCTCATCTCCATACTTACTAAATTCTCCGTGTTCGTGCCTTTCAGTTTAATACCAGTACAGGCTATCTCGCAGCTCGTGCGGCAGCTGCGACGCAAGGTTTGGCGAATGGCAAAGCAGATGGTGTTGCGAATGCTACAACAGCTGCGCCTGGCAATGCAATGGCTGCTCTGGAAGCCAGCAAGCCTGGAATGGCCTTTGTGCCGTAAGTCTGCTTACTTTAGTGGATGGAATTCCTGACTGATATACTCTTCATCTGCAGAGCGAAAGACCGAGCAAAGACACTGCAGCAGGAGCAAGAAAAAGCACAGGCTGCTGCGGCTGCTGAGACCGATAATGCCGAGGAGATAGCCATAGACGATGAAGACGACGTGTAGATTGGGGCAGTGTTGTAACAAGTAGCGAGTAACAGGCAGTCAAGAGCACGTCTCTTCCCACATTTTTGTTCTAGGCCCTGACCCCCTAAATTCGCGGAGTTGGCCTTTTCGCGTCTCTTTTGGATTCCAACCATTTTCCATTCGTTTTCAGAGTATGCCTCTGCCGGTACTGCTACGCAGCGAGGTGTCGCAGCTGATAGCGCTGGGGCATTTGCTGGTGATCCACCGCAACACAATCTACCGCCTCAACACCTGGGCGAGCAGGCATCCTGGCGGTGCGCTCAGCATCCTGCATTTTGTTGGGAGAGATGCAAGCAACGAAATTGAAGCCTACCACTGCGATGCGACTCTCAACGGCGTCATGAAGAGCTTTGTCGTCGCCCAGGTCCATCCGCAAGACTGGGACGAGTTTGGCGCTGCTTGGAAGCCTCTCACGCCGCCGGTACAGCTTGGAACGCATGGAGAATACGGTAGACTCGAAGACTACGCGTCTGCGACCGGGCGAAGATGGAAGGACGACCTGCAGGCCATCCGCACTAGCCCAGGGTCCATTATGGTCGAGCAAAACTGTATAGTGCATCCAGCACGGTTAGAGCCCCCGGAACCACCTGCAGAGGTCGATCCAGTCAAGCAGAATCAGATAGCTCGAGGCTGGGAGCGGCTCCATGAACAAATCAAACTTTCCGGCGCGTATGAGGCGAAACCTTTCTGGCACTACAGAATAGAGATGCTGCGGTACTTTGGGCTCTTCGCTGGCTTCCTCTACGTCTTTCTCAATGCTACGCATACGTGTGAGCTGGTGAAGCCATCCATCAAGCCAAAGACAATTTGCTGAAGAAAACTAACACAGGGCACTACTATCTGGCGGCCGTCTTGCTGGGCGCATGCTGGCACCAAATCACCTTCGTTGTTCATGATGCTGGGCACGCAGAACTCACTGGGAACTACCATCTCGATCGCACAATCGGCTGCCTGATAGCTTCCTGGTTTGGCGGTCTAAGCTGCGGCTGGTGGTGCGACAACCACAACATACACCATCGTAAGTGGTCAATACAAGTGATTTGACGTGAGCTCCGCTAACGGAATCGTCCTTGGAATGCAGTGGTGACCAACCATCCGGAACACGACCCGGACATTCAACACGTTCCCTTCTTTGCTATTTCCACCAGGTTTCTGGGAAACCTCTATTCTACTTACTATCGGCGGACGCTCCTCATCGATGCCGTCAGCCGATTCTTCCTTCCTATGCAGTCAGTCCTTTGTCGCCGTGTCTCGCAAGAACCAGAGCTGACATTCTTACATTGCCAATAGGCACAAGCTGTACTATATCATCATGTCGCTTGGTCGCTTTAATCTATTCGCCAACTCGTACGAGTTCCTCCTCTTCAAAGCCAAGCGGGGCTTTTATCGCAATCTTGAATTAGTCGGAGTCGTTTTCTTCTGGGCTTGGTTCGGTGGAGGAGTATTGCGATCAATGCCCAACTGGACTACGCGCCTTGGTTTCGTGCTCGTGTCTTTCATCGTCACAAGTCCGCTGCACGTTCAGGTAGATCGCGCAATTCTAGGCGCTCGTAAAGGAGATAAGGTTGACGTCCTTCTTTTTAGATCGTCCTATCTCACTTTGCACAGTCGACGGAAGACCTTGGTATTTACGAGTCTTTCCCCGCCAGACAGATACGGACGACGATGGACGTCAGCTGTCCCGAATATATCGCTTGGATCCATGGAGGCCTGAATATGCAAGTGACGCATCATGTGAGTGTAATGCGAGTTATTCATCTCCTCCGAGCGCTGAAACTTCTCATCTCCGTCCTAGCTGTTCCCGCGCATTCCTCGTCACAACTTGCCAGCGGCGACCACCCTCATTAAGCAGTTTGCGGAAGAGCAAGGACTAGAGTATCAAATATTTTCATTCATAAAGGGTAACGGTAGAGTATTGGATGTCCTGAGAGACGTTGCGAACCAAGTCTCGATACTGGGCAAAGTAGCAGAAGCTCAAGCTAGAGGAGAGATACACTCTCATTAGACTATTAGTTAGATCATCGTTTAGATTAGATGCCATGCTGGGTAGGTTGGAGGAAGTCAGAATTAGAGGGCACGGCGAGTGGGCACAAGGAGGGCAAAAGCAAGGCGGTAGGCATTGATGACATATAGTATATATACCCTCACTATCCACATATCAAGGATACATACCTGCTTAGCTGCAATCCAAAAGGCGCCTCTTCGAGGTATCTTATCTGGATCACCGCTTTACTCCAAAATCGCAGACAAGGCGTAGAGTTACGATGGCTTTCTTCAGCACGAGTACGCTGACCACTGACGCTCTTCCTCCAAAGCAAGAGGATCTATCGTGTGCCTGTCCAAAGCGCCGTTCTCGATTCTCCTCCTTCCCCTTCCCCTTTTGTGGCTAAAATTACGTTATGACGCCGATCAACCTTTTCGGAGTTTCCCTTTCCTTCAACAGCAGCTGGGCACTCCTTCTTCTCTTCCTTCCAACCACTTCTATACCACTCTAGTCATGGTATCCTCTAAACGACATCGGCCTAGCCTTCTGACAGCTTCGATGCTGCTCGCAGTCGCAGCTGCGCATATCAGACACGCTCGAGCTGGACAATGCACTGCTTTCGATAATGATGGAGCAGCATACATCTTCTCGGAAACACTGGGCGACTTCGCTTTGGGAACCGAACTTTCAAACACCACGTCCTGGGCTTCCATCGCGAACATCACCGGGCGACCAGATTTCTCAGGCAACGATACTCAGTGTCTAACCGTGAGGCAATAATGACAACACTGGTCGACATTCTGTTGATGATAGCTGGCCTGTCCAAAGAACCAATTCACAAACGGACTTTACGTTCTTGGCGCGACATCAGATGCGAGCAACGTACATATATTCGACTTTTCAGCGAGAGCGTGGAGTACACAAAAGACCTCCAATCCCCCTGCGGCAGGATATGCGGCCATTCTTGTGCGTGCCGTCTTCACCTGCCCTTATAGTATCATCTTGCTGATAACAAACTGCTCAATAGGATCACGAGTAAGCTGGTCTCATGAGGATATCTGCAAGCTCTCTAACGAGTTCCCTTAGCACCGTGACAATGTATGCTTTCGGAAACGGGAGCATGTCCGCCCTCGCTTTAAATCAAGACGCAGCTTCAGCTACTAGAGATGCTATCAGCTGGCAAGCTGGAGCCGCTGCAAATGCAGTGCCCTTCACGACTACTGGCTATCAGCCTGTTTTGGGAGTGAATTACCCTGATTGTACTGAGAAAGTCGGAGCTGGCTGACATCAGGGCAGGCGGCCAACAATCATATCCAATTCTTGGGCGTACCAGGCGCACCAGCTGGCGACGCATAGTGAGTTGGAAGCTTGTTAGACCTTCTTGTTTTCAGATCGCTCAGCTGAGGCCGGCCGTAGTATCTTTGTGTGAGTCCTCGACAGGGAGCATCAATGCAAGGACATACGCTCATTCTACCACTATCAGCATTCACTATGCGTACTTCCAGCCTGAAATTCAGTCTTTCGGCAACTTCAGCACTTCTCCAGGCAAAGCCGTGACAATCAACAGTAATTCATCGGCAGCACCCAACACCTTCGCTTACATTCCCGATGATGCGTCTGGCACGTATATTGTCAATGCTCGAGTAGGTAGCCTGATTGCTTTATTTCGATTTAAGCGCTGATATGTCTTTGCATCGTTAGCGCAATACGACAATGATGCTGCCTCCGCCTTCAATAGTTGATCCGACAGCCAGCTATGCAGCATCGACAGACACGCTGCTGCAGCTGACGTCCAATGGAACATTAGCGCATATTAACGTGACTTCGCCGGGAGCTACTTGGACTTCGTTCATTCTGCCTTCCAACACTACGTCTCAGTAGCGCGATTATCAAAAAAGGACAATATTCGTGCATTGCATAGGACGAGCATTTTAAGTAGCTTAACGAAATTAGTGAGCAACAGTGTTTGCGTTATTACTTTGATGTTGTACAATCAACACTCTGCACTTCGACGAGCAACGAATGGGACTGAACGTGCCAGAACTAAGCTTTTCTTGTGCCGCATATACCGCAAATTCCCGCGTCCATTGGGTTCTTTCATAGATATATCAGCACCTCTTAGAAGGAATCCAAAAGTATCCACGTACTCGATATACGCTTCCTTGGCAGCACTCGGCTTTACACTGCCAGGTTGCGATACGGTTCGGGTCAAGCACGTTTCCGCACACGCAGCAGAGAATGTCTTGAACGTCACTGATAGAAGTGCAGACCATACAAGCGACCTGACCCGGCTCGAGCGCTGGCTCCTCGACAGGCATAGCGGGTGGGGTAGGAGAGCGTCGAGGCAGAGCAGGCATATTCGGAGGTGAGGGTGCACGCTCTGGCAGATCATTCATCTCAGGAGGCGATTCTGAGCGGGTAGGCAGAAGCGGTGGAGAAGATGGTAATCTTGGAAGCTTCCAGACTGGAGCAGCGTCTTCAGCCTTCTCTTCCTCTGGCTCGGTCTCAGACTCGTCGTGAGGCGGTGGAGGTGGAGTAGGAGTTGTACTCGAGTCCGTTGAGGCCTTGGTCGGACTTCTATTGCGTCCGTTGGTCTGCCTGCTTGAGCTTGATGGACCGGCAACGACTTCGAGTCCCGAGTCTTCGGAATCCGAATCTCTTCCGTTGTGCTTCTTGTTGGAATATCCGCGGCCGGACGCTACTCCCGCCTGTTGATTGGTAGCTGTAGATTCCCCACCGGACGTTGTTGCGCAAGCCAGCTTCATGTCGTTCTGCATATCGTCCCACTCGTTTCCACTGTATCCATCGTCTTCGCATGGATCTTCGACCTTCACGCCTTGTCGACCATCTCCCATGTCTACTGCCCTTGCTTCATATTCTTCTTCGAATGTTACCTCGTCTTCATCTTCGTCTACATCGCTGTCTTCATCGTCCTCTTTCTTGGATGATGTGCTCGCGGAGGACTGCATTTGCTCAGCACGCTTCAAAGCAGCTTCAAGACGAAGATCTCTGCCTCTCTGACTTTGCGCGACCCTAGGCTTCGTCATGACAGCCTTCTTGGCTTTCCCTTTCCCCTTCTCCAATCCTTGTCGTAGCTCCTCGTCCGCTCCGAGGTGTTCACCTTCCCCTTTACCAAATAGTCGTTCTTTTCGCTTCTGCTTTTGTTCTGCATAAGTGAGCTTTCTCTTGTTTCCTGTCTTTTTCGCTTGACGATAGGTTCCTCCGCAGAGCTCCTTTGGAAGCTCTTCTTGAGCAAGCTCTCGAGGAGCAGTTAGTTCGGCAGAGAGATTCTGGCCACGAGACCAGAAGCCTTCGCCTGAATATCCGCGAGCGGTAAGAGCTAGAAATACCGATCAGATATTGTCCTGCCCTAGGTATTGAGTCCACGTACCTTCGAGCTCTTTCGTATAGCCTATTCTGACGGCATGGAAGGCTCGGGAATGATTCATCTGCTTGATCTAGTCGGCGGCGTCAGTAGCTAACATTGATAATATTCTGTGGATTTTTGGACTCACATGAGCTAGCTCATGAATCATGACCCTACAGACAAAGGAGAAAGGAAGCCATCGGCCAGTCGTAGGTGATTTCAGGACGAGCTGTATGCATTCGCCAGCATTGAAGTTTCTTCCCTATACTCTGGGATTAGCGCAGTAATCTATCATGACAAGCTCCTTACCCAGAACTCCAGATTCGGCGGGAACTCTTCGAGCGACATGACACCCAGGTGGTTGTCTCGCATGATGGGCCAGACTGTGATGGACTCATCAGTGAGATTGTATCATGTTCTAATGTCGAGACAGCTTACCTATAGCTGCTACGCGTTCAAGGATGTCCATTGAGATCTCAGAGTCTGGCGTATCCAGACTTTTGATGAACGATATGTTCTCATTGGGACGCTTGCGACTACATCAGAGAGTAAGGACAGGAATTTGTGCTTGCAAGCGGCACTACCAACCGTTCATTGAGACCTAGAACAACGCATCATGACGCGGTACATTGGGCGTCAAAGTAGGTTCATCAACGTACGAACCAGTCCGAGAGGCATGATAGTGGATCAGATAGCACACCAGCTGGCTGCGACGAGCTCGGAAACCGGTGATGTCGGTCGCGGTAGCAGTCACGTTTTCCAGGAGGGAACAGGACGAGATCTTGCCAGATGGGTTATAGCTAGCACAGATGCTTCATCAGGTTCAAAGAATGTGTCATTAAGGCCTTGAAATGTTCGGTCAAAATCAGAGGAGAAATGAGCGATAGGCAGAAGAGAGAGGATGCCTTGCCTTTGCTCAAGAAGATCAAGTAACAATGTCGGCTTCCTCATCGCAAGCGCAGCAGGAGCACGACAAAGTCAAAAAGTTCCTTGGGGCGATACCCGCCAGCGCCGACAGCACAAACACAAACGTCACATTCGAATCAAAGCGCGACAGCAACGAGGTTCGCAAGGCCTTTCCGATGGGCTTTTCTGGCTTCAAGATCTGACTGACTGACTGACTGTATATCACAGAGTGATCTGTGTAGACGCCTGCCTGGAGGAGGCCAATCGTGCACAAAGGTGTGAAGAAAGCATCATCGCTCCCTTAGCCGGCGCCCGCTCATCTCAACCCTCTCGCATATCATCCCTTCCCTTTCCAGGTCTTCCTCTCTTCAGTACAACTGTTCTCTACTATCCAAAAGATGGGCTACTTCTGCCAGGCGCCTGTGAATCCAGAATCGCACGAAATACGTAAGCAAGCTCGCATGCAGGATCGCTTACACTCTTTAATATCCTTCTCGTTAACAGAATGCACACGTATCGTGGAAGGACCGCTTGCACCCGAGCTCGACGTCGGCAAATCGAGCAACCAGACACCGCCGATAGCAAATTAGCGGGAATTAGCAAGGCAACCAGATGTACCACTCAAGCCTGTATAATACAATCACAAACACTTCTGTCCCGCTCGATCACACACTCTATCGATCTTTGACTAAGTCCAGCGCAGGACAACACGCTACCGATGAAGAACTAATAAGAACAACAACACTGTACCGAATGCAAGACTTCCCCACCCACTCACGTAGTGCTAGCTTAAGCGATGACCCGAGGGCTGTCCCATGCTAGACCATCGATTCCTTGACTAAGTCTGTATCGGCTCCTTCTGCTTCTCCGATGCTTGCATCACAAGAGAGCATACAAACGTTGTGCCCTCATATTCAGCTTCTATAATCTCCAATTCCCTTAAGGCTTTGCGAGAAGCTGCCGCAGCGTCCAGATATGCTGTTTGCAGGTCCGTCAAGCGGATACTGTGTATCCGAGCAAGCTGAGAATCACCAAAAATTTAGCTTCGGTGCGAATAAATCGTAGCGAGCACGTCAGCATGAGGGCTTACTTTGTCTGCCTTAGCCTTCGCTGCTGCCTTCGTGGCTAATTGTTCTGGCGTGAGCTGAGGTTTCTCCGGGGTATCGTCGCTGTGCGTGTTCTGCTGTCTCGAATCGTGAGGCGGCCATTGCCCGGACGATGGATGGCCCGAATGCTGAGGCTGATTATAGCCAATCCTAGAAGAGTTCTGATACGGACCGGGTGTATTGGCAGAAGAGACAGGCGATGCTTTCCCTTTAGCTTCATTCGAGTGTGAAGAAGCATTTGCAGGCGATGACCACCCGCCGTTATTCTGCTGGTTCTGCTGTTCTCCCCGTGGACCGGAAGAGCCATGATTCCAGTCGTTGTTGTTGTTCCAACGTGAGGGCTGTCGAGGTCTATTGTCTGAATCCCAATCGTTGTTACCTCTTCGAGTATAAATTATGGGTTTGTGGTGCTGATGATGGCCGTGGGAGGGCCGATAGTGAGAGGACTGCTGATGAGAAGACGATCCGCTATCATTCCAGGATGAGGTATTGTCTTGTTGAGTCGAACCCCACGGATTTCCCCAGCTGTCTTGTTTCTTCTCTTTTTCAGGTTGATCTGCCCATGGATCTTGTTTATTCGTCTCTTGTTGAGTTGCCCAGTTTTCTTGATCGTTGCCAGGCTTTGAAATAGCTTGCTGCGAGGGCCCAGCAGCTGCATCTTCATCACCCCAAGGACTCTCGACCGGCTTGTCCGGCTTATCTTGAAACCAACCCAGAACTTCCGGCTTCGTGTCCTCCCTTCTAGAGCCCGCTGTACTCTGTTGCGGCGCCTGTTGGCCAGACTGGCGTTGCTGAGTCGGAGGATCAGGACCTCTATTCCAGTGTGGTTGGGAGCTATGATGATTGTTGTAGTGCTGTCTATTATTATTATTATTATTTAACGGTCGCTGGTACTGTCCAGAAGCATAAAAACCGCCTGCCCTTGGCCCCGTTGGTATCGATTGCTGATCTATCCTGTTTGAATCTCGGAGTGGCGCAGATGTATCTTGCTGTCGGGAAGGCTCCCTATCTTTGTCACGAGGTCCGTCTGCCGTCCTTGTCGAAAAGCTTCCCTCACTCGGCCTCGTTCTATCGTCTTCTGACGGCTTTTGGCTACCAAATTCCTGCGTAGACGAATGTGGCTGCTGCTTCATCTGTATCTCTCTCGGCGCTGTCGGCAATCTCTCATCCTCCTGCCGCCGTGATGGCTCTTGCAATTGCGATGTCTGGGGCTGCGAAGTGCTGCTCGATGGCTCCTTTGCCTCTTCACGAGGTATAGGCGACCGCGAGCGACGGCGAGGCGCATCATCTTGCGGTCTGTTCCTTTGTGGTGTGTCGGGATGTCCATCTCTGCGGCCTTGAGGCTCCCTAGACTGGCTTGTCGCGACACTGGTAGATCTGGCAGCTTGCTTCTTCCGAATGTAGTCTTCGGCAGCATCCCGGGCGTCGACTGCTTGTTGTCTACTGGTGTGACCTGAAACAGGCGTAGGAGTGGCTTCGCCTGGCTCTAAGGGTGATCTAGCTTGAGTAGGTCCGGCTGAGGAAGAGGAAGAAGAGAGCGGTCGAGAAGCGGCAGCGAGGGAAGCCGTTGTCTTGATGCTCATAGGTGCATGTAAAGGAGGTGGAAGGGCTACAGAACTGCCTGTCATGCTAGGGGACCGTCTTCGAGGCGGAGGGCTCTGCTGGATCCGACGACTCGATGAGACGGACGACGGCGAGCGTGAATGTCTTCTTGCTCTTGCATCAGGTGAACGACTTCTTCGTCTTGGAGGCGGCCCTCCGCGATCATCACGGTAATCTCTCTCTCTTGGAGCGTATCGGTCCCCATTATCTCGCTCTCTTCTGTCTCTTCTACCGTCGTCCTGCTCGTATCCTCCTCGCACACCTCGTCCTCCTCGAAAGCCATCGCGGTCGTCTCGTCCTCCGCGTCCTCTGGCATAATCGTCGAGAGATCCGTTTAAGGCTGGGTGGTCGCCGTATCGCCGCCTGTCATCGTAGCGGTCCCTGTCTCTGTCTCTGTTCCAATCTCTGTCCCGGTCTCTGCTGTCGTATGGCCTGTACGACTCATTCCGCCTCGACATGCCCTACATCAGAAGGCGGTAGAAGGCAAAGAAGCGATTGATTCCCTGATAGTGCATTATTGGTCTATTGCTGGTTACGATGAGGAGCTACAAGACTTTTGTAGAATTTAAGTAACGTCATACAGCTGTTGGGCAAGGCTTGTCTTGTGCCCAAGCTCTACCTCCGATTGATCTCCCAAGAATGTACAACTCCGCCGTGACCTAATAAAGCAGACTATGCAAGAGCCTTAGTATCTATCCCGTATCTAAACATCTCGCTCTTAGATCCCAGGTTACAGGGCTTCAGTCGCGGTGTAAAGCAGGATCTTGCCGATCCCTCCTGCACCGCGGAAGAGTCAGAAAGCAGTTCGCACTGCTCATGGCTTTCTCGCAATACGCTGTATCGGGGGCTTGCAACGTCGCCGCGTCCTGGGCAGATTATGATGAGGAAAAGCTGGATTTGCGAAGGGAGGATTCCCGCTGACATGTAGCTAGCGTTGGTGCTGAGGTGGTGCTGCGGACTGGAGTATTCCACCGAATCACTATCGGTACTGACTGACGACTCAAGCAGAATTTTGCGGAGCGGTTGGCCTCCTGGCAAGGATTTGTTAGCAGGCCTTCTTTCACGATGTATGTAGTTCGAGCGTGCAGTGTCTGCCACATTTCACGCTTCCTCTTGATCTTCGTAGTGTACCTGCTGAGCATCTGTTCGTCTCCATTGGCTCGACATGCCGTAGGCCAGCTCACATTAGGTCATTGTGATGAGACCGTATTTGAAAAAACGATGCCGAGGTATATATACGCGCGAAGAGCAATCGCTGCTTGATGACCGTTCGGACACTCTTCAAGCGTCAAGGAGCCGGAGATGAGTCTGGCATAGACATGCGGGCGCCGGAGATGAGAGAAGATGGATATGACGGAATGAGATGGGCGAGAGAACGCAGAATCGCTCGAATCAGATCTCTCAGATGTCAGCCAGACTGGTTCATATTAGCGCGGACTTCAGGCAGGAGAACAAGGCAGCAGGGAGTCGGATTGTGTACGACATAGCTTGTAGAAGTGTCTTCTGCGTTGGAGGCAGCCTGCATTTGTGCGCAAACCCCTCGAGAGGTTTCCCGAATTCTTTGCATTTTCGATCATTTGGAAGAAAAAGTTGGCAAGGGGAGAGGAGAAGAAGGCCAAGAAGAGAGAAGAGCAGTGGGAAGCAGGAAACCATCAACCTACGCAACGATGACTACATCAAGGTGAGGAATATAAGCAAGATATAAGGCTGTCCAAGAGCTGACCATGGTGCTACGCTGGCTACCCTCTTTTGCCCGACGCAAATCGACCTACTTTTACCGATATCGACAACGACATTTGATATTGGATTGAATTGGATTGTTACGATGGACGTGCGATACACCAACAGACTATACAGCAAGGCCCGCATTCTAGGGTTCACCCGGGGCAAGAGGAACCAGAAGACAAACACCTCGCTCATCCAGGTAGAGGGCGTCGCAGACAGGAAAGAGGCAGAGTTCTACTTCGGAAAGGTGGATTCACAGATATACAGCTATTTGGAGGAAAGGAGCTAGAAAGCTGAGACGTCCGCCGTTTCGCAGAGAATCGCATACGTCTACAAGGCATCCAAGCCAGTTAACGGCACAAAACTACGAGTTATCTGGGGACGTGTGACACGCGCGCATGGTACGCTGCGACTAGAGCAAGACAGTGGAAGATCTAGCCATGCTAACCTCGATTCCGCAGGCAACTCTGGCGTCGTCCGTGCAAAGTTCCGTGTGAACCTACCAGCAAAATCAATGGGAGCATCCGCTAGAATCGTGTGTTACAAGCCTACATACACCTCCACAAGCAGTGCGAATACTGAATCCATGCCCCGTTTCCAGATGCTCTACCCTTCTCGAATCTAAAGCGCTGGCAACGATCTGGACCCTTGTCGTTTCTTCTGTTTTCTCTCCTCTCTCTACCTCTCACCTCTTCTCCGCATGTTTATCCGTTCCCTTGCTATATCGAAGGAATAGGGAAGCTATAAAATGCAAAAGTCGGGATTTCGGCGGCCAGCTTCTTTGGTTGTAGGCATCTGGTAGAATACCCAATAATGCTTCTGTACAGGAGGCAAGACGCAATACAAAGTGGCTGCTCGTTTCCCGTTCAATCCAACACTGCCGCGCTGCACCTGAGCTTCAGAACTGACGATGGTGAACCTGCATCACCGAGGCTGAAAATGACGCGATTGAAGAATCGATATGCGGTCTGAATCAGATCAAGAACTTTTGGCTTATATGATGAACAGCTTCCTAGAAAGCTACTGCGACTCGATTCTGCCGGGCCGTCCCTAATATACTACAACCACATCTGCACATATCTACAGCGCACCGCGTTTGTGTGTATGTGTTTCGATGGGTAAAAGTATGTACTGATTATTGAAAAACCGGGAAACTGATGCTGAAAGCTGGGCTATGAACGTTGCGGTACTATACGAAGAGAAAGAAAGAATGCCACGGTCCAGAGGATATCGGGCGTCGTCGCTGATCTACGGTGACCATATATGTACACTTTGCTGATTCGCTTCTGTCGACTTGTTTCTCCAGCAGAGAATCCGGTATCCGTCCGCCTAGATCATGACAATACGCTACAATCAGTATCGATTGCATTGCATATGGATCGGAACGGGTAGGACTCACCAGATATCTCTCGCTGTGATGGAACGGGAAATTTGCCCCAGCCAAATGCCGTGCGGTCTTTCCAGGCACCCAGTAGCCTTCTATCTTGGCTACGGCGTGGAAGAGCTGTTCGCCTGAAGCTTCGTAGCCTCCTTGAATGGCTGTGTAGCCTTCGGGGATCAAGCCGTGCGATGCCGGGATCCATTTCATCCTGTAAAAGGAAGTTCCAGTTAGCTACGATCGTGCTGCGAAAAGCAGTCGTATAGACGCACTCTGGTGTTATTGGAAGCAGATCATATCTCCCATCGTGACCTAATTCTTTTCCACCACCGCTTATTCTCACAGGAGGAATGAGATGCGGCCCAGCTTTTCCAGGATGCACGGCATTCCCCAATATCGCTGAACATACATATATCGGCTTTCCCTCTTTGTCTGCAAATGCTGGACCACACATCTCTAGCACTGGGAAAGTCGCTAGGCGCGCACTTGCCGTTGCTGGGATGCGGAAACCTGCGACTGGCGTCACTACGGAGGTCGAGGGTCCAGGTTGCGGATTCAAAGTTTGCGGTTGGGAGCCATCGATGACTGTGCGGAGGGATAAGGTGGAAGGCTGTTTGCTTGGTGCCGCCTGGTTGTGATTCGAAGAGAGAGAAGAGGCGCGCGTGGATGTAGACTTTAGTGATGATTGTGATGAAGAGACTTTGTGACCTGGGATGTGAGCGGTTTCTTGCGCTTGTGTGGCATGATTTGGGAAATTTCCAGAGTTGGTCGGCGAAGGAAAGGCGTTGGAGAAGGACGCATTGGCTGCTGGTGCTGATGACGGAGAAGGTAGAGGAAGAGGGAAAGGAAGGGATTTCATAATCCCCAGCATCGAAAAGCCAGATGAAGTCGTGGAGCCTGACGCGGACCGATGTAATGCTTGTGCGACTGTTCCTGCAGGATGACTACTTCCACTACCTCCACCAGTCATATTCAAGCTTGCAGGACTCTCTGAGAGTACGTTGGGCTCAGCTATGGAAGTCCAGCCTGCGTCGATGTCATCGGTCTTGCTACTTCCGACAGCCCCGAGCAAGGCCAAGTCGCGTTCTTCAGCTGAGAAACCCGACTGCTGTTCATCGTGATCTTCATCTCCAAAGGGATTAAACTTGAATGATTTCGCAGAGCCGTTGTCTGTGACGCCGAATTTGTCGTCCGTCATTTCGCACTCTCTCGGACTGTCTGGCTTGACGGACGAAGGGTGGGAATGGGAAGTTGGGAACGAGTAGGAAGCAGCAGTACCGCTGTCACAAGCTGCAGCAAAGATCGCTGTTCTCTGCCCGCGAACCTATCCCCCCTGTTCGAGCTTGTTGTTTGACTTGCGCCCAGCCTGCCTGCAAAGTCAAGCTAGGGCGGTACTGTAGCGTGCGCTTGTACGGACCGGTCAGGAGACGGCGCTGGCTTCTTCAATCGCAACAGTCAAGCGGGACCGTCGTTCTTGAGCAGCCTGCTTGCGCGCCCTTTCGCTGCTCAGGCCAAAAGCTGTGGTTTGTGTTCGAAGTCCGAAACGATACCAATGCCGAGTGTATGAAGAAGCAAAGCCAGGCGCTGTCTGTCCATCGTCGAGGACTGCTGCTGCAGTGTTATGCTACGATGCCACAAGCTTGGGAAACCGTCCCTTCCTTAGCAGCACCTTGTTCAGGACTAGCTGGCCGCCGCCCAAATGACCGCCGCTCCGCAAGAACTGTCCCGTGGATATGCTATGCTATGCTATTATACCTTCTCTAGCGCTGGCTGTCACCGTCGTACCACTACTCAGTCTTAGCAGCGGCTCAGCCCGAGCCGCCGACTCAAAACGCTCACCTCAGCAAGCAAGGCACACTCTCAAGACACCGTGTCCAAAATCAGTATTGTAGGTAAGTACAGTCCTGGACTTCTGACTTCCTCTGCTCCGCTCGATACTACAGGCCTGCTGGTCTGCTTCGTCGAGGCATATCCCCGTAATCCCCGCTTCTTTTCCAGCAATATACAAGAGATATAGCCAAACCCATGCAACCAGTAGCGACACTGTTGTTATGTTGGCTGGGCCGGTCGCTCTCACACATATCGATGTGGCACGTCAAATTCGTGATACACCTTCTTCTTACCCAAATTCCAAGTGCCCTTCCATCGCTTACCGTTCAGCTTGCAGTCCAACCTTTTCATGCAGACAACAAAATCAGGACTCGTCGTTCAGCTGAACAACGCGAATATGCGTCTCAATTCTCACGGGCATGCGAAAGTCCGCAGGTTTTGCAAGGCATCCAGGACAACATTCTACGAGTAGAGCAATGTAAGGGGTGACGTGGGCTGCTCTGCTTCTAGCTGCCCTTCCTCCTCGATCGCGGCGTGAGTTTGACCGCCCGTCGCTGGGCTTTTGATCAAGCGAGTGGTGATGCTCGAGCCGAAGCCTTTGGAGAGAACATGAGTAAGAAGATGTAATCACCTGTATCAAGAGACGCTGGAATTTGTCCACATTGTGCGACCATGCTATGAGGTGGCAAATCGCGATGACAGCTCGCTATCACTTCTCGAGCAGAACCAACCTTTGTACCTGAGAGGAATGTCAATCCCACGCATTGTCTGACCTCTATTTCAGCCTCAACATCATCACTAGCCTAATCTGCTCCTATCTGATGATAAGCTTTTCCTTATCACCCACACTTTCCAATCCTTCCCCCCATCCATTATGATCTGTCTGAAAGACGGCGGCGCGTCCTCCACTCACTCTTGTCCTCCACATCTTGGAATTACTAACTAGTATCGCTACGATAGTCTATTTTCCCAAACAATGCATCTGCTGCACGATAAAAGCCGGGAACCTGACTTCTCTTGTCCTCCTCACTTCTCAATACGGAAGCGTACATATTCATCCGAGTAATAACAAGCAACAACCATGAGCGTCCTCCCCTCAGAACCTGCCGCTGCTCTCCCAACCCTCTCCAACATTTCCGGCGTCGCTTACGATCCAACTGGTCCCCGCCTGCCCAGTACTGCCAAGTTCGACCCTGCAATCCATCTATGCTACAAGCCGACCCACAAGAAGTACACTTTCGAGGAGCTGGGCTTGAAACATAAAGGAATCAGCCCTGTCGCCGCGACTGAGGTTAGTGCTGCTCCAGCAGATACAAGGGATAAGCTGACTGCTGCGTGATGTACAGGCCTTCGCGCTCTTCACGAAAGAAGCTATCAAGGAGCTTAGGAAGGACTGCCTATCGACCAAAGCTCAGGATGATTTCACCTTGTACGCTCGTTATTGGATCTCACACAAACATTAGCGTTCAGAGATCCGGACTGACATATTTTACTCGCACACTTACAGCTCCAGCAAGATCGCTGCCTGCCAGGCTCGAGAATACCATCCGACCGTACGTCTACGCCTAGTCCAAGGATATCCGCACCGAGGGACTGATCAAGATCCTGATAGGTCGCGCCCTTTGTGAACCAAGCTTTCTCTTCGCCTGAGTTCATCAAGGCTTGTTCAGATGCGGCAGGCATCGAGCTCGTCCCCGTTATGCAATGTGAGGAAACAGCCTTAGACGCTTCTGGTACTGAAGGTCATCTAATACTTTCTTCTGTGGCCAGTGGAGCTCGGTCACACCAACTTCCAGATCGGCAAAGAGGGCAAAGCTGGTTTGAGAAAGCTAGGCGTTGAGCCAAGCGCGCCTGAACCACCTGCCACCGGTACTCCTGAAGATGACGGAACATCCGTTGTCGTGAGCCGTCTTCCTGCAGTCCTATAAGCAATTTGAAAGCTAACTGACCTATCGCTCATTCAGCACTGGCACCATGATTCTTATCCTTTCGTCGCGTATGTTGCGATGATAGCGTCGTTGGGAGCTTGCTTGCTGACTTCATTACCCTTATACAGCGTGACAATGCTCAGCGATGTCACAAACATGGTAAGCTGGACAGAGAGAAAGCTCCAATGTCAGAAGGCAAGGTGCTGACAACGATTGTTCTCTTAGATCGGCGGCGAAACTGCCCTGGAATGTGGTGATGGCTCTATTGCCAAGGTACTTTTGCTTCTCCAAACAGGAACTGTGGCCGTAGCTGATCTTCCACATTGACAGATCAGAGGTCCTGAGCTAGGCTACACCTGCATCCTGCAAGGCCGATACATCAACCACATCGCTTGCAAGGCTTTTAACGCCAAGGAGGTAAGAACAACTAGCATTCTTTTGTTAGTGACAATGCTAAAATTCATCATCTGGCAGAGAATCACCATGGTCACTTCTTTCAGAGCCAAGGATGTCACTCTTCCCGATGAATCTGTCCTCACTACCATTCGACCCGTCAGCAAGCGCAACAGACTTAATGCCCAGTGGTCCTCCTATCGCCTGAAGCTTGTCGGTGGGTAATTCTGCCGTGGAGAAACTCCTTGAAGTTTCCTGAACGTGAAATGTTCTGCTTCCAGCTGAGCGCATGAACTTGCTGGCTAGCAAGATCGACGAAGAGAGTAAAGACGACGTCCACGCACTCAAAGACGTCTGCAACAGGGACACCATGCAGGCTTTCGTCGACGAACAGATCAAGTACTTACAGCATGGTATCAACGAGATGATGGACTAGACCCTAGGCTTGCGACATCAACTTCCTCTCCAGCGCCAAGGTCAATTAGCTAGCTCCCTCTGTACCCTCTACCGCTCGGATTCAAATACGGTTGTCGTACATCAGCCTAGCTTCTTTCTAGTTTCTCCGATGTAGCGAATAATACGGGCAGCGAAGCTTGTAGCTTATATACAGTTCTTTTTTCTGTCCTATCAACTGCCTCTTTTTACCTATTGCTTGAATAAGCACCACTTGCAAAGTTGTGGCAGCTTCTCTATCTATGCACAATGCGCATGTTCTTTGCAGCTTGGGTTGACCTTCATTCGACCACGCACTCTGACAAGTGCCAGTGGTCCGCTCTCGGAATTTCCTCACCCAGCGCCCAGGGATCACCGGAGCTTGCACCATCATGCATTACATCACATCAAGAATAAGATTGTGCCTTACCTTTGTTAACTTCGTCGTTGACCTATTACTCCCTGCGCATGCATGGGGGCAAGAATTCTAGACACCAGCGGCTTCCTAGCGGTAAATGCTGTATCATCGATACCTTCCTATCTCACACACATTTCCCCGCCCTCCAGAGAATTCTTCTCCTATCCATCCCATTTCCCCTTCCTTCGCCTGCCGACCTCTCCACGTACCGACATTCGTAAGTCTGTTATTCAAGACGGGCTCCACTGTTTAACGTGCGTATATGCTCTTTATCGCATCGGCATGCGACACTCCGCGAGATTGCCAAAGCTTAGCTGTCAATCCTTGAAAACATGTGGGCCTGAACATGCAGCCTCTACCCCCTCCAGGTCTCATACACGACACACTACCCCCACGGGCCTCCACTGAATTGTCACGTAGTAGCGATGCACCACTTCATCCGAGCAACCCTGCTGCGCCGAGTATAAAACAGAGTTCGCCCTGCTAACGTTGGCTTTCCTGCACATCGTTCTTCACAAGCACAAGGAGATGAGCGTGCTTTCATCAGAACCTACAGCTCCCCTTCCTGCTTCAATCAATGTGTCTGGCGTGTCTTACGACCCAACCAGTCCTCGCTTACCCAGTACTGCCAAGTTTGATCCTTCGATCCATCTATGCTACAAGCCAACTCACAAGAAGTATACTTTCGAAGAGCTAGGCTTGAAGGACAAGGGAATCAGCCCTGTAGCTGCAACTGAGGTACGCGTCTCGACGTCTTCGGAGAGAGATGCCACGCTAACTTTGCCGTACGCGCAGGCTTTCCCATTGTTCACTAGAGAAGCAATCAGAGAGCTTCGCAAGGACTGTCTATCTACACAAGCTCAGGAGGACTTCAACTAGTGGGCCCAGCTACACAGCGCCGATTTGTCGGGCAGAGGATTGCTGACCTAATTGTCATGCTGATGCACAGCTCAAGCAAGCTCGCTGCTTGTCAGGTCCGAGAGTATCATCCAACAGTTGGTGACACATTCTGCGATAGCTACGAAAAGGGCATTGATGGGTTCTACCGCCAGGTCGGACCTTTCGTGCACCAGGCCTTCACATCTCCTGAATTCATTAAGGCCTGCTCGGATGCCGCCGGAATCGAGCTCGTACCCATCATGCCGCGTACGTACTTCGTCGAAGCGTCTACCTAATTGCGATGTTCATTGACCCAAATGTGCAGTTGAGCTCGGCAACACCAACTTCCAGGTTGGAAAAGGCGGCAAGGCAGAACTGCTGGAACTTGGCCCTGAACCAAGCGCACCTCAAGGACCAGCTACTACCACATTTGAAGACGACGGATCTTCTGTTGTGGTGGGCATGTTTCCGAACTCGAGATTTCAGCTGATCTGAAGGCTAATCGGTGCGAGACTTTAGGGATGGCATCGAGACTCCTACCCTTTCGTTGCGTTCGTTTATGTGCGCCTCGAATGTCCTCTAATACTTACTGATCGCTGGATATTTACAGTGTCACTATGCTGAGCGATGTCACCAACATGGTAAGTACGCTGTAAGGATGTGCGTATCAACCTGAACAGAAGTCTCTGCGATTCTAGATCGGCGGCGAGACTGCACTGGAATGCGGTGACGGATCCATCGCCAGAGTGAGGTTCTTCTGCAACCAGCATATGGCATACATTCTGATCTAGGTGTGATTACAGATCAAAGGACCGGAGCTAGGGTACACCTGTATCCTTCAGGGCCGCTACATTAACCACATCGCCTGCAAGGCTTTCAATTCTAAGGAGGTGAGAGCTCGACGGTGCCCTAGCTTGGCGCCCTTGGAAGCGCTGGGAGCTGACACAAGTCACGCTGCTGCGCAGAGGATCACTATGGTCACTTCCTTCCGAGCCAAAGATGTGAACATTCCCGACGAGTCTGTCTTGACTACCATACGAACAATCACCAAGCGCAACAGAATCAACGCTCAATGGTCCTCTTACCGACTTAAGCTTGTTGGTGAGTATTTGCCTAGTCACCTTTGTCTTCGGATCTTGAGATTTTTTGCAGCCGAGCGAATGAGCCAGCTAGCCATGAAGATCGACAGTGAGACCAAGGACGACGTCGATGCAGTGAAGGACGTCTGCAACAAGAAAACCATGCAGACATTCCTTGATGAACAGGCCAAGTATTTGCAGCATGGTATCAATGAGATGATGGACTAGGCTTCAGGCTTCAAGCTCTCCGGGGCCTCATGGCTTGCCAGAGAAGGGAATTTGCCTAGCTCCTTTTCTATCCGCTCCTTCTTCATCGCTCAATCTCTCCCTCTGTCCTCAAGTACGGTCTTGTGATTAGCCGTAGCCTTCTGTGGTCGCGAATGTAGCGATCAGACAACAGCGATTGGCCAGGCTGGTTGTGGCCTAGTAAATTTTACCTAGCTCGTTCTGTTTACGGCTATTATGCTTGATAATTACTGGCTTCTTGATCTGCCGACGTTCTCTGCATCGGATGGGAGAGCGCTTTTTGGCTCCGAGGGGTGCGCGCCTTGCCAAAAGGCTTTTCTGGTGTCGCTCGCATGTACTGCCCTTCCAAAGGAGACGCTTTCGCGGATTTTGTATGTATGAAATAGCTGAAACCACTTCGCGGCCTTCAGGTCATCCCGCTTTACGTTTCTTCTTGATTGGCTTTGCAGTCTTGCGAGATGCAGCCGCTGCTTCGGCTTCGTGGTATTCACCGTGAGCCTTTGCTGAGAAGGAGAACAGACGAGAGCCACAGATTCTGCAGGTCACCATACTTGGCTGGTGCTCTCCCACATAAACGATGTCATCCTCTTCATCGGCGCTGTCATCCGACAAAATCTCAGGCTTAACTTCCTCTTCTTCTGCCTGAATAGATTCAATGGCTGCAATACTCCGTTTTGTGCCGCCTGGAAGTGCCTCAAGCGCCTCGATATCATCCGAGCCAAGCTGAGTAAGATCGATAGAGTCCGTCTGCTTAGGCTTTCGGCGCGCTAGAGCCTCGTACAAGGTGGGATTGGGTCTGGAAGTAGAGAAATTGGTTGCGCACACGTTGACGCTGTCAAATTATAGTTAGCTTGGAGGTCAAGAGCACGTCGGAATTGACGGATCTTACATAGTAATATAGCAAGCACAGCTTGTCGAAGTGGTCTTGAGTATCTTCTGCAGCATGGCAGTCAAGATCCCTTTGGTAAGCTTGTTCGCCCGATCTGCGGCGGCCACATGCTCATCAAGGGCATCTATAGGGAATGTCACTGATTTGCTTTCGCGGCCGCGTTCGTAACCACGTCTTATAGTGAGGCGAAGTAATGTGGGATACTGCGCCCATTTCATGGACTTCTGCTTTCCTGCTTCCTTGGCTGCCGCTACGAGCGAGCTTCCATCCGGAGCTTCAGTCAATTCTTCTTCTAGCCGCTGCAGGAGATGTGTAGCTAGTCTATTGATCTCCTTGAGAACATCCTGGAAGTTGTGTAAGCCAACATGCGAGTTTTCAGTGCTGATCTGCACGGGGTATTCAGGAGATGGATTGACTGGTTCTTCATCTGTGCCAAATAACATGTCCCAAAGGCGTGGTCCAAGTTTGATATTGAACATCTTGGCAAAGTCCTCCCGGCTCAGATTGGTTCGTACATATGAAGAAATCAGAGTCTCGGGCAGATCCTGCCCAGCTAGCTTTCGAGCAAGATTCTCTTGGACCGTCTTGCATATCGTATGTCCAAAGCCTTGAAGTCTGTAGATGTGAATGAAGCTAGTCAGAAACCATCTGCAGCTCTCGCGGAAAAGGCCTTACTTGCGGATCTCGAAGCCACCTATGAATGCGGCTTGCTCCTCTCTCCAGCGCCTGACATCTGGATTCTAAGTGGTCTGGAGTGCAGGCTTATTCAGACTTGCCACAAGCTTGCCTATGATCTTGTTATGAGCGATACCGGCCGAGGTGGTGAAGCCTAGTTCTGTGTGGATTCGCTGTCGAATATGGCTAGCCAGATGCGCAGCTGACAAGAGCTGCGGCGAATACTCAGAATCTTGACTGACGGATGCTTGTGGGAGGACTAGAGACGGATTGGTAGCGAGATCGTAGTAGAAGCCGCTGCCAGCAGAGCTTGCCTCTTGTGACAAATTGAAGAAGATCCTGCCAGCAGAGCTACTCTGTGCTGCAGCCTGGTCTAGCTCCTTTTGATGCGCATTTACCATATCTGTAACATCGCAGAATAGCTCATCCATTCCAAGGCGTTCCACCTTTCTATCCCATACTATTGACTTGACCAGACGAGTGACTGCTCTTGAGAAACGCCTGTAATTCGTAAGATCTTCACCGTTGACGAGAATAAGTTCAGGATACATCTTCATGGCCTCCTTTACGTTTTGAAGCTGAGGCGGTTGCGTCAGTCTTGTGAATTGCCTTATTGATCGCTTGTAGATATATGTACCTTGGAACATGCAGACATCAGCATAAGACCTTCGTCGACATTGGACTTAGCCGACCTTGTGTATCCCATGGGCTCTCGCTTCATATGAGCACGTCGCCAGAATATACTGTACGCAGCTTGTATAAGCTTCTTCATTCTACTTCGTATCGAGCCGCATCGTTGTGCACCTTCTGCTGGATTCCAACAGGCTTGCCGACAAGGTCAGGATTGAGCAGCCGTTCGCAGGCCACATAGAAGCAGTCCATATCGATGCTAATGATGACTCGTCCAGGCATAGGGTCATTCAGCGAACTTGCTGCTCTCTTCACGTCTTGTCCGGCCATGATGATATGGAATTAGGACAGCCTCAGATCGAGGTCAGACTACCGAGCAGCCCAGCAGCAGGAGAGGAGTGATGTGACCTCAGTCTCGCCATATCATCTGAAAGGCCAGCGACAGCAAAAAATGGGTTGCGAAGAAAGCAACCTATGGCGGCAAGGAATGAACGTAAAGTTGCAAGAATGTGAGAAAGATAGTGATGGTATTACATGATGATGAGCGACCGCTAGTAATCATGCCTCTTCAGCTGCTTGCGCCAAGATGCCAGACCCTTGTTGACCATCTCGTTCACGATGCCAGCAGCAATCTCCATCGCGTCAAACTCTACGACACAGAGGCTTATATGATAATTCGCGTAAGTCTCGCCATTAGTCGCGTTCGGATAGACCTCCAAGCTCGAGTAATAGTTGCTGACGTTGTGAAACTGCCAGATTAAGCTCTCCGTCGAATTCTACGTGTGAGGCAATGTCAGCCTTTGACAATAGATGACTTGGAGCTCTGCGCACCCATTGATGATGGATATTGCCGTTCCCTCGGTCATTGGCGGTCGCATTGATCAGAACTTCTTTCAAGATGAGGGTATCATCGCTTTCGGGGGTTGCCAGTCAGCTTACTTCATTTCGAAGTATCAAAGCGACCCACAAGACGTATGATCTGGCTGCGCCGGTCGCGTTCCTGCCATGATAAGCCGTATCATTTCCTTCAAAGTTGACCAAATCTCCAGGTCTATATGTATATTCAGTGCAAAATCCTGTAGGCTTCGGCAGCTGACCTACACCGCATTAATCCACTTCGAAAAGTAATCAGCAGCTCTGGCCAGGTCGTAGTTGGGCTGGTCAGGCTGCAGACGCTCGAGTCGCTCGGCATAGGCAAGATAGCCGCCAGAACAGACGTAGCCATTCCAGTCTCTAGGCTGTAGAGGCTGAAACAGTCTTGATCGTCAGCGAACAGAGATGCTGTGGACGCCAGCTCTCACTTACCAGACTTGTGACCAGATTCTGCAAGGAGAGCAGGAGAGAGGCTATGATTAGGCTTGCACGCATACTGCTCCAGCGGGTTCGTATCAAGCAGAGGAACTCATTCAAGCAAGTCTCTGACCGTTCAGAGAAAGCTGTGCTGCCGTGTTACAGTCTACTGAAAAGGCCTCTTTCAAAGGCAGACAAGCAGACTTTTCTCCCGAGAAGATCGGGATCATCTCCTGAAGGTTTCGGCAGTCGTTTGCTGAGCGTTGCCTGCTACTCGAAGACCCTTTCAGACCCGCATGGCCGGATTATGGCGGCGACCTTGCAGGAGGCTGCTTCTGCCGAAGGTCGAAGTCTACAATCCTAAGTGGTAGGGTCAGAGTGTCCTGTGCCGAATTTAGGCGCCCTAGGCGTCCTATTTTCGGCAAAAGGCATCGCAGACAATGTCCCTGACAGTTTCACCGACAGAAAGAGTGAACGGGGAACCGATTGCTGACATCAAATAGAAAAGTTGAGCGTATAAACTTTCGTAAGTCACTGAGAGCAACAGCTAGAAAGATGAAAGATGAAAAGGCTGAGGGAAATGACAGGTGTGGACATTGCGTAGATACTGTAAATGACTCTACATAGCGTACCTGAGTAAGAGGATGTCAGTCTGTGTTCGTATCAAGATCTTCAAGGGTGAATACACTCACTTCCTAGTCCATTCTCTAGCGGTCGCTTCGTACTTTGCCCTATCGGTCTTGTATAGTCTAGAAGGCGAGCATGATAAGCGAATGTGCTCATCTCAAAGGAAACAGCTTTACGCACGCGGCAATATCCGGAACTAGAGGATCATCGGGATTTGGGTCTGTAAGCATCGAGCAAATGGAGAGAAGGACTAGTCCAATATCAGCCGAGCGTAGTTGTTGTGAGCATCATACTGGCACACCTTTAGAAACTGTCAACGCCGGACTCCATTGATCCTTGAGAATATCGAGACAGATGGATCCGTTCGAGTTGATATTGGGATGGTAGCACTTTGTTGTGAACTGGACCTTGGGCGGCTTGAAAGGGTAGTCGGTAGGGAAGGTAATTGACACTGCAATGTCTGTCAGCTTCGCTGCTCCTCTTCTTAAAGACGTTCTGCTGACGGAAGAAAACGCCGCCAGAGTAAGGGGAGTCGCCCTGATAAGCAAACACGCAGTCGATTAGAACATAGCCGTATTCTGTATACTTGCCGATGCCTACAGGTCCCATTATCGTCGCCTGCCATCTAGGAATTGCAAAAGGCCCAAAATCAGCACGACGTCGGACGTGCACGGCGTAACGAGGTGACAGATGTCGGGATAGCCGGCCAGCCAGCACTCGCAGCGCTGTTTCTATAACTTACTTGTACAGATCATCACCGGTTGGCCCTGCTGAACACGACGAAGGGGGATCGCGGCCCAGGTCGATGAGCTCCTGAGAAACGAGAACAGACGCGGCCAAAAGGGTTTAGGCATTGAACAGATCACGTCGATGGTTTATCGTTGCTATTTCACCTTGTTGATGCGCTTCAATGCCATGGTTTATCTTGCGAAGGAATAGGTTGGTGTCTGCAGAGGGTTCAAGGATTTGGGCTTTGAAATGAGGTAAGAATTCGAAACCTGAATTATCTAGATGCCAGCTTACAGATGCGAATTCTAGATTTCAGACTGAGCCAAAGGCAAGATTGTATCAATCAGCTCGACGGAACACGCCAGAAGCAAGTACCGCCACAAGGCAAGGTCGGTGATAGACTCCCTCAGCTTCAAGCGCAGGGGGAACAGCATAGCATCTATGTATGTGTTGTATTGCAGGCAACGCCAGCTACTTCCTGTGTATCATGGCATCGCGGCCCGGCCCTACGCCGATCCACTCAATAGGCACACCGAGGAATTGCTCGATGAATTCTACGTAGTCTTTGCACTTTTGTGGCAGCTCACTGTACGAGCGGCATTTGGTGATATCTTCCTGCCAGCCAGGAAGCGTTTTGTATTGAACCTTGACTTTGTCGCTTTCCAAGAGCGCAAGATCAGCTGTCGAATGCATGGGGTCAGCTTTGATACTCACACCCTACACTTGACGTGTTCTCTCACCTGGGAAAGTCTCGTGTATCTGCCCAGCAATCTCGTAGCTTGTAGCTATCTTGAGCTCAGGTAATTGGTCAAGGACATCCAACTTCGTCAAGTTGAAGCTTGTATACCCGTTGATGAGATTTGAATACTTGACGACGACAAGATCCAGCCATCCGCATCGCCTCCTGCGACCAGTCGTCACACCGTACTCGGCGCCTACCTCCTGCAGGTGGTTTCCTGTAGCCTGCAAGCCAATACATCAGTTTGAGGACTGATAGAAGGTCGCTTGCTCCTACTCACATCGAGCAGCTCTGTCACAAACGGACCAGCACCGACACGAGTCGTATAGGCTTTCACGACTCCCACCACATTTCCGATATACTTGGGCGGGATACCGAGTCCTGTGCACACGCCTCCAATAGAAGTACTTGACGAAGTAACGAAGGGGTATGTGCCGAAATCAAGATCCAGCATAAGAGCATTGGCGCCTTCTATCAAGATGCGCTTTTGCGATGCGAAGGCTTTGTGGATGAAGGAGACTCCGTCGACTACGTACGGACGTAACCTGTCGGCGAGTTCCTGCACGTTTCATCAGCTGTCAGACCTCCTCGTGGTAGCGGTAGAATAGCGTGGCGCCCTCACCTTATATCGCTTAATTTCGCCTTCAGTGTCGTATTCGAAGTGTCCGTATCGCTTGAATCGCCCTTCTACAAGCTTTCTGAACTTCGTCTCGAACTGCGCAAAGTCATCATTGACAAGATGGTGCACCCTCAATCCAGACCTTGAAGCTTTGCTCGAATAGGCCGGACCAATCCCCTTCTTTGTTGTTCCGATGGATTTACCGCCTAGCTCTACTTCTTTCAAGCCGTCTACGATCTGGTGAAAATCGAACACGATGTGGGCGCGGTCACTCAGGAAGAGTCTGCCATCGCAATTCAGGCCTGCGCGAAATCCGATCAGTATACAACTCGTGAGCTTTGATAGCAGTACATACCTTTCTTTTCCAGCGCATCAAGCTCTGCGAAGAAGCTCGGCACGTGTACCACCACTCCGTTTCCGATGTAGTTGTTGCAATTGGGATTAACCAAACCTGCACATAAGTTTTCAGTATTGATAGGCAGGACCGCTATATGAGCCATGTAGACGCACCGCTCGGTAGCAGATGGAAGTCGAAAGTCGTCTTCTTGGATGAGCCGTCCTGTTGAGGCATGTTTACGACGATGGTGTGCCCGGCATTGTTTCCTCCTGCAAATCTTGCGCAGATGTCTATTTCACCAGCGAGAATGTCTACCAGCTGTTTGCAGATATGTTAGTCCTGCCGTGAGAAACAAAGCCTTTGAGCGGTTGACTCGCTTTGCCTTTGCCTTCGTCGCCCCTTCAGACGCAGTAAGCCATCATGAAAGCATAAGGATGGAGAGGATCAAGAAGCCATCGTAGAAAGCCAGAAGCATGCCGGAAAGTGTCGTCGAAAAGAGGGGGGCCAGGAAAGGGTAGCATTTAGGTCGAGCTTCGACGTCTTCGTTCGCAAAGCAATAGCACCTACCATTGCGAACCCAGCACTACCGTCGCCTTGTTTTGCGTCAGCCCTGCCATGGCTGAGAAGCTGCTGCGGGTCCGTCGGAGATGGTAGGAGCAAGACCCATCAAGGCGAAGATAGGGGAATACGGCAAGATATAAGATAGCTACAGCAGTCCTGCAATGTTGGCACAACTACATTCTATCGAGCTACCGAATAATGCGTCGAAGCCCGCGACAGCCGGGCACAATCCTGTCCACCTCTTTATGCATCTCGACACAACGTCTTTTATCCATATTGTAATGCTTCAGAGGATGCGGCTATACTTTGAGTATTACTGCTTTGCCCTGGCCAAGCTTATACCTCAATATACGCTCCCGGCATGCTGATCTGTTCCCGGTATCCTGCTACCAGGCGTCGCTAAGAGGTTCGCAGACGACCCTCTACGCAAATTATGCGCTACTCTCTTCACCGACTCTGTAAGCTGCTCTCTTGGGACTAGGGGGGAAGGTGCTCTGGGCGCATCGGGAACGGGGGCGCTAAGCCCTTTGAACCATTGCGCGAGTCGTTGTTTCGGCAACACGATCTCGTTGTCTTTTGTTGATGCTGGGTAGGGTGGGTATGTAGGTGTGCTAGGCCGGCGGCCACCGCGAAGTGGCCCGACTTCTGAGCAGGCCCAGATATCAGGCTCGTGTGAGTCCATATCGAGGTAACTCTTTTCCTCGTCTTTTGGTTTTGCGCACGACTGATGATGTGCGTGCCATTCATCCCTTTTCCCGGTCCATGAACAGACCCTGCATCCAATATCCAGCTCGTCCAACAAGCCTTGAACGATTCTGTTCGCTGCTACTAGATCTTCTCTTCGCAGGGAGCCTCGGCATGTGGGACATCCTTTCCTCTTGCTTAGCCAAACGGAAATACAGGAAGAACAGAAGGTATGCCCGCAGGTTTGGCCTGCTGTGAGGGGATCTGACAGCGGTTCGCTGTTGATGCTGCATAAGCGGATCGCATCTAAGCGATTCAGTGACATACACCCTACCTGCAGATTGGACAGATGAGGTAGCTCGATATTTGTTCTTCGTTGCAGTACGTAAAGCCAGCAGCATATGCGAGGTCTTGCTCGTTTGACATTGTATTCTCCAGGATCATTGCCCTATGTGCAAGAACGAGAAAGAAAGGCGTGGTCTGCATTGAATCTGAGAGTTTCGCGTAGAGTGCAGGGCCAGGATACCGGACGGATGACAGCCGAGACCGCGTGCAGGAGGAGAACATGCTTCCCGCGAGCAGGATGATCAAGCTTATGGTGTGTCGTTGCGCCTTCCTCGGCCGGGCTCGTCAGTGTCGTAGGAACGGTGTCGCTCTGAGAGCCGCGTCTGATAATTGGAGACTTGGACGAGGCTGAAATGTCGTTATGTACCCTTGCAGAAGGTTTATCGCTTGAATGAATGGCCTCATGTAGGTAGAGTCAGCCCCGCTTTCACAGCCGTTTACCGTAGGTCGTCTTTCAGTCTCAGAACAATCTTGACGGGTTTTGACAGCATCTTGCACAGCTTCTGGCCCGCTTGATCCACCAGTCAGATCGGTAGAAGTCATGTCGAAGCTCCTTAAATCCCAAGAAGCGCCCGAGGTCGAGCAGCACGAAGTCGACCGTGCGAAGCGAGAAGTCTACACCCATGTCGCATTCAAGATGATCCAGGCGACATCTCTCATTGCACCTTCTGCTGGTCTTGCGCGAGGACTGTATGCCCTATGTTTACTGATCTGTGCAAATGACCTTGTTCCAATTGGGCTGAAACGACGTTGCGGGACGCCCGCATGACAGATATCGAAGAAATGTACGCTTTTCCAGTCCTATCCCCTTCCACACACTACTCTAAACGAGATATGATTCTACGATAGTTCTCAGCAAGCAGATGGCTCCGGAACAGCGCTCTCTGGACATTCGCTTTTGGAACGGCTTCCGGGCTGGCGATGACGTGGGGCAGACTTCGCAACGAGCCAGAGTTCGTCTATCTTCCTTGACTATACATTATAATTAAAGCTGACCGGACTGTCTGCAGTATCGCAATCTATGATCGAGCATATCGAATCCGACACAATGTTACTCAGGTATGCTTTAACAAGACTTGACTGAAGCCTAGTCATCAGTACTTACTCTTCTTCTAGGTCCGCGTGGACGACTATTCGAAAGTCGGCGCGATTCTTGGTGCTCTCCTCACCACTACTGTCTTCCTGAAGCGCGCAAGTCTAGTATACACTATCTTTGGAGGAGCATGTCAGTCATTTTCTCTCCCGATTATCGCGGCGAGCTGACATGAACTCTTCGTGTGATACAGCACTAGGAATCGCTGGAGGTGTCGCTACTCACACAGTACAGATGATGCAAGAAGAAGGGGCCAAGAAAGCTGCTGAGAAAGCGAAGAAGGCATTGCCTGATCCAGTAGAGCTTGCTGAGGGAGTAGCGTCTGGCAGCAAGTAGTCTGGCAAGCAAAGAGCTTGCCATCACGTTCCGGATATTCGCACTTCGCTGTGGCCATAATGTATCATAATCTCTCATCAATACACGGTAAAGGACCGTCCAGAAGTCTGTGCGCGTCTTGATGATCGAAGTACTGCTCGATTTGAAGGCCGACCTCGCTTCATTTTGCTACGCATCCTTGATCTACAACAACTATAACTGTCAAGCCTTTCCTTGCCCGTCTATTCAATCGTCGTCAACTATGCTTATTCCAGCTGGCTGAACTGCATTCGCCGATACTCCATTGATAGCTTCGTCTATCCTCTTGACTTTGATCTCCTCTTCTCTCGGCTGATCATCATCCTTCTCTTTCTCATCCTGCCCTCTGAAGAGTATCGAGCCAGGAGCACCGTTTGCCAATTTCCGTTTCTTCTGCCTTGCCTCGGCGCCATCTTCGCCATCATCATCAGAATCGCTATCTGATCCATCTTCTTCTTTGGCAACTTCGCCATCCGCTTTCTTTGTGCCAGACGCAGAAGTAGATGTTCCGGCTTTCGGTTTATTCTTTGATTTCGCCTTCTTCTTGAGACGTTTCGCACGGTTCTTCGCTGTCTTTGCATCGTCTTCTGCTTGTCTTGCTTTCTGTTTCTCTGCGAATTCGCGCTCTTTGCGGTCCTGTAGCTTACGGTCAGACCAGGCTGTAGTTGACCGACGTGTGCTTCTCGACCCACCCGCTCGTCCTCTTCTTCCATGATGGCTAGACGTTCGTACTCCCTCCGCCGTGCTTGCTTGTAGACGTGAAACTCGCCAGAACCTGTTTCATTTCGCCAGATCAGCGTGGTGTTTCGCTTAGAATCTTAAAGAGAAACGCACCAGCTCCAGCGCTACTTCCTTGCACGTTCGGTATCATATCTCTAGGAGCTGCTATCGTGCGTTTCTTTGGGCCATCAAGGTGCAGAACAACTTCTTTGCTGGGATCTTGAAACAGCTTGTCGAGCTGAGCTTTCTGCGCTTCAGCAGCGTTCTTGGGCTTGGTGCTGGCGCTACTGCTGCCAACATTGGGAGAAGGTGAGGGCCGCGTGGAACGACGAGAACGGTCAGCTTCAGCCATGTCGAAAGATTGGGAAGTATGGGCAAGAAGTCAAGATGCAAGTCCGGCTAGGACAAGATATGTAGTAAAGTCGCTTCTTGGATCCATTGCTAATGCCTCTAAGCTATGTTGAGATGTGATGCTAGGACAGTACATAGGGTCGAGCACTGCTGCTCGAACTAAATAGGGGGATCATGAGAGAAAGCGAATAGGGAGAAGAGAAGGTATCCAGTCGTGGGGTTAGCCTATCATACAACGAGAAGAGGATTAGAAAGAGAAAGTCTGGAGGAAAAGAAGAGCAGCCGTGCTTGGCCTGCTGCGATCGGGAGAAACGGCTCTGGACAGCCAAGAGCATGAGTGTACTTTGAGGGCGATCCCCTGCTGCATCGTTCACTGGAAAGACAGAAGAGTGGGTTCAGCTGATGTCCACTGGCCTGCAAAGTGCGCTCACCATGAAGTACATTGTATGCTCGAGGTTGGCGTGAATCTGGCGCAGGCGGCCTCGTGCGGAGCGTAGCTTCTCGTCTCTGATTTCAGCTTCCCTGCCGCTGCTCGCAGAACTGATGATGGTCGAGGAATCATCGTCATCGTTACCTAGATGAGCACGAGCGCGAGTCGCAACGTGATGAGCGTAGTAGGCGGGAGAAACGATAGAGACAGAGCGAGTCGAGCGTGGGTAGATGTAAGCCAAGTGATAGGTGAGCTGCTGGATGGCATCTGCACTGAGCCGAGACTCGTCTCGAAGGACGGCATAGTGGCACGGTCGAGATGTTCCGAGAAGACCACCGTGCGACATGAGATACTAAAGGGAGAAGTCAGCTGGAGTTGCGGAAGAAAGGAAAGAAGAGAAGACATACAAAGTCATTGTCGGTCGGATGAACGATGTCCAGATCGATGACTGTGCCAGCTCGAACGTTTCCAGAACGATCACCTCCATCACTCGTAGCAGGGAAGAAGCGAATGTGGTGTCTTTTTCCGCAGACGATGTATGTGATAGGCGGGTTGAAAGAAGCCTCGATCTGACCGCAGGCCTCTGCAAGCGATAACCAACTTGTATCAGCTAACTATGCCTCAAGATAGAAGAAAAAAGGACACCACGTACTCTTGATTGCAGTGATTTCTCTTCTGCAGACCTCAGCGTACTGACCTTCAGAGACACCATCTCTGTAGAAGATGATTCTCTCTGGCTTCTTCTTGGTAGACTTGAAGAACTTCCTCAGCAGACCAATAGCCATATCCTCCAAGTCCATGATGATCTCTTCTCTAGAGTTCTGGACACGGACAGCAGTAGCATATTGAATGCCTTGCAAGTCGTGTGAACCGACGAGGGCGGCGATGGAGGGGTTCTGAGAACCTGGACCTGGGTGACCGACATCTGCGCCGAAGATGATAGTGGGCTTCTGGGCAAGACCAGAGAGGATACCGTCCTTGACGACTTGATTGATACCCGCTAGCTTGACATTGACCTTGAGAGCGACGTTCTGGTAGTATTGTGGCTTGGCATTCCTGGCTTTCTCTGCAGGTTCAGGTGCAGTCAGTAACTGCTCAAATTCAACGATCAGGGAGGCATGTCTTACGGATGACCAGATTCTGCGTAGCGACACCAAGACCGACGTCTCCAGTAGCTTTGATCAGAGGGTATTGCTTGGAGTTCTTCATGGGAACCTGCATTGCAACTCTGTGTCAGAAACTTTCCTCCATCAAGAGGCTAGTCAGCACTCACGTAAGTCAGGATAAACTGGGGCGGGTTCTGAGGTGTGAGGCCAGCAGCTTGAGAAGCCTTGATGAAGGCTCCGCGTACGTCCATCTAGTGTGTAGCTTGTCAGTAGTCTTTAAGTCTTACAAAGTGTTTGAGATTACTCACGACATCTCCAGCGTAGTGAATGACGGGTTGCCTGTTGGCGAACTGGATGCCGAATGCAGAGCAAGCGCCAACGAAGTTTGTAACGGATTGTTGGGCAGCCTGCATTGGGAAGCTACGATCAGGAAGAGAGGATTTAAGGAGATTCATAAGCCAAGATCAGTACAAACTGGAGTGTCGAACTCACCCTGGATCTCTAGGTCCGCTGCCTCGTTCATTATCGAACACGATGACGACCCATCTCTCGATCTTTCCAGCAGCAGTACTTCTCTTTCCTCTGATATCCCATCCGCCATCTCTTGGGTTCGTGATGGACTCGCCGTTTCCTCTTTGATCAGCATAAGCTAGCGTTGGGGGAGGAAGGACTCGAGCTTTGACTTGAAGAGGGGATTGCTCGAGACCGAACTGCCAGGCTCGAAGGGTCTCGTTTCGGCCTAAGTTGAGGTATTGTAGGCCTGTTCGGATGAGTTGCAAACGTGCATTGGGAGGCTGTGTGGTAACTTTACAGATAGACGAAGTCAGCTGAAGACTACGGGAAGGAAGTCGGAGAATAGAAGAGCTTACATTTGAGAGCATCTGCAACCTGTTCGGGCGAAAGCTTCTTTGTGAACTTGTTTCCTCGTTCGACTTCGCAGACTTCCATAGGGTACCACGCCTTCTTGGTGACTTGTACACACGGTAGAGTAGGGAAGCGAAGAGTATAATTATACATCTTCTGGAAGTATGTCTGGCAAATCAACTACAGTCAGCTCTTTTCTCCCCATACTCTGAAACAATAATCTCACCTGGATGGTCCACTGCTCTCCGTTATCTCCCTCGAATTGCAGCTGAGAAGCAGGCATCTTCGACAACGCTCTGATCTTGTACTTCTTGCGTCTGGTCTTCTTGCCATCGCCAGACTCCAGAGAGCGAGTGACGATTTGCAGTCCCTTGACGAAGCGCTCGAGTTGGATACGTTGGCGATCCATGTTCCGAGCGAGCTGGGATGGATCTTGGACCCGCATGAACTTGACGGCTACTGTGACCAGGTCGCCAGCCTATTGACGAGAGAACGGAGGTGAGTGTCCTGGATGTAGTGGAGAACATCACAAGAGAAGCTTACCTGGATGAACGCCATCGCCGTTCTATCCATGTTGACGATGAGCTTTCCGGGTGTTCTATCAACGAAAGGAAAAATGTCAGCGAAAGTATGGATGGAAGAATAAATGAGGACTCACGGTCTGATTGACGTGAAGTATCCTCCCCACATTTCCACTATGAAGATGAGAAAGAAGGAAGTAAAACAAAGGAAAGAGAACGTGGAGGAGAGAGAGAGAGAGAGAGGAATCCGATTGTTCATCTTGCGTAGTTTCTAAGGTAGAGTGAAGATCGCTACTCACGGCCGCCCTGGATCATGTATGGCGTCTCTCCCTGCCTAGGAGGAGGGTAGAAAGATGCTTTCTGTTGATCGTACGCAGAATGATATCAGTACATAAGAGGAGGGTCAGCTAACAGGTACAAAGCGAACCTTGCTTGGGTACTCGAGGGATGGCTCATTGCGGATCATGACGTTCAAAGCTGGTGAGCCAGAGAGTATCAGCAAAGGCTACGAGAGCAGTAAAGGAACGGGCCGTCTTACCATTGATGGCCATGAGGACACTGTGAAAAGAAGATTATGATGGGGAGTAGTTGGAGGAGGATGAGAAAAGAGGGAGAAGCAGGGGGGAAGGGGGATGAGAGAAAGGTGCAGAAAGGTGGAGAAAGAAGGACACGTCAGACAACGCTTATAAACGAGGATGTTGCTGGGTGTACTCACTTGCTAGAAGCTGATTGTCCACCTCCGATGAAGACTGCCAATTCGTGGAGGTTGACCTGGGCTACAAGGCGGATCTACAGATATACGAAGCATTAGCACGATCTTTGCTATAGTTTAGAAATGAGTCTGAGATGGGGGAAGGGTATAATTCAAGAGAAGGCATAGCTGAAGGATCGGAAGAAGAGGGGAGGGGAATAGGCGAAAGAAGGATGGAAAGTCGACTTACGCTGACTTTGAATGTTCTTCCTCTTGGTTCTTGACCTGGACGAGGAGGTCTGTCACCATCTGGCAGGAAGATGCTTGCTGTAGCTGTTGTTCCTTGGAAAGGAAGCGGCTTGGGAGCATATCTGGGACACAGACCATCAGCATGAATGTATGTCAATCTTCATCAACAGTACATACAGGTTCTTCTGTCCTGTATGTTATAAGTCGAGGTAATTTTCGGGCCGGGTATGGCATGGATGCAACAGAGGAATGTGAAGTCGAGAGAAGAAGGGAGGAAGAATGTGTCAGAATGGGAGTATAGGATCAAGTAGACTGTCCAGAAGAAGTCCGCACCATCGTAGACAGCGGCAACGTCGCCAAAGAGGCCGTTCTTCTTCATCTCTGCATAGATCTGGCGGTTGACGCGGGCTGGGCAGTCGGGGTCGATTTCGACCTGGGAAAAGGTTGGACGGTAGAGCATCAGCAACAATATAACATCTTCTTCCTTCGTTGTTCCCTACTCACATCGTAATGCATGATCTATTTGACGAGGATTCCCGGCGGGGAACGGGCTCAGCTATGCTTCAACATGATGAAACACTGAGTAGATGTGCGCTCACGTTGAAGTCTGGGAGCTTGTTGACCTTGAAGGCATTCGCCAGAACGAGCACCTTTCGGCCGCTCCTGCAGGCAGATCATTCCATTAGCTCTGTACCCTCCATGGCCATCATTCTCATCCATCCAGCTGCATCATCCCACTCACTCTCCTGTCCCACGGCGTCTGTCGAGCTCCATGGCTGATGACTACCTACTGATGGGATAGCTGGTGTGTAGGCTGATGTCCAAGAGAGTACGCGACAGGGGTGAGGCTATGATAGGGTAGGGTAGGCTGGACTGGGGACTAATCGCTTGAAAGAGAAACTGAAAAGAAGAGAAGCAAGAGGCGAACAAGAAACAATCTATTCTTTTTATGCTCCTGCTGGAAGACGGGCCTGACGTCGAATCTTCCATCTTCCACTTCCGCAACAGTGGAGGAAGATCAAGTTAGCGTAACGGACATCCCGTCTACTCGCGTACCTTCCCGTCACTGGTGTATACACTGCACAGACGAGCCAGCTAGCTGCTCGGAGCTGGGGAGAGTGCTCCGAGGAAGAACCGTTGAGGGGGACGGAGAGACGTTGTTCGAATATTCGCAGCCTCCCCTCTAAAGGATGAAGACGTTGAGTATCTTCCAAGCTGATGTCATGCGGCCCCGTTCATGCCTAACGTTCCTCAGCCGCCTGTAGATGTGCCCTCTCGACCAGCGCAAATGGCTAGCTCCAGGAGCTCACCTTCGCCCGCAGCTTTAGAAGGCTGGACTCCTATGAGATCATTAAGACAGCTTCTGCATCATCAGCTGAGCTGTCCGTTTGTTGTGCAAAGCTGGTCAGTCTGCTTTGCTAGACGGGAATCGCGAGTCTTTTGGATCATAAACAGCATTCTTTCTATATCCCTTCCCTTTCCTCACGAGCTTACAACTGTCCCAACAAATCGTATACTGATCGGAAGCCCTTGACTCTTCTAACTGAACATCCCAAACTCTGAGACCCATTTTCTCCATTTCGTATAAACATTATACTGCGTCCTTATCTCGCTTCTTCTTTCCACCAAGCAGTATACACCCAGCTCTGGCTGTATATTTCGCTATTCACCGTCCGGGACGAGTTGCAATCATTCCTTCGTCGTTCGAGCTAGAGCTTTGCTTGTGCACTCTTGTTTTTCGCTAACCATTGTTCGCACATGTCTGCTGCTTCATAAGCGTAACCGACGCTCGCTTGATAGCCTGTGCGAAGAATAATCAAATCTCAGCACCTCCATTCACACACCCGGCTAATCACCCTCCAATGACTAGTAGAAGAGAAAGCAGATAATTGAAGAAGGCTGAAACTCACCGGCTGGTCCGATACCGTAAGCCTGGATACAAGCGACTTTACTGTTCTTGATTCTTGCTGAAGAAGAGGCTGGAGCTAGATGCACAGCATCTGAAACGTCCAGTTCCTCAAGATCGAGTCGTGCACCTCCTGCTCGACCTGGCCGGAACCCTACATTGTGAGAAACGATCTTGACTAGAACCATTGAGTTCAGGGTCAGCGAAAGCGGAATACAAGAGAACGAAAAGCGGGGAAGAAGGAAGAAAGCGTACTGTCTTTCCATGATTTCCCATTTGGACCAGCTAGTGCGGGACAGAGCTCGTATGTCCGCTGTAAGATTCTCTCTGCAAGCTTGAAGTCGGGCGTGTATTCCCAGTTGTTGACTTGGAAAGATCCTCCTCTAATGATCATCAAAGAGAAGCCAGAGAAGGACATCAGCTTGTGCACTCCTGCTCTACGGAGTCCTAAAAGCTCACAAAACGACATGTTCCTCCTTGCCTGGCCTAGGGATGATGTATACAGGTTCTGGAATCTCAGTGTCTTTTGTAGTGCTTGCGTCTGGATGATCCTGCGTCTTCATATAGCACGTCTTTACTCCCGGAGCATGTACAAGGACCGTCTGTCCCCTAATGGGATAGATGACTTCTTCCTTCTTCTGCTTATCACTGAAAGAGGAGGAAGAAGAAGACGAAGACCCCAGAATCGAACGAGCTCCCAAACCCGTAGCGTTTATGACGATGGGGACACTCCCGAATTCAGGTAGGGTATACGCTTCTTGGACTGTATTCAATCTTTTTCGAATGATCTGAACGCCTTTAGAGCGGAGTGTGTCTGCTAGATGGCAGAGATAGCGAGGAGCGTGTATGATGAATGATTTATACGAGATCAAACGCTGATCTGGAGTCGAAGAGCTAGCAGGTTGGTCGACGACGCTATACTGTTGCGGGAAGATGCAAAGGTCAGTCTGCGTATAAGCGAGTAAATGGCTTTGGAGACTTACATCGCGCACTATCTCCCTGAACCAGGGTTCGGGGCTGCTGGCTTTCTCGTAAGAATAGAAGGGAATGAGCTGGATTCAGATAAATGAAATGAGGAGGATGAGGAGGTGGAAAAAGAGATTAGTGCATCATTAGCACATTCTGTGACGCGCAGACGCTTATCCAGATATGGGCCTACTTCGCACAGCTCTGGGTGTTCTTGGGCAACTTTGAACAAGGCTTTGTATGTCTTTCTGTCCCATTCTTGCTCGCGCTTGTCGTTGTCTACATATACAAGGTGAGTCTTCTGCAAGAGCACGGATTAGCGCAAGCCGTACCAGCAAAAGAGCACCTGGGATAGCCAGGTCAGTGTTATCAATGAAATATCACCAAGCATGCTCACCAATTGCATCCAGCCCAAGGGGACGCAAAGCCGACAGATTCGCTATCTTCAGGGAGGTCCTGCAGGTTAGGCTCTTTCTTTCAGGACCGGATTAAGACAGAACGGGATAGTAGACGAGCGAGGTCATTACTTTTGCGACTATTCCGACTTTGTGGCCTCTGTTTGTTAGCTCTAGCGCTATCGCGAGTCCAGTCACGCCAGCTCCGATGATTACGGCGTCCATCAGGATATTAGGTAGAGTAGATGTCTGTGGGATAGGCCTTTGAATGCGCTTGAAACCGATTCTTGTTCCAGTAAAGGTTCAAGCAGAGCCAAGAGTATTGTCTGCCAGATTTGTCAATGTGCGTCTTATGCCAGGCCTGTCTAAATCTGATCTGATCATTCAACACTCTGCATTGATGGCATCAACAACCTGCATAAGACTCCACTAACAAAGCTGTACATCAACCCTCTAAGAGTCTTGAAAGCCGTCGGTCTATAAGGATCTTTAGGGGAAGAAGTCTTCATGGACGACAAGGCAGCGGCAGCCAGCACGAGCAGCAACAGCAAGACCAATAACAACGCAGTACCGCACAACGACGGCCCCAGCGATGTGACCAGCTCGCAAGTAGAGGGGGAAAAGCCAAAGCCGGGACAGGTCGGTAGAGGGACTCAGGCGTGTAAGTCGTGGGAGCATCGGCCAGCGCAGAGGAATCAGAAGAAGTTATACGTTACTCATGCGATCTGGTACCGCAGGCTCCGGGTGCCGGCATTCCAAGATCAAGTGCACCCCAGGCAGCGCGACCGTCGTCTTTCCTTGCAAAAGGTGCATCTCCCTCGGCGTAACCTGCGAGTGCGTAGCGTAATCTATCAAGGTAGCTTGCTGGCTAACCCTTCCTCGTCTGAAAGAGTCCTCAAACATAACCGAGGTCGAAAGCGCAAAGTCACAGGCGACGAGCAGCCGTGAGCTGAGTACTTTCACTGTATTATGATTCACATGCTGACTGTATATGTTTCCCTAAGTGCCCCCAAAAAGCTGCAAGCGACTCTGTACCCTACCGATCCAGCTTCGCTTGCAGCACTCCACGCCGATGGAGTCGCGAACATCTCTACCAACCCTTCTTCGCCTGATGGTTCGACATACATGGACTCTGTATCTGGTGGTTCTCCTGTATCAAAGCCTGCAGCCTCAGCTTCAAATCCAGATTCGCGATCCAATCTGCATATTCTCGAACAAGCAATAGCGATGCACGATGGGCAGAGGCCAGATGGAAGCAGCAGCAGTACCAATGTTATGAACAATCCACGCATAATAGGTATCAAGTCCGAGTTCCCAGACGGGATCACTCTCCCACGATTGTCGTCGGAATTCGGCAATAGCACCACAAATAGCTCCGCTCTGTCAGGGCCTTCAGCGCTTTCTTCTCTCGTCAACCAATCCAACAGCAACAGCAGTCATAGCAATGAAGCAAGTATGAGAAGCGCTGGAGGGGCAGCGCCTGGTAGTAGTAACAATGGTGCTGGAAGAGGAGAAAGCAGTGCAAGATACCAATCTTTTTCCCAGCAGCAGCAGGGTCAACAATCGCCGCTTCCTGGAACGTCCATCGCGGGTTTCGATAATGCTATTCAGTCAAGAACACAGTTGAATCCCCCAGTACAGTCTTTCTACAGCCCTTCCTACAACTCTCCGCTACATCACCAGCAACCATCTTCGAGACTTTCTGGGCCTACACAGCAGGCACCGTATCAACAGTCTTCACATAGCAACAATACGCTCCCACCTACGTCCAACTTGGCATATAATACCGCTGGAGATCCAGCTCGCAGCTATACAAGGATACCAGGGCAGGCGCAATCGCTAGCACAACAGTCTAGTAATCCATTTGGAAGACAGCAAGATACTACTAAACAACATCAGCAGAGCAGCTATCCACAGCGCTATGCTTCTTCGGGAAGCGAATCTCTCAATAATGCTTCTCTTCCTGGACTTCCTCCTGTCCCGTCAATGGGAGCAGGGCAATACCCCAACAACATATCCAATCACGCCAGTATGGCAGGAGCCAATGCTTCTGGCTCCACATCGGCAACCTCGACCAACCCCCTTCCAAAAATGAAGAACGCTCTATCTGCATCAGCGTCCACATCGGGCAGTACAACACATCCATCAAGCTCTAACCTCGAATCACTGAAGTTCCCATTCCTTCTTCCACAAGACGAAAGGCCAGGGCGGCGCGGGATATTCACTTTGAAATCGTTGATCAATCCGAAAGAAGGAGGAAGGAGAGCATCGGAAGACGTGGCATCCGGATCAGGCGCACGGCAGAGGGAAGATGAGTACGGCGGCAGTGGAGCAAGGAACCCCGACGCGACCGACGAAATCATGGAAGAAGAAGGGTCGGAAGAGGGTATAGGCCCCGGGACACAGTCATTGCACCAGAAAGAACAGGACCTCCTTTCTCAGGATCCTATAGAGGCAGGCGTACTCTCTGTCGAGGATGCAAGAACGCTGTTCAAGCTGTACATGGACGAAATGAGCGTCATGAATTGTCTGCTGGACAAGAGAGTGCATACACATGGTGTGTTCTAGTTATCCTATCTAAGCCTTGCGCGGATGGCACTTAAGAGATACACGTTGACACCCTTCTTTCTTTTCTTCCTTTTTTCCTACGTTGAAATCCCAGACTTTGTCCGCGCAAGATCACCTTTCCTCTACACCGCCATTTTAAGTGTCATCTCGCGCTACTTGAACTCGACGATTCATACAGCAGAAGGCACACCCAAACGACTTATATCACCCGTCTATGCATACTGCAAACAAGCTCTACAAGCACACCTCAAACACGTACTAGGGACTATCCAGATCTCGCTCGAAGTCGTGCAGGGTCTTGCGATCTTGTGCTATCACAAAGAAGTAGAAGACGAGAAGAGCTGCTTGCACTTATATCGCGTTAGTCGCCGTCAAAGCGAGGTTGGGGAAGTAGTCAGTGCTGAGATTGTCCTTTTGGCAGGCTATTGCTATTGCAAGAGAGATCGGTATCGATGCTACTCCTCGGAAGCCCAGGGAAGGCGCTTCAGAAGAAGAGAAGCTATGGCAGCGAATATACAAGCGAGTATGGATGAGCTTGTTCATAGCGAACACTATGTCAGTTTAGTTGCTACCTCCATCCGCCAGAACCAACAAACCTAACGATCGTTCGCACTGCAGCCTCACTATGCAATTCGACATGAAGACCCTTATAGGCCACGATGACCCTTTAATAGCGACCTCCTCCCGCTTCTCAGTGGGTTCAGATTCTCCAGCCGACACGCTGCTAGTCGCGAACATCCAACTACGCCGTCTCTGGCACGTCTACACCGAGATGTTACGGGCGTTAGATATACAAGGAGAAGTTACGGGCGACAAGTCTGCGAAATTGCTCTCGCTGTCCATGATTACTAGAACTGCGAACAAGGAGCTGGAAACTACAGCTGCGGACTGGAAAGAAGAGTGCGAAGCTGTCGGACTCGGGAAAGTCGACATGAAGATCAATGTCTGGCTAGCCGCTATCAAGCTGAAGGTCAGGATTTCTAGGCTCGCGGGACTATGTTCGATGCGACGCTAATGTGTATTGATAATGCAGCTCAATCTCGCAATCGTCCAAATGGTCTTGCCAGGCCTGAAGGAGAAATCCGTTTGGTCCAGCTTTTCTCCGCCCCGCAAAGCTGGCGAACAGCGTGGAAGAATCCTTGAGCTAGGCTGCATATCAGCTTTCCATCAAGCTGTCAACGCTGCTTGGTGCGTTCGACGTCTATGTTCCATAATTACTATCGTGGACTTACCTTTCTATGTTCAGCATGATTCTGCAATACATGGTCACTCTTGAAGAGAAGAGACTGCTGTCCTTCGCGGCAGATACCTTCTTACATTTCGCCATCTACTCGGCCTTCTTCTTGTGGACCCTCTGCCGGAATACTGGCAACAACGAGCTTCTCAATTCAGGAGAAGTCGAACACTGCTATCTCCTCATAAACAACGCTGTCAAAGCACTGGAGTCTGCATCGCTATATCCTGGAGATTCGCCCGCCCTACATGCGCGTTTCTTGCGCACTCTGCTGCAGAGTAGCTCACCGCAAAACTCTGGTACCTCTCTTCCTACCGCGTCTTCGTCTGACGCACAGAGGAGTACCGCTCAATTGCAGGAGTTCAGCAACCCCACATTGCTAGCAGCCACGACTCCCGCTTCTTTCCCTCCGCGAAACATGCCTTCACCTATCGAGACGATGCAGAACAACCTGACGGTCGGACAGACACCTTCGTCCGGCTTGACCTTCTCACCGGCATCCCTCAACTCCGCTCCCTTTGGCATGCCTTCTGCGTTCGCTACGCCAGAGCTCGCATCCGACCCAGCGCTCTTGTCTGGAAGCGGCTACGATGCTATCCTTACAGCCGACTTTAAGGCCATGCAAAAGGATGTGAGTCTCATAAGCTTCCTCCGTCCTGTACATAGGCTAAATTTGTGCTCTTCTGCCTAGTTCCCGTGGGCGTTCAGCGATTCCGACTTTGCGATGCCCACATCTTTCTCCTCTGGTTTCGATAATGTGAGTCTTAACGCCTAGACATCGGCGGATGTACTGACCTATCGGCTCTCCGTGCAGTCTTCCTCTCTAGGAGGCCTCAATACTGTCCACCGATCTCCCAAGCATTGATCACCAATATAGCTATTATTATCAGTACTATGTAGCAATTTCAAGTCCTTCCGCAGCATCCTGGGCATCGAGGGCATATAGTATGTTGTCGGTAACATAAAAAGGGATTGTTTGCTGGTCCATTAAAGTGCGACCCTTGATCCTGAGATTTTCGGCACAGCTGCATCCCAAGGTCCGCTGATCTCGCTATGAGCGGGTTGCTGATGTCAGCTGTCTTTCTCGTTGACGCGATAAAGAAAGAATGAAGGTGCCTTACTTCTTCAGGCTTTGCAGATCAAGCAGCCAGAACGGTATTGCGAACTGTAGAGCTAAAACTGCACCCAAATAGATGATTGCGATCGCTTTCGACAAAGGTAAGAACAGACCCCAAGCTATCAATACCAAGAAGGCTGTGAAGCACGAATTTTGCACGTTTGAGTACCGTCCCTAGGGAATCGGTGCAGCGTCAGCTTCCATTCAGTCCGCTTGACTTGTGACCTACCCGAATCTTGGCGCGCAGAAGGGGGAAAAGGGCGAACCACTCGATAGCAAAAAGCATGAGAGCGAAGACATCTGTATGACTCGAGAGCCTCGAGGATAGCACTGCGGCTGCACATATAGCCGCGTTCAGAGACAGCGAAGAAGGCAAGCTAGGCCAGGAAGTCAGAGCGTGTTCGTCCGGAATGCCATTCTTTACTTACTTTTCGGAGGTAGAGGCAGGCTCTTTGGCTGCGCGGGTGCTGTAATCGGCCAACATGGCGTTGACGACTAGCAAGCCTCCAGACAAGGGCCAGATAGAATCGGACGTAGTTGCCTTGCTGAGCATCTGCAGTATCGGTGAGATGAGAAGTAGAATGATCGCCAGAATGGACGCAGATGTGACTATCGGAAGGCCTGGTTTTCCCGCGTCAGCAAGCTGGCAGACGCGATTTTGCGCGAGACTAACGCTCAGGTCTTGTTATTGAGAGTTTCTCCCACCAGATATAGCCTGTTAGTAAGGAAAGGCTGGCTACTGCCAGTAGCGTGTTGTGCGATATGTTGCCTGACAAATAGGCTTAGCGCGACGTTAAGCCCTGCAATCCAGCGCTTACCGTTATGTATATGCGTGAATGTCGCGACAAAGATCATTATACAGCAAACTTGCTGTGTCACAGGCTGCGTATCGACCAGCAAACCGCAGTAGGTATACTTTCGGACATGCACTGGACAAACGGTTTAGATGCTATTCGCGCTTCGGGATCATAGTTTCATAGTCACGATTGCGTTGCAGATTCTCTAGGAAGGTGTCATTCAGGTAATTGTCAGGATATCCGGGCTGCCTTAGCCAGAGAGCGGGCTGCCATGGAGTCGCTGGATCTGCAGGTTGGAGCATCTACGATATCAGATTCTCGCGGTCTTGAGCATGTATAAAGGTCATTGTCAATCTTCGGTTCTCATGTTAGCGTCAGATCAACCAGAAGATAACTCCGAGCAGACTGCTGCGATTTCTTGGGGAACGAATACTGCATGCTTGATATACCACAATGGCAAATACCACAGAAGACGATGAACTCATTACCGACCTCGAGGCTTTCCATCGTATGCTGCATGACCGTAGAAGGCTTTGGGCTTTTCCTGATTTTCCTCTGGCTTTCAGGCGAACTTCAGACTTCAGTAGGGTCTGTAAGAGATATGGTAGCGTCCTGGATGCCCGCTCTGTCCGCCAAGAACGCCTTTCCAGACGCGACCGACAATAACGAAGATTTCGCACCCTTTCGCGGTAGACCTGAGAGGTGGGTCAACATAATATGTAGGTCCGCAAGAAGCTGATGTATCAAATAATGTAGGCTTGGACTGGGTCTGGAGAAGCATTCTTCCGCTACGACCGCTGTCGCTACGGCTCATCCAGACTCAATGGAGGGCAAGCTCTACAAAGGCATTACACAGTCTAGCAAGAAGCGCAAGGCTGAGGAGTCTGAAAGCCTGCGGTCGCCAGCACCTCTTGCGAAGAATGCGACTGCTTTTGCAGCGAAGCAGTCTGCCCGAACAACCAATGGGATTACTGCCAATGGAAGTAGAGATGACGACGACGATGAAGAGAGTAGGACCAAGTCCATCAAGGCTAAGCCGAACAAGGCGCCCATTTCAACCAACAATTTCTTCAAAACAGCGCCCATAAAGGGTTCTTCTGCGTCAGACAAAAAGCTGGATGCATCCAAAGTATCAGCATCAGAAGCAGTGAGGGACGAAGCAGCCTTAAACAAGCCGCCAGCCGGGGCTGCGAAAGACAAACCTGCTGTAAAAGCGATTCCACCTTCGCCTGGCAAAGTCTCGCTTGTCAAACCGCCCTACGCAATCCCATCATCACAGCTAGATCAAGCCGATCAAGCCGATGAAGATGACCTCGCACCGTCGCCGAGCGTGGATGAGTCCACCATCACCGAAGCCACCGAATCAACGCAAGCCATCGCAACAGGCGAGGCGGCTAAGAAGAAGCGGAAGCGAAATAAGAAGAAGAAGAACAAGCAAGGGGGATCAGCTGTGAATGGAAATGCCTCGCAAGCTGCTCAGCCGGAGAAGCTGTTCGGAGACTCGGTGATCGAGTAGACGTAAATTGCGAAGGTGCACTGCAACACTCGCACTTAGGGCAGCGGTGCGGGAAGCACACATGTAGGACTGGTGGATGAAGCCTTTTGCTTCAAGCTCGTTGGACTCGCGAATATGCGGTCTCTGCTACATGTATCATGCGGTCTATCAAGGCGCTACAGGCAGCTCTGGCTATTATCGAGTAGTACAACTCTACTTTTCCAAGTTCACTCTTTCTAACACCTGCGTCATCTTGGGACCTATCTCCAAGTGACCTTTCAAGATATCGGACAAGTCGACATTTTCGACAACTTCTCCTGGTGCACCGATCTCGACGGCTTGCAATCCAGCTACGCCGAAAGACAAGCGGGTGGAGATTAGCGTATGCAAGCGAGCAATGATAGCTAGGACCCAGTCATTTGTGCTGCAAAAGCCGCAAAAATAAGCAACAACGCCAGGGAGGTATAGAGAGAGAGAGACACGTACGAGTAGGCATTGACTAGGCGCCGGGAAGTTACCTGCCGCATCTTGAGCCATTCGGTCGGTGTAGGCGCAGCGGGTAATGAGATCAAAATAGCATCAAAGACTAGCCCTGATAGATTCCGCTTGTGTAGCTCCAGGAGACAGGTCATTATAGTTACAGCCCCTAAAGAGCTTCCGATCTGATACGGACGATCAGTTCAGGCAAGGCTAGGGTTCGGACGAAAACTAGCTCACCAATATGGTTGGCCTGTTGCCCTGGACACCCTTCTCTAGCACATCCGCAAGCAGTATACCAGCTTTCTGAGCTTTATCTGTTGTCTGCTGGAACTCGTTGTCCAGAGCCTTAGTAGCGGTCTTATATACCGTAGCAGGTAATGCAACAGCTGCATAGACAGCAGCCAAAGCTGTCCTTTTGATGACTTCTGAAATAGCTTTCCCCATCAAGAAGCTAGTGTCAAATGGTCAGCATGGAAGACTTCGACATGCCTGTCAAAGAAAGGCAGATGGCTTACTTCTTGACGTAACTATCTAAAGCTTTCCCAGCGGCAAGGAAAGCTTGTGACTCAGCTTTGAGCGCATAGGCGTCTCTCCTGTCTTTGAGCTTCTCTAGGTATGTCTCTTGGTACGGTGCTATATAATCGTCTGGCTTGATGAGGAATCCGGAAGCTATGATTGTGGCCTTTAGATACAGATTATCAGCTGTTGCTCCCGACGATGGAATTGCCAAGTGCGTACCGTCAGGCTGGGAATGCCCGGCATGTCCTTATCTTCGATCTTTACGAATTCAAACTCTTCGATACCCTGCATTCTTCTTTGTGCCCTGAAAGCTGTAAGGCCACCCCCGTATAATCCAAACATCGTACCCAAAAGGACAGCGCCGCCCGACGTCGCCAAGAAGGAAAGGGCACCTCCAGTCGCTGTAACCAGCAGCGGGGCCACCAGAGGGGCCGCTAGACCGCCTGTCAAGCCTATCGCAACGCCTCCCACAAGGAAGCCAGCTCCCGTGGCAGCCCACTTCCAAGAAGACCGTTTCTTCTGATCTTCTACGATTGCGCCTTGCGACGCCTGCTTCATTCTCTCAGCCTCTGATGAAGTACCAGCGCCTCCCTTTTCATCTTCTGCCTTCTTTGTCTCGTTCATCAGGAAGTAGAGCTTTTGCGCCTGAGCTTTCTCGCTGTCATAGACGACTGCTTCCGGGATGTTCAGGATCTCCGCTGTTGCGAAAAGGAGATAGCGAGCCAAAGGTGTATAGATGCCTGCATTCTCTGGAGGCTTGGCTTGGTTCTGCTTTACATCTTTGGCATCCGTAGTGTCTGATTTCGGCGGTGGTGGGAGATGAAGGGACAGCATGAGTAGGTCGTGAATGATGTCGAGATGCACTTCTCGGGATAGATTTTGAATAGATGGCTTCAGGTCTGCAGCTCTAGGCTTTGGTGGAAGGCTTTCGGGGTCTGTTGCGTCATGGTCAGGACTGAGAAATACATGTCCTTAAGCGCTGACCTACCGAGCTTGCAATGCCTTGCGACGTCGTCTGCCCATTCTTTGGCTTTTCGCCGCCTGTCTGCACTTGCGCTCGCATTCGCAGCCTCTACGCCTTGCAGGAGCTTCTTCTGCTTCTCGCGCTCGCGCTGTTGTTCCTCCTCGCTTAGCTGAGGTGTTTCGGCAGCTGTAGCAGCAGCAATCTTCTTCTCCTGTTCTGCGACTTCTTTCTCATCGACCTCGGTAGGTCCAGCATCCTTGTCACCTAGCTCTTGCCCGTCAGACTGCGCAGGTTTGGCTTCAACTCCAGGAGATATCTTGAAGTCCTTGAGTGATTCTGTGATGTTTATCCCGTCTACATCGATACGCGTATCTGCAGGCAGCCGGGCGACAGAAGCAGCTCGAGCGGCCAGCGCGATGAGCAGCCTCGTTGTGTTGTCATAGCCATCGATGCTTGCACTCAGAGAAGGTGCTTCTTTTGCATTCTCTGCCATATTCGCCAGTCGAAGCAGAGTCAAGAAGCGTGTTGGCCCAAATCAATCAATTGCATCACCGGCCGACCTTGGACCGTTGGATAGGAGGAGTTGCCGGTGATGAGCAATGACAGGTCCTGTCAGATTGTAAGACATTTGGAAAGACTGCAGGAAAGGTGTACTGTATCTACATCTATCATCCAGTTGTTGCAATCCAGACTTGCCCGCGAATTGGCCGACCAACCCCGCAAAAATGCGTTATCGGTTGTGCCTCCGGGAACCGACTGCCAGGCAGGACTTCACAGCTTGTCTCTGCACCACACAAGCTGCAAAACATGAGCGAGCCGGCGTACATCCAAAAGCTCAGGAGCATCCCGAAGCAGCCCTTCCTTGTAGATTTCAGATCCGACATCTGGCCATGCTTTCAGCTGATAGACAGCTTCAACCAGTTTGGACCATCTCCCCTCCAGTTCGCTCCCAGGTTGGCAGAAGCTATACTTCCAGACTCTGGCATCACCATCGCCTTGAAGCGGGAAGATTGCAATTCGCCTCTCGCATGTGGGGGAAACAAGGTCGAAATGCTCGCATTGCAATCATAAGGCAACTTCTCTGACTGCTGCCGATAATAGGTCAGGAAGCTCGAGTATTTAGTCGCAGATGCACTCAAAGAAGGGGCCGACACTCTAGTCAGCGTAGGCGGAGTTCAGAGCAAGTGAGTCGCGTCCTTCCTGTTTATAGCGGTCGGATCTTCCCAACTGACTATTTTCTTGCAGCCATACACGCGCGGTGACTGCTACAGCAGTAGCATCTGGACTCAAGGCGGTTACAGTCCAGGAGAGATGGGTGCCCATCGATCCGCCGTTATACGACAAGACCGGCAACATCCTTCTCAGTCGACTCATGGGTGGTGATGTTCGTCTCAACCCAGCTGGCTTTGATATCGGTCACAGAGACAGCACAAAAGACGCGTTCCAATCGATTGCCGACGCAGGTGGAAAACCATACTATATTCCAGCTGGAGCCAGTGATCATCCATTGGGAGCATTGGGCTTCGTCAATTTCATGGTCGAACTAGCTGAACAGGAAAGGACGGCCGGTGTCTTTTTCGACACGATCATCGTCTGTGCTGTCACCGGATCCTCACAGGCCGGAATACTTGTAGGTGCTGTAGCTGAAGGAAAGGGAAGGAAAGTGATAGGCATAGATGCGAGCGCCAAGCCTGAGGCTACAAAAGCACAAGTCGCGTACGTCAAACCGCCTCGGAATTAAGCGGCGTCATCTGAGCAGATGGTTTCCCTTGTAGGCGCATTGCACGCGATACGATGAAGCTTTTGGATCCAAGCATAGAGATCCCCGATTCCGCCGTCGTCCTGGATGACCGCTTTGGAGGCCCAATATACGGTGTTCCAAACGATGGTACTAAAGAAGCCATGAAGCTGGCGGCTCGTAGCGAAGCTATCATAACGGACCATGTATACGAAGGAAAGAGCATGGACGGCATGATCAACTTGATTAGAGAAGGGACCATTCCGAAAGGAAGTAAGGTGCTTTATGTTCATCTGGGCGGACAGCCTGCTTTGGTGAGTTGCATTTCGCTCAGACTTCGTGCATTTGCTGATCCTCGCTTCGGCAGAATGCATATTCCAGCTATGTTGATGTCTAGCGGACGGCAGACCAGTCCATACGATGACTTTAGCCAGTTATCCTGAAAAGTGATATTGTTGGTCAGCAAGCAGTTGCTGTCACCATATTCCTCTTAGAGGCCAACCAGACCTCCTCGATGTTCTCGGGTGCAGGTTGCGCCAAGGCTTTCGTCACAAGCCTCTGTCCCTGAATTGGCTCAGTGCATCAGTACTATACACAAAGTACTGCTCACTAATCACTCCACTCCAACAGTCGCTATACCAGACGTGTGCGCTCGTTGGGCATAGCTTCTTCAGCATCACCTCGGTCGCTCTCCGCTGCTCCGCCAACTGATGAATCCGAGTTGGATGATCGGTACAGCACATAATGCTGCAGCATGAACACGACGTCGAATGACATCGCTAGAATGCCCAGAATGCTGTAAAGTATGGCAAATTGAGCAGAAATCCAAGCCGTGACGCTCACCACTTACAGCTTGGCCGGGTTGCCTCGCAGAGAACCCCAATCGTTGTTGATCTGAGCATCTAATAGCAACTGCGCTCTGTGCAGCCAGGTCAGCTACACAACCGAACCGCTTTGACGATCTCCTACAGTGAGCAGAAGCCTCCGGTGAAGTCCTGGATAATACAAAAATCAGGGGATAAATTCCAATTATGCCTGTATGATGCCATCTCACCAGAAGAATGTTATGTATAGACCAGCCTACTGTGCTCTTTCTCTTGAAATTCATCCAAGCCTGCAGGCCCTTACATCGATACCATGTCCGACGGTATGAAATTCTTGGTCTGAGCGCACCTGAGGAAGCAGCTTGATAAAGGATATCGCGAGTTTCAGATAAGAGAGATAGTAAAGCACATCGAGCCATGCGATGGATCCGGCCACGCCGCCGAATGTCGCTGTGAGTACGAGTATAGTGCTCATCGTGATGAAGGTTAGCGAGGTCGTCGATATGCTCTGCGCGGCATCCCGCTATTTCGGCGGCTTAGCGCTGCCCGAACAGAAATGAGGATAGATTTCGCACCTTGAAAATGAAGGTCTGGCCTAATGTCAACACCGAAAGAGTGAGGGCCTGTCGCAGCAAATCAGTATGACCTCTTACTTTTGCAAGGAAGCGACAGCGACGCGCACATGCACTGCGAACGCAATATCGTTGCCTCGAACGGAAGGGTCATGACCATGATTCCGGTTTCGGTACTCTTCTCTGACCACAGGAGATGTGAACATGGCGATGTTATAGATCTGAGGTTCTCCCATCGCAGTCAGCGAGCATGTTCAGTTATTTATGCATCGACCAGGCCCACGGAATAAGCCAGAAAGCCTTCCACATTCAGGTATACGAAGTCCAATGAAAGCCCTTGCACACTGCAGATCTCGGATGTCTAGTGAGGAAAGCTTGTCGGGCAGTTTACGCGTCCTGACCTTTTCCGCCTGTAATTGAGCAGCGCTTGGGGATAGAAGGAGACAGACCAGGCACTTCACGAGGCATATCCCATCGTTAGTATTGAAATGAATTGCAATCCGCCTTTTGGCTTTCCGAGAGCTGACATGGTGGAAAGCCATCCCAAGCCGAACGAGATGATTTGTCCAGGACTGAACATGGTTACACAGCCTTCTTGCTCAGGATTTGGATGCTCGTAGACTTGAGTATAAAGCTTCAGGGGCGGAGGTGGTCAAGAAGCAAGCTAGGCACGTCGCCAAACAGATGACAACTTGTCAAGATACGATTCTTGTTCTGATACAGGCTCCCAAAGCTTGAGCTAGTTCTTTGACCGCTGTATCATGTTATTGGGTACATTCCATACTTGCTCAACTAGTAGTGCTACAACGATATAGATTATATGCTTGGTGCAGCGGAATGAAGACGTACGTACATATTCAAGCCAAGTTCGTACTACCTTGCACTCGTTGCATTCGGATCAAATAGAGTAGCCCCGCTCCGCGGGACTGGTCGAGGAATATCATAGGAATAAAGCATCTCCCCTGTTGCGATGATGTCTGCAGCCGTCATAGCACCTGCATAGCCCTGTTGAGGTACTCCACTCTGCATCGGCATCATCTGCACCGGCTGAGGCTGCTCAACAAAGCCGGGATAGGGTCCCGCATTCCTCACTGGACCGTCCTGCTGATATTGAGGCGCTTGATGTCCCGCGAAGAACTGTGGATGTTGACCACTACTCTGCATATAGACTGTCCCTGCCTGCTCAGGGTGATACATGAACTGTTGCGGCAACTGCACTTGCTGAGGTTGGGGCTGTTGCATAACCGGAGCAGGCTGAGTATAGAAAACTTGCTGGCCATACACCATGTTTGCAGGCGGCGGTTGTTGAGCGTACGGCATCTGTACGTAATATTGTTGCATAGGAGGAGGGCCGAAATTAGGCGGCGAGCCATACTGGTTTCCGGCAGAGGGCTGCCATCCATCACCTCCGTGTGTTGGGTGAGCAAGGCCTTGAGAGGACTGAAAGCCTATCAATGCAGGCTGCACCATTTGGGGCGGGTTTCTGTGCCCAGTGTCATTGCTTTGCCTTGATGGCTTATTTGCGATACTGGCATTAGCGGTGCTCTGACTAGTGGTCGATCTAGGCGAGCTCAAAGCCGCCCAACCTTTGCCTGGGTCATATCTGTGCGTGTGATTAGCCTGTGCTGCAGATCAGGTAAGCTGGATGTACTTTACCTCAGCGGAGTGAGTTCCACAATCTTAGGCTGAGTCGGCAATTTCGCCGGAAGATTACTCTTTGTCGCCGTTCCAGAAGCAGGGTCGCTTCCCACTTTAGCCATCTGTGCAATAGTAGGCGGAGCAACGGGCTTAGACCCTTTGGCAGGTCTGTTGTCCCCCGAGTCTTTTCCTGCTGCAGCTGCATTCGCATCCCCAATACGGTGAGCATTCTTTGCATCAGACGCCTGCGCGCCTGTCGCCGCTTGAATTGGAGGCTCAGTGTCGTGATGGCTGTTTTGCAAATCCGGTTTAAATTGACGCGACAGTTCTTCGGAAGTCTCCTTGCCATGCGTTGACTCGCGAGTCTCTGGCTTATCGCTACTGTGCCTTGTCCTGCCCTGCCTTATAGCCCATTCCGGTCGCTCGGGCAGATTCGCCGTAAGTAAAGAATGGCTTGCAGATTCTTCGATGTGTGCACGCTCTTTGCCCTTGGACGGACTGGCATTAGATATACTGTCGAGAGCAGAGGCATTGAAAGCTTGCTGATCTGCTGGAACAGTGTTCGCATCTGAACCTTGATCTTGTAAGCTGAGCTTCGCAAGGACCGTTGCGCTGCGATCTCGATCAGGGCTCGAGCTTCGACTGCTTCTGCCCTGTGAAGGAGCTCTCGAATTCTCCTCTGACGAGTCTTCCCGTGCGCTGATGGAAGAGCTTGCCGTTTCCGATAGGGAGTATGAAGTCGACCTAGAAGGCGACGTAGAAGTGCTTCCCCTGCTAGACGTGAGGGGACGTTGTGATAGAGGTGCATTCGAGAGACTTGATGTCTCAGAGGCGAGATCTTCGCTCGGCGTCATAGAGGGTTGGAATTTGGGCAGCTGGCGCCCCTTCGAAGCAGATCCAGTCGATGGCAGACTGATTCCGCTGACACTGCTGGCATTGCTCAGGGTGGGCCTGCTTCTTTGTCGTCCTGCTGGTCCCGGTACAGCAACGCTCGACTGTCGCATAGGCCGCATATCGATAGTGGCCTGCCCGCGAAGTTTGTGTCTTGCCGAGGAAGTGGACGCAGTCCTGATTGAAGAGGCAGATGTAGTCGTCGACAAACTGGAATGCGAACTGTGCGAATGCGACGATGTTGGACGAGAATGATGGGATATGCCATGGGAGGGCGCCAGTTGTTGTAATTCGGACGAGCCAATAGTCTGCATTTGGAACTGCGGCGGATAAACAGGCTGGGGTGCTGGCTGAGGTTGGGGCGTTTGCGCGACGAAAGGCGCAGGTCCTTGCAAAGGGACGTAGGGACTGTATGCGATGTTTCCTTGCTGAGTTGGGCCCGACATATACTGGTAAGGAGCTTGATGAGACTGCATATGTCCTTGCTGTGCCGGATAAACGAAGGCTGGCGCAGATGGACGAAGAGGCTGCGGAACGAAGACTTGCGCGCCATTTGCACTCTGATAAATGGGTTGGCCCGCGTACATGACTTGCTCGGGATGCGTCTGCGGCATTGCGCTCTGGTATGCAGCGCTGTACGGCTCGATCGGCACATAGGCTTGAGCTGAGACTTCCTGCTGCTCAGGTACGCTATACCCGCGGGCATTGATAGGTGAAGGAGATATCACAGCTTGCTCCACTTCTCCGCCTTGGCTAAAGATTCGAAGTCTAGCCTCCATGTATTTCGCCTCTCTCTGTTCGAAGGTCATAGTACTGCTCGAGCCAGACATCCGAGATGTAGGCGATGTTGAGCTAGAGCGTGTCTCTCCATCCCGACTTGTCGATGTTGCAGACGACGAGGTCGCCGAAGGCGGTACAGACCGCGCCATGATGCGATACTGGCCAAGAGCCGGAAGAGAGGAGGCCAGTACCGAATTGACAGGCTCCTGAGAATCCAGCACAGGTAGAGCTTCATCTGTCGTGGCAAGCGTATGTGACGAGTCGCAGTTATCAAGGGTCGGTTGTTCTAAGACTGCTATTTGTGGTGGGCCGCCCTTCGGAAGAGCATCGACGTTTGAGTGCGTTAAAGCAAGAACCATGGGCTGTTGAATAGGGGTTTGCTCTGCTTCTTCAGGGATAAGCGAAGTTATTCGAATTGCAGGTCTGCAACAATGCAGTTTAGCTCATTGCGATCTGCAGAGTGGGACAGTCCGCATACATAGCCGACTGTGCTGTCTTAACAAGCACCATAACAGCGTTGAGAGCAGAGCCAGTCGTATTCCCGGGATGCGCAGGCCCTGCCGATGATGCCTGTTCAAGCTCTCTCGCGACACCCCACATGTCGGCCAGTCTGTGCACAAGCAGGCGTTGAAATGAGTTGAGAGAGGGTGGAAATGCTGGAGGAACGATCCGCAGTCGTGTCGCACTTTCGATGTAGTAGGGATTGTCAGCGTCGTCGCGCAGTACCCGTGGCTACCCAGGGAAACAAGGTGATTAATAGCGTACCTGGTATCTTTAAGAAAGGTTTCTAGCTCCATATCACTTCTGAGCAGCAAGACCCTGTCCTTCACGACACGCAGACCTTGCAGGATCAGAGGATCCAGCACCGGTTCGTTCGAAGTCGTCGAAGCTGCAGTCGAGGACGACGGAGATCCAGAGCGTACTTGATGGCCATAGTGCTTGTTCTCGATGCCGTTCATGCCTTCAAGAATGCTGGGAAACCGGAGGTCGAGCTCAGGCTCGGCAGTGTCCAAGCTGGCCATGCTGGTCGGCGCTCGTCGAGACAGATTATGTTCGTTCTCTTTAACGATTTCTGTGTGTCTTCGACGTCTCAAGCTGGCATCCCGGTCATCCTTCGCATGCAAGAATCGCGTCAAGCGCAAGTTTCGGTGAAAGCAAGAACAGGAGAAGCAGGTTGCAACTTGACCGATTCTTGATAGAAGCGATGCTAACAAATATTCTGATTCTGATTGACAGTAGCTGACTGTCGTCTGAAACATCGCAGCAAGTCACCTTCTGACGCCTTCCGGCTAGCATTAATCTGTCTGAAAGCCGTCTGTCACGCCTCGAAAGGAACGCATTTGGGCTCCTGAATTCGTCTACTAGTGGCTGTCCGACGTCCCTTGCTATACTGGCCTCCCAAAGACAGCAGCATCCCCCCTCCTCATGCTCCCTTACCTTCAGCTCTCGCTTCTTGTGACATCCTTATCCAGATCTAGTAGGAATGACTGACGCGAGGTGAACGCTCATGCCAGGCTGGACAGGCAGGTGCCGGGAAAGACTGTTCGCCCAGCTCACACTATAAGTATGATGGGCTCGCTCGTGGGCATCGCGCAGGGCACTCACGCCGTTTACTTGCGTAGAGCGCGTAGGATATCGCCAGACACTGTTCGAGAGCTTACTCTGGGCATCGCCTTCCGTTCCGATTTCTTTCGCCTACTTTTGATGCCTACGGGTATTCGACAAGTCTACTAAACACAAACTTGCGGAAAGCGCGCCGCGGGATGTAGAAACTGTCAATAAAACAACCCCTGGAGGCAAAGGTGGAGGCGGGAATGCGTGATTGATGACTGAGAAAGCGTACAACAACGTAATGAAAGACTGCCTTCAGACGCTAGTACACTGGGCTACAAGCTGCACATATACAGTCCGCTGTGTCGGAAGTGCTTGGGATTATGAACGCCTAACAGCACCCGCTCGCTTTAGCTGCGCTCTGGCCAAGACTGACTCCAGGGAAGCTTCCTCTGCCTCTTGCATTCGCTCTCTTCCTCTCCATTTGTTCCCGATCCAGCAACAGCTGTTCATGGATCTTCTTGGCCGTATTCTCGAAAGCTTCTTCGATACCTTGACCCGTTTTCGCTGACGTTTCGATATACTTGAAGAGCCCCTTCTCTTCTGCCCATTGTTTCGCCTCTTCTTCGCTCACTTCCCGTGATGAGTCCGCCAAGTCTGCTTTGTTCCCGATGAGAATTATCACAACGCCCTCATCTCCCCACTGCTCGAGGTCTCCTAGCCATGTAGATAAATCAAGGAAAGACCGCCTGTCCGTCACGTCGAACACCAAGAGACAGCCCTCTGCTCCTCGATAATACGACCTCGTGACCGCTCGGAATGATTCTTGCCCGGCAGTGTCCCAGATCTGAGTACTTTCAAGTATCAGGAACCATATGTAGCTGTAATGTTGGAAATACTCGCCTGCAGCTTGATGCGCCTGTTATCGCCAAGCTCTATCAAGCGACTGCCGAACTCGACACCGATCTGGTCGGGACAGCAATCAGCCAGGTATTTGAAATGCTTTCATCCGAAGGGCTTACTGTAGGCTCGCTCCCTACGCCTAGAAAGCGCTTGTCGGTCAATTGTACGAGGATCGATGACTTGCCAACGGACGAATTGCCGATGATGCAGAACTCTAGGAGACGATACGTAGATTAGAGGTGAAAGTACTTCTTTGTAGGAAGCTCGCTTGCTCTGTATGTAATCGTATGAGTAATTGGGTGGTTCTGCCATGTTACCTTACGCTCTTCCAATGATGGTTTCTTCCTGCCTTTGTTCGGCTTCTACAGCATTATCTGGCTGCCGTGAAGCAGTAATGACCTTGCGAACGCAGAGGACTTTCAACAAGAATGGGATTGACCGTATCTGACTGAGATGTATGCAAACGGCGCCAAATGAAGCCCAGATCAGACTATAGGGTAGAGGTTCTCTGTCTCTTTAGAACAAGTCTTGCTCCTCGCCGTACTGTAAGATACGGTGTCGATGATCAAGTCCGGAAAGAGGGCTGTTTCGAGCCGGGGCCAGCTGACAAGATCCAGACAGCTCTCGGGTCCTGGCGTTACGCAAGCTCTGCTGTTGTACTGCGTAGTATCAACTATTGTTGATTCTTGACTTTCCAGCTTATATGAATTGGCAAGTTGGAAAGGTCTACCTCTTTCCGACATTTGCCAACTGTCAATTCTCTTGAAGTGCGCGACAAGCATGCGCGATGACAACCTTACGTTCATTGCAGTTGCAAGTCTCATAATATCGCCAGACCTCGCCGACTTGTCTGCTTCTCCATCATGCAACGTGAAGAGCCGATGACCTTGCAATTGCAAGCAGTAGTATACAAGAGAAGACAGTCTAACACCAAAGAAGTGTGCAGATGGAACTACAAGTGCTCTCAGCATCCCATGCGAAAGCGATGCAACCTACCTCGATGCCCGCCCTTACAGTAGATGCATTGCATAAAGGCAGCGGCAACGAGAAGTATTTCAGTGCTCGTTTTGTTGATCTGACAACAAAATATCGTCTGCATAAAAAGCCTTGGCCCGAAAACAACCCCTGGGACGCCCTCTTCAGGCCCCCTGTTCTGAAGCTTATTTCATCTCCCTTCCCATCTTCGCACGTTTCCCTCTTCTCCCCCTCTATCTAAACCACGTTCTTCTGCTATATTGCCTCGGCGTTTTGACCCATCACACGCCAACATGCTTGCTTATACTCCCACAGGATCGCATGTCCTGCGCTCCCCCTTAGCCAGTCCGACTGTCTCACCTCCTCCCTATCTTTTCAACCATCAGCCTCTGCCCAAGAAGCGTTCTTCCACTCTCTCACGCACTAGGAATCCCCGTGCCTCTGCTCTAGCGCGGTATTCCGTCAATGCACTCTTAGCCACTCTCCTCTTTGTCATCCTTTACTTCTCTTTCGCAAAGTCCTTCAAACAAATAGCACAAGTACAGCTACCGCCTTCGTCTCGCCTCGAGAGCGTCGTATCTGCCTCGACACCTCATATTCAACTCACGTCTAGCGCTCTCGAGGTAGAGTGGCAGTGGGCAGCCAATGTGTCTTTTGTATACACCTGGGTGAACGGATCCGAAGCTGTCTATGCCGCTAAAAGAGTCAAAGCAGGAGGCAAGCTAGGCGGTGAACGAGACCGAGATACCGGAGATCTACGCTTCTCGCTTCGAAGCCTTCAGAAGTATGCACCGTGGCATACTGGTACTGTGTACTTGGTCAGCCCAGCGAATCATATCCCAGATTGGCTTGACCGGTCCAATCCGAGGTGGGTTAACTAATTATCGAAAGGCTATCAGTCTTCCTGACCTTACTATACCGTAGATTTATCCACATCGATCAGGACTCTATAGTTCCGAAGGAAGATCAGCCCACCTTCAACAGCAATTGCATCGAGCAATTCTTCCATCTTATCCCTGGCCTAAGTGAGTTTCGCGATCGGCTTTCGTACTCTATACAAGCGCTGACTTTTTTTTTGAAATCAGCTGAGCAGTTTGTCGGTACGAATACATAGCACTATATTTGGTGCCACCGCTTACCCGGTTTGTGCTGATTCACAGTCTTCAACGACGACTACTTCCTCAAAAAGCCTACACATCCTCGCGTCTTCTTCACCCAATCGCGTGGACTGCGATTCTATCCCGAACCTGGTACCCTGGGAATCGCTCGCACCCGTCCTGAAGTCGGGTCTCACATCTGGACTACCTCTGTGCGACTCACCGCAAGCGTAATCGAAGAGGCTTATCCTTCCTTCCACAATACATATGAGACGCGTATCACCGAACACGCTCCCTTTGTATACTCAAAAGAAGGCTTCAAAGGCGCCCACAGCCGATTCAACGATCGTCTCCGAGAGACGTGCTCAAAGCGCTTCAGAGACGAGGAGGACATTCTCTGGCCTATAATCTTCCAAGCTTACACCGTCTTTGAAGGCTCTAGATGCTGTGGCATCGAGTACAGCTTTGACCAAGGCAAAGCTACTTTCCTCAGATGGACACAGAACAAGAGAGACAACGAACACCGCTGGCACGATGCACAGTCGCGAGACGTCTACTTCTTCAACGTCAACGATGGTAAGTATACCCTAATCTCCTGTAGCGACGGTAGGCTGACGTGGAATCAGATATGCGCACAGGGCCTGGCGCCATATCAGCGACCGAACAGCTCATCCAGAAGCTGGAAGCTGCGTATCCTGAATCTTCCTTATTCGAAATACCTTCAGTCGTCGAGCCAGTGCACGAGGCAGAATTCGCACGTTCCGATCAGAAAATCATGGACCCGGCGCTCCGGTGATTGTAAGCTCATCGCGATAAAGAAAGGTCTCGCTAGGTCGTCGAATTGATGTCTAGCTTGCTTTGCCAGCAGCTGCCAACCCTTGTAGCCTTCTATTCAACAATACTTCCTTTCGACATTCGTTTATCCCACATTCTTTCGTCTGATATATGCTTTTCATGACTTCCCTTTCTATGTAGGCTAGAACCAAATCTCGTTATGTCTTGCTTCATCATAAAATGCTTTAAACCTTTGCTGGCATACCTTGCCTACCTTTAGCCCTTAAATTCGTAACCGCCTACTCTAGCTGCAGCCTTGCCTTTCCAATTCAGTAATTTGCTTCCTTCGCTCGTCAAAGAGGCAACCAATTCGTCTCCGTCCCTGGCGAATCGAGAAACTGTCAGCAGCGTACAATTGTTCGAAGTTTGACCAGACGTACTTGACGGGACCGACGCCTTCAGGAGTTCCAGTGAGAAGCAGATCGCCTTCTTCCAGAGTCATTATACTCGTCGTGTGCTCGATGAGTTGCGGTATGCGGAAACTGTGACGTGAAACTATGAGAATTGCTTCAAGGATCGCTGAGCCAGGAAGACCCACATCATATCTCCTGTACTACCATCTTGTACGGTCTTGCCATTGATCTTGAGCGAGACTCGCAGATTATGCGGATCCGGTACAGAATCGGCTGGAATAAAGTCCGCTACGGGACAGAACGTATCGAAGCCTGAGAAAGATTCGAAGATCAGGTACTTGCGAGATCTAGCTTGACATGATGTCGCACCTTTTACCGCTGACCATGGTAGACCGGCTTTCTTGACCTTTTCTTGCAGATTACGCGCCGTCCTGAATTTGGCAAGGATAAGAGAATATACTCAAGGTAATGCCTGTGATGGCCTACATGTCAATGGCCAGCGTGTATCCAGCAACATATTTCATGGCATCTTTGGCCGAGACATCTCGGGCTTTTGCGCCGATGATGACACCGAGTTCAACTGCGAGCAAGAGTGTAAGACATCCTTCATATGATGATGGGTGAGGGTGGCGTCAAGCGAACCTTCGTGATGAACATTGATGCCTCTCGGCAACTCGACGGTGCCTCCGTTTGCCAAGTATGAAGTGGTAGGCTTGATGAAGAAGAATGGTTCTGTAGGTTTTGTGTTGCCCAGCTCTATGCGGCCGCAAAGGAAGCTCTGAAGTCAGGCGAGTGCGTTATTGACGCGGTTCTTGCGAGAAAGGCCGACCTTTGACGTGATTCATGTAGTTGCGCCCGATAGCTACGCATTTCTTGCCGCGCGAGAAGAAGGAAGCCGCCATGCTGCTATCTTATGTTGGGAGATGCAATCAAGCAGAGCCAAGGCACACACTGCGCGACACGAGAAAGCCGGTGAAGCAAGTTGATTATACTAGCAGCTGGCTTTAGAAGATGCCTCAGAATATACGCGAAGTCTTAGCACCATCATTTGCAGAAGAAGCCTATCTGAGGCGTCGAAGTTACGGCACACGATCGACACAACGAAGCTTTCAGAGACATCAAAGCTTACTCGAAGTCCTTTGGGCCGCATTCGGGTCCACAGCGCATTCTATGAACCTGGGTTTGCGAATGGAATGCCCAGGAGTTGTAGTAATTGTCATCTTTTTTAGGGTCATCTGAAACCAGCATGGGCATGCCTCCGGCGTTCACGATCTTCACACCTGGTTCGTTTGTCGTGATAGTGAGGCCAGGACTCGGTTTGTAGGTCTTGGAAGGAGCTTCATGACTGGGCTTTCTCTTCAGCGGAGGTAGCTGAGACTGACTCGGCTTTTTGGATATGGGATGCTTCTTCTTATGACCAAGAGGCTTCTCAATCCTTGATCGACCGGGTAGTACCTCTAGCAGCCCAGCAATCGTTTCAATATCTAAGCTCGCGATAGATCCACAATGTCAGTTACGTATACGCAAGATCAGTGAGGAAACGGTACATTACCCATGCTGAGAGTACTAGGCTTAATCTTGCCATCTCTGTCTCGTCGTCCTTGGTAGCGAACGCGATCCTTCAGCTCCTCAGTGACGACTTCGCCATTTGTAGTAGTGCCAACACGACGGCGGTGAGTCTTGAGGGTGAAGCTGCCCTGTGTATCAGCACTGCCGACTGAGGATACAGAAGAGGCTGCAGTCGAGTTGCTGCCTGCGCTAGAGATGGAGCTCCTGCTTGCGATGGAGGAGGATCGACTGAGGGCTGGCTTGTTTGGCTTGGACATATCGACAGCTGGCTTTGACGACTGGATCTTGACCGTTTGAAGAAGAGGAGAGAAGCAAAAGCCAGCTGGCCTCCAACTCTTGAAGCAGCGAGAGGCTGTGTGTTTTGTAATCTTGTCGGACGCTGAAAGACAAGGGCAGCAGAGGCATGCGAAGATTTGCTGCTACCGAGAGGGTTGACGTCAGTGGAGAGGTACAGCAGAGGATTGCAAGGTCCAGTTTCAAAATAGGCAGCTTCTCGTGGACTCCTTAGGCTGCACAGCCTAAATCGCAAGACCCGTTTCAGCCAGCCTTGAATGTCCAGATAAGGTCATCAGGATCAATTTGAAGTATGTACAGAAGCAAAGCTCTTGTTTGTCTGGGAGGAATCGCGAGTTTCGGCATTTCCCACGCATATCACAGCCAGCCGGAGGGTATTGTCAGCCACAAGAGCAGCGATACAGCAGTAAATATGGCCCTGGATACGCTTGGCAGCTGCCGAGAGGCTTTCGAATGCAAGAACTGACGGTCGACAAATGGATCAGACTTGCGATATTCAAGGATGACCAGATTAAGAGGCTTACGTCTCCTATCGCCGAAGTGACTGCATTGCGAGTATCCACAATCTCGGATGCGAAGTCCGTAGCGATACTTGCTCCATCGCTAGCCAGCTCGTTCCCAGCATTCCGGAGTGCACTGGCTAAGGAGGTCGCGCTTGCATGTAGACTGAGTAGTGTAAACAATTTGCATCAGGTGGAGCTTCCAAGCATTATATCAGAAGTCAGGCACTCACCCGCTTGTGGCATTTGCTGCATCTCGACTGGCTCGGTCTAATTCGCTAGACAGAGAGCTAGCTTTCGCCATGTATGCAGAAGCTTCCGAGAGGACAGATCTCCAGGAAGCTGTGTTTGTTACGGAAGCCGTAGCGAGGGCTAAGTACATAGTTTCAGTTTCGTATCATCCAATGTGTAAGTAGCTGTCCTCACTGGCCAGAGCTGCATTCCAACCCGTAGTTTCATCTGTAACGATAGCTGTGGCGGTCTTCGTGACGGTAGCCGTGACCGTGACACGCTCTTGCCGGACGTTAAGGGCTGCCACACAAAGAAGGAGGCAGATTGCAGATGCAGCGGCTCGGACGATGTTCAAGGCGAAAGTTATGTAGAGGAAGGAAGGTAAAGGTGAAGGAGGAGCGAGAACCAGCTTCTTAGGTCGTGACAGACCGTTAGGCGGATAGGCATCTTGCGTAATGGAAGAAGCACAGCATACGGGGTGCTTGAAGGAGCATTAGGTTGGGTCAGAATAGACACTTCATCACATCTAGGCTTTTGAAAGGCTTCAGTCTGATTGTACGTATACGTTATCATTCGGCAGGCTCTCAGTCCGCAAGAGGTCAAGCTGCGTCTTGCTCTCCTTCGTACCATAAAGAATCAACAAGTCAATCTCTGGCAGGAGTCTACGATAATTAAAGCCTTATAACAACATCCATATCTATCCACTTTAGGGATAAGCCATGGTCCTTGGCCGGGTGCGTCGTCCGAAGCTATCAAGTCCGACCACAAGCTGACGTTTGAGATGATGGTTCGCCAGGTGTTTCACTATACCTTTGATGCCATCCTCGTCTCTACTGTGCTCGCTGGGATTCGGCGGACAACTGGCTTGACGTGCGAACGGCCCTTACATACGTGTCCCTGGTGCGACATCTAAACGTCTTACTTCTGCAGACCTAAACGGACAGATGAGAACAACAAAGAAGTAAACTCATTCATTGGGACGTATCTCGAGTAAGTCCTTAGTCCTTCGCGTTCCGCTCTACACGTGACGGGACAACCTTGGATTGACACGCCTCTGTCTGTTTCTACAGCGTCGGGGAGAAGGTGTTCGACATGTCAGTAGTTCTGGTCAGTTCGTCAGGGTACTTCGAGCGGAAGCGTTAGGCATATCAGGAGGATAATGCCAAGTTTTGTTGTAGGAATAGCTTCGTAATTTCTACTTGTTCTACCCTTCCCTACTCTTGTCTATTTGCTACAACATCATAATGTCTTGATGCTCTTATATCCGTCTAACCCAGGAAGTTGAAGGAGAAGAAGTGGAGTAGGAGACTTGCAAATGTAAAATCGGCGAATGCTCTGGAGGATTCGTCAGCAAGTACCACATGTACAATAGACTGACACAGTACCTTTCTGGCGAGACAGCCTTGAAGTCTATTGCGTTCTCTGGGTTGACCTGGGACCGCAGGGATGCCAGAAGGACGAACTGGCCCACGCACGACCCGAATCTATCCAAGCACACGGTTCTGCATCAGTACATGCATGTAGCCAGACAGGTACGAGGAAGAGTGGATGCAGCTCACGCGCCGAGGAACGAGTTTAGGGGGAAATCAGTGATGAGGACGCAGTATGCAAAGCAGGCCATCCCGGAGAGCATAGTGAAGAGCATGAAGGTATCGATGAGCTTGAGCCGTGCGGGCGTCGAGTCCTTGTAGGCCGCGAACAGCGACGAGACGACCGAACTTGACGAAGCTGCGAGCTTGGACGGCGTGAGGTTGGCCGCTGAGACAGATGAGGAGCTCGATGATCCAGCTGGAACGGCGTGCGATGGTTTACGAGGAACACTTCGAGGAGGCATGGCTACTACTGAAATGTCAAGTCAATAATCAATCCAGAATCAAGGCGCATCTTTCGCTTCTACCATCATCAAGATTGGGTACAAATGCTCGCTTCTACGTCCAAGCGCACGTTGCAATGTCGCTGTCTGTCCTCCTCAATATCCCTTAAAGCTCAAGCTGCGACTCGCGCTGTTCATACTCGCCCTAATCTGCCATACGACATTTCCGGAGGACTTAAACCTTTTCTTTCGTCGCAAGCGCTGAGGGGCACTGCTGTAGAATGGCATCAAGGAAACCTAAACAAGCTCAACGACCTGATCAGAGGTGGGCTCTGACCTCTAAACCGAGACATCGGAAATTTGGCATTCTAGCCAGATCATCTGGTTACGCCGAGTGATATCCGCTAATGCTCTAATGTATTCGTTAGGGACACAATACGAGAATCAGGATGTCGCGCAGACGGTGGTCGCCTCAGCGAAGGATCCTTTAGCAGCTCTCATTTTTGGTCATGCAAGCGAAGCTCTCAATAACGGCTACTTTCTAGCTGGTCTCGTAAGCTTCCCTCATACATCTTTATCAAGCAACAATATCTCATCACTTTCCCGCCAGTCTCCTTCTTCCGATAGCACACCAGGCGGCAGCGTGTCTGAAGCCATCAAGTCCATCTTTGGCTCCATTCCCTCTTTCATCAATCATTTCTCTTCTTTCGCAAGTGGGCAATTTGGGTCTGGATATGTGTGGCTTGCGATGGATGAAGTCGATAATCTGGCAGTGATGGCAACGTATGGAAGCGGGACTATCCTCGTGCAAGGAGACCATGTTCGCGTTAAGGGAGTGGATCAGTTCGTTGCTGACGATGAGGAGACCAGCTCGTCGATGGACGAAGCGACCGAAGATGCAGGATCGGTGCTGGGATCAGAGATTGAAAGGCAGCCAACGCGGGAATACGAGAACCAAGCGTCTTCAAGGTCAGCAAGCATGTCTCAGCAGATGCGCTCATACCATTCGTCTGCAATCGTATTGCAACCGCCAGCGGAAACTAGAGATGCCTACGGTCTACCAGCAAGGCGAGATTCTGAGCCAAAGCGAGTCGGGCTCGCTTCTGCGACTTCAGCATTCTTGAGACCGATGGGAAGCAGTTCTTCAGCCTCCCAATTTCCCCGCCGAAAGAACGGCGAGCGCTTCACTTCCATCCATCCTTTACTCTGCTTGTCTCTCCATCCGCACGTCTATATCCCCGACTATGGAATCAACGGCAAGGATGCCTACATCGAGAACTTCTGGAGGAATGTCAGTTGGGAACAGATAGAGAGAAGGTATCAGGATGTCAAGGCTGTCACGAGCAGGAACTCGCCAAGAAATCATAGTCCGTCAGCGTTTGGAGCACACAGATTTCCAGGATTCTTGAATAGACCTCGTGCTGAGAACTTCAATATAGAGTCAAAGGATTCGTAAGAATGGTTGTACAATTACTTGGGACATAGTGCTTTACTCGCATCGTGCAATCATGGCGGAACGCACCGCATCTCATACGTACATTGCTAGCTAGGCTTGCTACTTGCTACTTCATCTGCATTATCTGAAAGGCTTCCCTTATTGCGGTCTGCTATCTGTTTCTCCCGCCTTTCTAGCAGCCAATTCTTGATCTCCCGCTCGCTACCTACTCTGCCTTGTTTCGCAAGATCGCGCTGTGCCATTCTTCTCATATTGTCATTGGCCTGGCGTTCATTAGCTTCGTAGGAGAGGAGATAGTGATCTGCCCATGTGACGAGCTGGCCTCCAATATTTAGGAGGTAACTTATGAGAGAGGATGTGCAAGACGCACGCCGAAGATCGTGAATGATGATACGATGAACCCTTTGCCCGCTAAGGTTTGCTTGCGGAATAAAGGCCACCGGTAATGCAGGACAGTCGAGAAGATGATGCCGTATCTGAAGCACAAATCAGTCGACAATCTGGATATGTATAGCGTGGATGATTTACATAGTCCACCGAACAGCTCCCTTGCAGCGTGGTTGGGTCAGCAGGATAGGCGGATCATGGTCTATTGAATTCGAATACCTCAGAAGCGCCTGAAGAGTAAAGGAGAATGTAGAGCATAATGGAAAAGAAGGGCAGGACAGCTCATTAGATACCGCTAAATAGCACAGCGGCCGCATTACTATGGCCTCAGATTGATAGGCTTCCCCACCCCATATTTGTAGCTTGTAGGCTTCATCTTGCCTTCTCTTCCTTTCCGGATCCATATGTGATCCGTCTTGGGTGTGATCTTGGTGCTGTCAGAGCATGATATCGGGCAAAGCACAATCATAGGTCCGCTAATTATGTTTACTCATACAACGTGATGGCGGCATTAATTGCATCAAAATAGACCATACAATACTACGATACAATCGCCCGATCATTGACTGTGCAGCTACTGCATCTAAAAGCTTAGTATGTTCAATTGATCATGCCTGCATCTCGTTTAGCGGAGGATCATCCAGATCGCAATCAGCACTCTTATGTATACTCACATTGTTCCTGTACCCGTTCGAGACTTTCCCACCCAGGAGCAGCACTATTAACGGCTAGCTGAAGAGGGGAACCATCTGAACCCTTCTGTCCGAGATATGTCGCACATCAGTCATCAATCCAGTTGGAAATGAAGGTATTGCTGCATAAATCGATGGCACAAGCCGTGCCTGCCGTATTAGCCTGATGCGACCGCAAGCCATCCTCAAACGACTTGGACCTCCCAAGCATATGAGCCCCGCAGGCACACCACGTATTGTATGTATTAGCTTTTACTCTTGTCTCGTTGAGTATGTATTGCACAGGAGGACTAGCAGGCGCGGGACAACGTGAGGGCGAAGGCCGATGGTGCCAGGACGTTCGGTGGAGGATAGAGGAAGATGAAGAGAACGCAGAGTGATGCCGACACTCAAAACGGTCGGTCACTATCCGGTGTGGAATCCTTTTTGCAACGATTAGCATGATTCTGCCTCGAAAATGGTCGACCTACGACGAAGTATTGGCGAACGAGCGGGACTTTGTCGAGAACGTCCTTCTTGAACTTAGGGCTAATGGATACATCAGTATACATGCGCCTGAAGCGATCTTAGCCGGGCTAGACTGACATGTCTGAGAGGTATAGGGCAAGACCGGCACCAGCACCGATGCTCCAGAAACCGAGGATTGGGACCCAGCGAGTCATGATTGAAGGCGTAATGCCCATGACATTGACCTTCGCATGCTTGAAGGTTGGTGCGAACCTTGCTTTTCTGCGAAATCCAGACTCAAATCCTCAGGACTTGTTGGGGCTTTGCGACTGCTTTGGCTTGACTGACGAGACTGTAGTCTTTGCATCCATGATGCCCTCGCAGTATTGAGCTTGGTGGTGATTTGACGACCTTAGAAAAGTGTTGGAATCCGTCAAAGACAAAGCCTATCATGTAGCTCGCTTCAAGACTGATCTGATCTGATCAATCCATGACCACTGCAGCGGGTTCCTCAGTGGGCTGATATACAGCAAGGTTAAGGTCTACAACGGGTCTAATGTATGGCATTTCCCAGTGGAAACAGTTCACCTTCTTCAGCTCGCAAGCCGTCCATGACCGGCTCGAGCCTGGACAAAGCCCGCAGCCTTTCAAGGTGGAATACGCAAGATCTTATAGCGATACTGTGATCGTATACTGATATGGACATACCAGTCCACGCCCGAAATCTCGACAGTCACAGCTGGCCAAGGCCTCGTCGTCGTAGCTGACATCCATGGCCAGGTCCATATCTGCAACCCAGATCTGGACATAACACGCTCCTTCTATGCACATCCGAACAATGGAAGAGTAACACACGTCAAATTCGCTGGAGCAAAGGGCGTGCTCGTCACTTTAGGGGTGCGGGGTATCTATGCATGTTCTACGAACAATTACTGATACTCCAGGCTTACACAGGAAGAGGAAGCTAGCCCGCATCCTGTTCTGAAAGTATGGAACATCCGCCACGACGACAAGAAGACAGGCCAGCCGAGACTGCTGGCTTCTGGGCGTGTCATTCATGGAACGCGGTCGCATCCAGTGTCTACCTTCGCAATGACTGCTACTCTATCTCTTATCGCAATAGGAATGGCCGACGGCACAGTGCTTCTACTGCGACAGCTCGATCAGTATATCCAGTCGGCAGCTTCGACGGCTGCTCCAGCCAATCTTCCCAAACCGAAAGTCATCCATTCATCGCCTGCGCATCCCATCACTGGTCTATCGTTTACTCAAGCGTCTCCTCAAAGCGGCACGACAAATTCTATTACAGGCCAAACTGCTGTCCAGAAAGACGATAAAGCAAACACAGCAAACATCACGCTCTTCATAGTCACTACTCACCAAATACTCACTTATACAACGACGCCAACCGGCAAAGCCCTACTTGGCTCGTCGGCGCATGCGACTGTCTTGGACGACACTGGCGCGCCTCTGAATTGCAGCACCCTCTTACCGGGCGGCGAGCTGGTCATCGCAAAAGAAGAAGCTATCTTTTTATATACTCCCGAAGGGCGAGGCCAATCTTTCGTATATGAAGGCCCTAAATCCGCAATAACTACCTACCTGAATTACCTCATCATCACTTCTCCTCCGTTCGTGCCTACCGCCTCTTCCCAATCTGCGACCGTGCGAAATTTCGTCCGAGATCAGCGAACAGGCGTAGCAGCATCAACGGGCCAGCCATTTGATTCGTCAACCGATATCGCCAAGGTCACTATCTTCGAGCCGGAGAATAGGTTTGTAGCTTATTCTGGCGCGTTTCCAGAAGGCGTCCGAGAGGTATTTTGCGAATGGGGAGATGTATTCGTCCTCACGAACGATAGTAAAGTCTCGAGACTGGTGGAAAGGTCAACGCAGGATAAGCTCAACATGCTGTTTTCCAAGAGTCAATGTACGTCTGACTGCTTTGGATATGTGCGACACTGCTGATTTACTCGTATAGACCTGCTCGCCATCAAGCTTGCTCGGCAAGCAGGCCTTGACGAAAGCGAAGTAGCCGACATCTACAGGAAATTTGGCGACTTCCATTACGACAAGGGGCTCTTTGACGATGCTATGTCTCAGTATATTCGAACGATAGGCTCCGTACAGCCAAGCTATGTGATTCGCAAAGTGGGTAGTCGCGAGCATCAACACAAGAAATGTCATTTATATGACTGTGTCTGCAGTTTCTTGACGGACAGAGAATCAATAATCTCACATCGTACCTCCAAGAGCTGCATTCGCAAGGCTTAGCAAACAGCGATATCACCACTCTTCTCCTGAATTGCTATGCGAAGCTCAAAGATACCGAGCGTTTGGACTCCTTCATCACTTCAGCCTCCGTGTCAACGACCGGCGAGCTACCCTTCGATCTAGAAACAGCCATTCGAGTCTGCCGGCAAGCTGGATACTACGACCATGCCGTCTACCTCGCCAAGACATACAATCAGCCCGAAGAGTACCTGCGGATACAGATCGAAGACAGAGAGCAGTATGGCGATGCGATCAAGTTCATACGCACTTTAGGACAAGAAGTAGCAGAGGAGAACTTGCGCAAGTACGGCAACAACCTGCTGGCCCACCTACCTAAAGAGACGACCAGTCTCTTGGTTGACTTATGCTGTGGTACACTGGATCAGCCTGAACAAGAGCCGGAACCTAGTGAGCCGGACAAAGAGCAAGAAGCAGCCACTGCCAAAACCTCATACCTATCCTATCTTGCTCTTACCAAATCTGTGGCTTCGGCTAAGCCTCCAGCAACACATACGCAGTCCACTGCCTCTGTTCCACAACAGAAAGCCCCTCCTGCTGTTCCCAGTGTCACTGTGACGCGCGATGCACGGAGCCGGCAAGCTAGTGGTGTGGAGGATGAGAGATCACCTTCCCCAGTCCCACCGGTCAATGCAACTCTTCCCGATATTCGGCAGTTCTTCGCACACTATATCGACCAACCATCCTACTTTATTACGTTTCTAGAGAGCATCGCTGCTAGGCGGTGGCCTGATCACCAGATCGAATCAGCCGAGCATACACATCCTGATGAGAAAGATCAAAAGGATCAAGAGGCCGTATGGAACACACTTATAGAGGTGTACCTATCAGAGGCCGCTTCAAGCGCTTCATCGGTAGAGAGGAAGAGCGCTTTGGAAGCAAAAGCCCTACGATTGTTACAACAAGAGGAAAACGAAGTGCCGCTAGACTTCATGCAAGCTCTACTGGTGTGCACTACCTCATCTTTCATTCCTGGCATCTTGACCATCTATGAAAGGTTGGAAATGTTCCAGGATATCATCCACTTCTGGATCGACCGCTCGCGATCACAGTCAGTCACTCTGGAAGAACGCCAAGAAGCTGAAAAAGAAGTGCTTCTAGCGATCGAAGAGCACGGCCCGGAGAACCACAATCTGTATCCGCTTGTGCTTCGATATCTCACTTCCTCGTCTGCTTTACTCAGCAAATATCAGCCTGACCTCCTGAAAGTCCTGGAGCGCATCGATGTCGATAAGATCATGCCTCCAATCGCTGTAGTGCAGACGCTGTCGAAGAGCGATGCAGCGAAAGTAGGTATGGTCAAAGAATACCTTCGGCGGCAAATCGCAAGCGAAAGAGAGGAGACAGCTGCCGACCGAACACTGTCACAGTCGTATACCGCAGATATCACCAGGAAAGAGAAGGAGATACAGGAGCTGTCTAATCCAGATGCACCTCGCGTCTTCCAGGTCACGCGCTGTTCGGCTTGTGGTGGCACACTCGAACTCCCCGCTGTTCATTTCATGTGCAGGCACTCATATCATCAACGATGTCTGGCAGATAACGAGGGTTCTTGCCCGATGTGCGCAGCAAGCCATGGAGTCATTCAAGAGATCAAGGCTTCAAACGAGCAGCTGCAGGGTAGACACGATCTCTTCACTCAGGAAGTAAAGGAAGCAGACGATAGGTTCGAAAGTATTGTGAAAGCCTTCTCAAGAGGCTTGATACGGAATGGCGAAGAGTAGTGATCCCACTAGACGGTCAGGACTGGTTGTCAGGCTGGGTTGTTGTTGCGATACATACAGAGCTGCCTTCGCGAAGTCAATGAGTCGGCAAAGTGAGATCTTTCATATATAACGGCTAATATTGTCCGGCTAACGGCTTGTCTAAGCTACAATATGGAAGGTACAACCGGACTGTGAGAAGATGTGTGGAGTACTGATTAGCTGAGGGAAGAGCTGGAATGACACGCTAAGTCGGCTATAGGGGAGGGACAACAATTCAAACTGATCAAAGGGAAACGGGGGGAAATTCAGTCACAGTGGAAGACGAGGCGTAATTAATGCTGTGCAGGGGCATTGCCATTGAAGACACCCTTGAACCAGCTGCCCCAGGATTGGCTCTGTGCAGCGGGCTTGGCTGAATCTGGATTGAGCTCCCTCTCGATCTCCTGGACGACGAGCTGGAAGGCTTGCTGAACATTCTCGTTGTCTTTAGCAGACGTCTCGATCCATTGACAGCCAAGCTGTCGAGCGAGCTCTTTGCCTTGTTCTTCCGTGATGACTCTGTGTGACGGACTTCAGCAACTGCTGCTAGCGGTCGTATGGGGAACTCACCTTTGTTGTCCCAAATCAGACTTGTTCCCGACAATACACAAGGGCACTTTGTCGATCGAGAGATAGGCGAGGATCTTGTCTCTGATGATAGTGACCAGCTCGAAGGAGACTTTGGATGCTACGGAGTAGACGATGATGTAGCCGTGCCAGCCTACAGCGTACTTGTCGTTGAGCAAACTGAATTCATCGTGTCCTGCCGTATCTTGGATCTCTAGCAGGTAGTCTTTGCCTTTGTACTTGAGCTCCTTGGTAAACTTCTCCTCGATAGTTCTGTTGGGCGGACTGGTAAGCGAGCTGGTCAAGATGCATGGACAAACACGAGACTCACGGATAGTACTGCAAGCGAAGCATTCGTAGTCAGCCATGGACTGCGCGGAATCCCAAGAAGAGCGTGATTGCGACCCACCTGCGCCGGAAAATGACTGTCTACGAATTGAAGGGCAATGCTCGATTTACCGACTCCTCGTGCGCCCATAAGAGCGATCTTCCTTGTTCGAGCGGGAGCAGCCCTTCCGCTGGGCGTCGTAGCTGCACCAGCTAGCGGGGCAGGTCTGGTGGAAAGAGCAGGGGAAGACGAGGACAGCAATTCATCAGATTACGCTTCATTCTTTCGGTTGCTCCAGGGATTGCGTTGAGCGTCTGCGTCGCAATAGGCAGGCCAATGTTTGGCGGGACAAAGGCAGTTTCTTGACGTTGAAGGTAGACATCTGCTGTTTCTGAGGTTGAAGCTGGCGACTAACCTGTCCTTAGCTGGCATTATTGCTGATCTTTACTTGATGTTCTTGGGGTCTTGAAGCAAATCCAGAATTATGACAACTGACTTGTGGGTTGGTTGGTTGGACGGCTTCATCTCTCAGCTCTTCAAATCACAAAAATCAAGACATCGATCTGGAATCCGCATCAAGGCTAGACATAGCACACAGTATAAGCAACAGTAACACGCCTGCTCCTTGCACCAGAAACAACGACGAAAAACGAGCGACCCGGCTGGCACAGTTACCGGTCCAGCAAGAAATATGGCTTTTCGACGACAGCCTGGCATAGGCAATGCTACTGGAGAAGTGCGACAGACTATCGATGTCGAAGCTCTGGTGCATGCGAATCCCATCTCTTTTGGATCCTAAACCAGGCTAACTTTCCGTACATGCACCTCCGGCTTCCAGAGCAAGTATCTCGAGCAGAACGTCAAGAGCATGGCTCTACCTATCCAAGTCAAGCAGTTCAAGTTTGGCCAGAGCAACCCTTCCTACTTTCTCACCGACGCTAGAGGGACGCGCTTCGTTCTTCGCAAGAAGCCTGGCGGAAAGCTCGTGTCGCAAAGTGCCCATGCAGTCGAGCGGGAATACAGGATAATTCATGCACTAGGCGAGAACACGGATATACCTGTGCCCAAGGTATACTGCTTGTGTCAAGATGAGAACGTCATCGGAACACCCTTCTACGTGATGGAATATCTGGAAGGGCGCATATTCGCAGACATCAAGACACCTGAGATCAAGACATATGAAGAGAAGCGACAAATCTGGCACGCCGCCGTTACTACGCTAGCGAAACTCCACAAAGTGGATTTCAAGAAGATAGGTTTGGACAATTATGGAGCGCATACCGATTTCTATCCCCGTCAGATCAAGTCGCTTAGTCGAGTGTCGCAAGCTCAGGCCAAAGTTTCGAATGATGGCCAGACTGTGGGACCCATACCAGGATTCGACCATCTTATCGCTTGGTACAAGGAGAAAGTGCCGATCGGAGAGCTTTGCATCATGCATGGAGACTACAAGCTCGATAACCTGATGTTCCACCCAACGGAGCCGCGCATCATCGGTATCCTAGATTGGGAATTGTCAACGCTGGTGAGTGTAGGTCCGGCCAGAGGGCAGACGTGACGGCTAAATTAATGCGTCTTAATGTCCTAGGGCCATCCGTTGGCTGATCTTGCCAACCTGCTTATGCCGTACGATATCCCAGCAACCGGTCTCGAAGATACCATTGTCGTAGGCGTGAATGGTCTGCCTGAAAGCGAGGGCAAAATGCCACCACTGGACGAACTTATGCAGCTATACTGCAAGAGCGTGGGCCGACCTTATCCTATTCTTCCATGGCGAGTTGCCGTGTCGTTCGCGCATTTCAGGGTAAGTAAAGCCTTCGAGCTAAGCTTCGGGTAGCTGAGACGTATCTTCAAATAGCTTGCTGTCATTATTCAAGGTATTGCAGCTCGTGTGCTGCTGAAACAGGCTACTTCGGAGGAAGCGCAGCAGGTTGCGAAAGGCTTCAAACCGCTAGGTAGATTGGCTGAAGCCGCAGCGAAGAAATATGATACGACCGAGGCTGGAGAGGTGCATATCGCCAGGGCCGAAGAAGCTATCGCAAGAGTGAAAGGCGATGCAAAGGCCAAGTTGTAAGCTAGGTGTCGGGACGAGTCTGTTGGAGGCTATGTGTTATGTGTGTGTGTGCCCGACGTTGTGCATCACCTTTGATCGCCATCGATAAACGTTTTCCCGCTATCTACTGATCTCGCTGCGAACCCCTAAGTTTGGCTGTCGACGTCGGACCGACCACGACATGATGAAATAGACCACAAATCCAAAGATCCAGGGTTTCCTCTCTATCCACATCCATCCTGACACAGCTAACATGTCTGGAGAACTATCTCGATGTCAGTTTTGATGATTCCGGGCGACTCGGCTGAAAGCTGAGAAGACTGGCCAGGTCCCTTCACGAACACTGTCGTCGGCTCTCCCAACCTATGCACGGATCAGATCGAGACATCCTCCTATGACTACAACGTACGCACATGGACGGCAGCTCTCTTCGTGGGATTGTTTGCAGCAACTTCGATTATTCACCTCGTGCAAGGTATCCGAAGCAAAAGATGGTGGATCCTCCCGACGATTTTCATCTGCGCGATCACGGAGTGTTTGGGATGGTCTGGTAGATTGTGGAGTGCACTCTCCGTCACCTGGGTCGCAGGTAGGCCGTCAAGTCAAGTGGTAATGCATGGAAGAAGTCTGATCGGCTGCGCTACTCCCTCCAACAGACAACGGAGGCTACTGGTACAGCAACGATACTGCCTTCCTTATGCAAATATCCACTCTAATGTGTGTAATCCTCTCTCTCTCTCGGTCGATGTATCTCTGCTGACTATGCATTTCTGATTTGACCGTACAGCTTCGCTCCCGCGTGAGGACACCAGCAATCAAGCACCGATGGATACATATACTGATGTTATCATCAGCTTTTTGGCTGCCTACTTTTACTTGGCTCTAGGCCGAATCATCAATCTGCTAGGACCGCAATACTGCCGTTTCAACGTTAAAACATATGCTGTCATCTTTATTATTGGGGACACTATCAGTCTTACTGTCCAAGCTATAGGTGCGCTACGGAGCCTCACTCCCAGTTTTTTGCTAGCTGACGCAAGAGCATCACAGGTGGAGGGCTGGCTTCCGCTGGCGAGACCCTAGAAGAAGCCAATCGCGGCGGTTATGTGATGGTTGGCGGTGTCTTCGCACAAATGGTCGTCATGCTACTTTATTGCGCCGTCCTTGGCGAATTCGTCTTCCGATACAAGAAGCAACGACCCGTCAAGCAGTTCCGCTTCAGAAAAACCCAATCCGACATGGCAGTACCTGCGGGAAGTGTTCCAGCACATGTCGAAAGACAAGTCCGTATCCTCCTTATGGCCATGATCGCTTCCACGGTCCTTATTTTCGTGAGATCAATATACCGCTGCGCAGAGCTGATTCAAGGATGGAACGGGATTATTATCGGTAATCAGACGCTCTTTGACATTCTGGACGGAGTCATGGTCTTCGTAGCGGTGGCGATCTTTAACGTCATCCACCCCATGTATTGGCTACCCAGCAAGGACGAAACAGAGGTCTACCCTGAGAAGTCAGCTTCAAGAGAAGGAGACACCGTAGTATGACAAGCCAGACAGCAGTTCATCAGTTTTTTCCTTTTCCATGATATCGCAATTAGACTCGCAGCAGTTCTGTGTTGTAGCAAATAGTCTAATGATGCATTGCAGAATATCCAGTCTTGTCTTGCCTGTCACAACCCGTCTACTGAACAACAAACGAGCTTCCCTGGCGCGACTTTTGGAACTTAAAGTCTTTTTCGTATCTTTTGAATTACGCCCGCAACCTCACGGAGCATGTTGTCTTTACTTTGACTGCTTGTGAAGCTTCCTGTGCAATCCTTTGGTATGGTTTGCTTTCTCTGGGTCGAGCTCCGATTGTAGTACATTCCTTCCGCTCAAGACGTATGCGACTCTGATCGCGAGTATGACCATTGGGACAAACAGTGACGTTGCAGTAATACCCAATGCGATGTTATCCCAGGAAATCAGAATAACGTGAACGATCGTAAGAACAGTTGCCAACAAAAGGATAGACCCCAGTACCCAGAAGGAACCCTTCATCTTTGCGAGGATCTGTGTGATTACGGAGCTACTGATTGAATCAAGGAGGTGCGCTGAGCTGTCACGCTGCTGTTTTTCAGTGTCTCTGCTATTTGTACGCTTTCTTGGCTTGAAGGCTTTGAGATCTGCTATTTGAGCTTGGAAGAAGAGGAGAGTATGTGTTTGAGTGTCTGATATGTTATCCTGATGAAGGGATTGGGACGCGACTGCAGCGAGCTTGTCGAGAGTAAGGCTCAGGACGATGAGCGTTGAAAGAAGGATCACGATTAGCTCTAAAAGCATGCCGCTTGTTCCGATGCAAGAGGCGACTCTGAAGAGGATACGTTTGCTAGGACTGATCTGATTTGGTTGGGCGAGTAGAGATTCAGTTCGTGAGATTAGGCCGGCTTCGAGACCAGCGAGAAACGTAGCCTGCGCATGAATCAGTGACATCCAAACGAGCCAAGGAAGGAGCCAATACGAGGACGCTCAGGGTGGTATAGACCTGAACCGCCGATTCTGCAATCTTGGTGTAAACATTCGAGGAAACGGCGTTTGGACGCGACATTGCTGCAGCAGCTCGCAGTGACGCGCTGAGGTCGCTTCGCAGGCTTTCTCGCAGTGCTTCGTTGTCGAAATTGACCTGTTTTGGCGGTGAAGCTGGACTTTGAGCGGCCATGATGGTGTACCCGGTTTGCATGAACGAGAGAGCAACGGATTAGGGCTCAATCAGTGACCACTTCGACATGTCAATGTATTTCTCCTCTTGTGATCCAGCCTACCTACATCTGAAAATCCACTTTACGCGTCTTGTCTCTCGTCAACTTTGCTGCCCGCGATAAGATGTCGAGTCCGAACAACCAGCAAGGACAGCAGCAGCAAGCGAATGGCAGCAATAGCAACAACAACGCTGCTCGGAGCAGCTCCCCGCTGGCCTTTCCGACGTCTTCGCCGCGTCAAGCTCCAGCTGGCAATGGCGGGCTAGCTCCATCAGCGCGCCAGCCTCCTGCTGGAGTACGTTCATCGTCACCTTTGGCTTTTCCATCGTCGTCCTCGCCTCGAAGACCTGCCGCAAACTCGGTAACGCCTCAAGCCAATCGCGTGAACACTCGACCACTTTTCGCGCCAGGATCAGCCGACAGACCAGGCGCAAATGGCAGTCCTCGTGCACTAGCTAGTGATGGACCGGCGCCTTCCAACCCATCGAGCGAACCTCTCTTCTTTCCAAGCTCTCCTACTGCTGGTGGAAGAACGCCAAAGTCGCGTCGAACTCGAGGCGACATCCACTCGAGCTTGCCTATCAGCCCGTCTCCATTACGTAGGAGGACAAATGCAGGAGGCGAAGGCGCTGGTGGACCGCCCAGCTCATCCACACCCGAAGGTTCACTTCGGTCAGGTGCAGCTGGCAGGCCAGGCGCGCCGCCTTCGCTTTCCAATGTAGGACTCAGCAGCGATGCCGTGGAAGACGCAGACAGAGAGCAAGGCGCCAGGAGAGTCATCTGGAACACGACCGTCAGCCTCGACGAGACCATGACGGCCTTTAAAGGCTTCTTAACCGACTTCAAGGCAAAGTACCGTACAGAGCATGCAAGGAGACTAGGCAAACCACTACCCCCCGTTGGCGATCCAGAGAAGCCTGTTTACGAGCACTAGCACGTCGGATTGGCCATAGCTACTTTATTGCCTGCTGATGTCCTCGCTACAGCCTCCGCAAGATGCGAATGACTCAACAGACGAATCTCAATCTCGATCTACAAGATCTGGAAGCCTATCCTCCCACTAAGAAGCTTTCACGATGGATGAGAACATACCCTCAAGAAGTCGTGCCCATGTGCGATCAAGTGCTGAAGGAGTCAGTATCTTATGTTAGTACACTCGGCGCTGCTTAGCTAACCTTCGCATACTCACAGCTGCATGATCGACCTGGCTTGGAAAGATCACGATGCGAACCCAAATGCTGTGCCGGAAAGCGAGATTGAAAGTATCGATGCTGGCATCTACAAGATCCGACCCTTCGGCACGTATGAAGTACCGGAATCCGTCAGAGTTGGCGGCGTGCCTGTCAGGTTGCAGAAGGAAGAGCGAAACTTGGGCATCAACATGCGAGAGCTTAACCCGCAAGGTAGGCGCTCTCCTCTACGTCTCATCAATGCGACGAATGTGGTCTGACAATTGATTATTGATTTACCAGATATCGATAAGCTGGTAACCGTGAAGGGTCTTATTATCCGGTGTACTCCTATCATTCCGGATATGAAGATTGGTACGTTGAACAGATGCCTCATATTGTAGGCAACAACTGATCTTTCCGTACAGCCTTCTTCCGCTGCCTTGCATGCTCGCACACCGAGACTGTAGAAGTGGACCGTGGCCAAATCGCAGAACCCAACCGCTGTCCGCGAGAGATGTGCAATCTGCAAGGAAGCATGTCGCTCATCCACAATCGCTGCGAATTCAGCGATCGTCAAGTCATTCGGCTGCAAGAGACGCCTGATGTTGTCCCAGATGGTCAAACGCCTCATACCGTCTCCCTCTGCGTATACGACGAGCTCGTAGACTTGGCCAAGCCGGGTGACAGGGTAGTCGTCACTGGCATCTTCCGCTCCGTTCCTGTTCGTGTCAACCCAAAGATGCGCACTATCAAGTCCCTCTTCAAAACGTACGTCGATGCCCTGCACGTGAAGAAGACTGACAAGAAGCGACTTGGAGTAGATCCAACGACTCGAGAGACGGAAACAGGCAAGGACAAGTCTGTGGGCGTAGGACCTGATGAAGAAGAGGATGAGATTCGACAAGGTAGACCCATTGATGAAGATCTTGGCATGGATCTGGATGACGAGACATATGGCGAAGACACGCTTGCTCCGAACGGAGCTAGAACGCAAGCTCGAAGACGTCAAGCCGAGGAAGAAGAAAAGCTTGTAGAGCTTTCGAGAAAGCCCGATATCTACGAAATCCTCGCTAGATCTCTAGCACCTAGTATTTGGGAGATGGACGACGTGAAGAAGGGTATTCTCCTTCAGATGTTCGGGGGAACAAACAAGAGTATCGCCAGAGGTGGCGGTTCTGGAGGCCCAAGGTACAGAGGAGACATCAATGTCTTACTTGTTGGTGATCCTGGTACATCCAAGTCACAGATCCTTCAGGTGCGCTTATGTCGGCAAATTCGGTCTGTTTGGCTGTAGCTGACTCGCCTTCAACAGTATGTGCACAAGATCGCACCTCGCGGTGTATACACGTCTGGAAAGGGTTCTTCAGCTGTCGGTCTTACGGCATACGTAACGAGAGATCCGGACTCCAAGCAGCTTGTTCTGGAATCTGGCGCTCTTGTGCTTTCGGACGGAGGTGTTTGCTGTATCGATGAGTTTGATAAGATGAGTGATGCTACTCGAAGTGTACTCCATGAAGTCATGGTACGTTGCCTTCCTCGCACATACTTAGCTGTGGCTAACACGCGCTGTTCGCAGGAACAACAAACGGTTTCAATAGCCAAAGCTGGTATCATTACCACTCTGAACGCGCGAACATCCATCCTGGCAGCTGCAAATCCTGTTGGATCGAAATACAACCTCAAATGGCCCATCACGCGAAACATCGATCTTCCACCTACCCTTATCTCGCGATTCGACCTCTTGTACCTCGTCTTGGACAAGCAGGATGAGAGCAATGATAGACGCTTAGCGAAGCATCTAGTCAGTCTCTATCTTGAAGACCGACCTGAGACGGGAGGTACCGATATTCTGGTAAGCTGCATGCTAGCAAAGAATGTTGCAGGATGCTAAGTAGATGCAACAGCCTCTGGAGACTCTTACTGCATATATCTCGTATGCCCGCACGCATATTCACCCAGAGATTAGCGGACCCGCGTCGGAAGCCCTGGTGCAAGCCTATGTTTCTATGCGAAGTGCAGGCATCGATGCGAGAGGTGGAAGTGAACGCCGTATCACCGCCACAACCCGGCAGTTGGAGAGCATGATTCGTCTGTCAGAAGCACACGCTCGCATGCGCTTCAGCGACCGAGTTGAGCTGGAAGATGTCGAAGAAGCCAATCGGCTGATCAGAGAAGCGCTGAAGGAGTCAGCTACTGATCCCATTACTGGACTGTAAGCTGCACACACCTGTGACTGATGAGGTCCATAATTAACGTTACCTCCCGCAGCATCGATCTCGATCTTCTTAATACCGGACACGGCGTACAAGCTCGCAAGCTGCATGGCGATCTCCGTCGCGAAGTGCTTGCTATCCTCGACCGCGTCGGCACCGATAAGGGAGTCCGCTGGACGGAACTCGCCAAGACACTGAACGAGCAAAGTTCAGTCTCCATCGAGCCAAACGAGCTGTCGAGCGTCATTCGCGAACTTGAACAGGAAGGCAACGTTGCCGTGAGAGGTACGGGAGACAAGAGAACGCTTAGGAAATTGATCTCATAGATCTGGCTCAGCATGAGATTCGGGAAATTTGGTGCTTGGTAGTGTTGGCTTAAGGGTATGCTTTCGATCTTCTCAAGTGTGTTTATAGTATAGCTTCTCTACATCGACATTGGTGTTGTACAACCGAAATCTCTGAACGTAATCTTACCGGCTTGTCTCCTGCCCGACTGAACAAGGACTATACCGCAACGTATGTTGCTCCCTACAAGTGCTGAAGCTCACAAAAGACATCCACGGCGTGGCAGCCCGCAATCTCGCGAGCTCTGCCGTTGTTATGGCTGGTCTTGTCCAAGCCCTCGCTCCCAAAGACCATGCTTGATATGCGAGGCCTACGTCTGTCAACAAGTCTTCCGTAAAGAAGATTCCCAGTGCTCTGTAATCCATTCCTAACAAGAGCTGAGAATCTGACGAAAGGCGTTCGACTGCCCGACGACTTGTCAAATCTGCCAGCTGGCGCCGCAGCTGCATCTACTTATTGATTTTACTACTCTCTTGAGCTCCTCACTATCCCTGAGCCATTCCATTTTCGCAGTCTATACTCCTAGTCTTCCGGGACACGAATCGCGAAGGTCAAGTTCAGTCATGTCGCCTTTCAGGAACAGCGCAAGTTGGCAAGAGCAGCTTCAAGTGGCTACACGACGTCGGGGACCCAGTTCCGCAAGTCTTACAGCCAACCATCTGGATCTGGCAGCTCTCAGTCGGCCGCACCTCATTAATACCAATCCATTCCTTGATTCGCCATCTTCCAGTAAGCAGCACAAGATTTTGCAATAAGACGTCGTGGATGCTGAGTCTCCAGCGCACTGCAGCCCAACCCTTGAATTTAGCACGACCGAAGGCGATAGAACGAAAGCGGAGCAACAGCTTACCCTACAACTTCAGCTATGCCTACACTCCACAATACGTCTATCTCGATAGCATGAATGCAGAGCCTGCTTCGCTCAGTATGCGACCGCCGTCAGCAGACTACAGTGCTTTGCCTACGGGTAGGGAACACTTTCCGACTCAGCGCAATCCATTCAGAGTACGTAACTATGAAGTACTTCCAGCTTCTGCAGATCGAGGCTCATTCTTTTACAGCCAGCCCCCCAGCGCAGACGTAGCCAAAGTCTGACTTCGCTGTCTTCCCCTTCCCCCGCCTCAAAGTGGAACTGGAGCGGACCATCCCTCGAGATGGCTTCCTCAGCAGGTCTTGCAGCATCACCAGCCTCTACCGAGCGCTTCGATAGGCGGTATCGGCAAAGTTCATCTTCATTGAACAGCCCAAAGCATATCGTCTACGATCCTGGCAATCTGCATTCTGCTGATGCACTGTTCGAGATGGCGCTGCACACGTCCACACCTGAGTTGGACTACCTCAGAGAACAGCTGGGTATCAAGCGAGGCCAGAGGCCAAAAATGCCGAGCCATGCTCATCTCCGCACGAGAAGCCACTGCAAGCCTCTCATTCTGCGCTTCGAACAGCTGATTCTGCTGGAGGCAACGCAGATGAAGGTGCACCAGTCAATTACGGCCAGAAATACGGCTGCAAACGCTGCGAATGCTACTGGCCTCCCGGTGCAGCTGCCTAAGGAGGTGAGCACTCAACGAGACGCGCGCGAAGCGACACTTCTTCGTCCCGCCGAGCAACCGTCAGCTGCCTTTGAGCATTTCAATAATATGCATGAGCGCACTGCTCGTGTCCATCTTCCGGGAGAAAGAAGCAGCGGACTAGGCTTATGATGGAGAGGTCTTCAGTTAAATGCAGTATCTTCAGACGAAGGAGCGCAGCTCTTCCATGTGGGGTGCTTTAGGATACCTTGTTCTGGCTGGCACATCTCACCCTCAAGCGGCACGCTATCTGGCAGAATGATATAAGTATACGTATGTAATCTCGTAGAATAAGTCTGGCCTGGACTTGACAGCTGTTCCTGGATGAGGCACGTATTGCGACGCGTTGTAGCAGGCTAAAATAGGGATATCGTTCTGCAACGACAACATTGAAGTACTGCTGTTACGTTACATCTTCGTCTTTCTCGTCGTTTCCTTCCATTTGGATACCCTTCGCTTTGCAGGTAAATCAGGCGCTGGGTGTCGAAGCGGTCGAGGCTGATAGATAGCACTCTTTGGCCTGTTTCCAACTCTTTTGCGAAAAGTTTCAGAGGTTTGTCAAGACGTTTAGAAGGTGATATTCGCGTATTCTAATACGCTACTTTGGTATCTACAGGCACCTATCGCGCCCTTCGTCTTTCTCTCGGTTTCCCAGCCAAATCTGCACCTTTAAACAGCACTTTCAGCAGCCATGACCAAAGCACTCATTCTAGGTATGTAACGTGTCAATTCAGAGCGTCTCGTCGCAGCCCGCTGACTTGCTCGCGCTTCAAAGTCGGAGGTGAGCGAGCTGTGCCAGGATCCGCGAAAACATGGCCTCGTCTTTCGCGCGACGGACTCGTCGCAGGGCAAACTCTGACATGTACATTCATCTATCCTGACAGGTTTCGGTACTCGGTGAGTGCGACCGTGTTCTGAGGCCTTCAGAGTTCTCGCTCCCAGGCGTGCTGAAAGCTCGACGTGTTTGATTCGCTCGCAGGCTCCGTCCGTTGACACTGACGCTTCCAAAGCCTCTGGTCGAATTCTGCAACAAGGTACAAGCTCACGCACTGTCGAACTCCCACTCGCGCTCACGCCCATCCTTATCCGTTCGTCTGCCCTGGCTCTGCGAATTAATAGCCCATGATCCTGCATCAGATTGAAGCATTAGTCAAAGTAAGCAATCCTCATTCAGCGACAGGTTCGCGCCGCTAACTTCCGGTCTTGCTCGACAGGTCGGTGTCACGGATATCGTACTGGCTGTCAACTACCGTCCAGAAGTCATGGTCAGCCTACTCAGCGAGTGTGAAGAGAAGTACGGCATCAAGATCACCTTCAGCGTCGAATCTGAGCCCCTAGACACTGGTGCGAAGCAGCTTGCCTCATCTCTTCATTTGCGGCAGCATGTTCTCTGACGCGTCTGCATACTCTTAGCTGGTCCTCTCGCACTTGCACGTGAGATCCTCGCCAAGGACGACAGTCCATTCTTCGTCCTCAACTCGGATGTCACCTGCTCTTATCCCTTCGACGACTTCCTTGCTTTCCACAAGAACCACGGCGGAGAAGGTACCATCCTCGTCACGAAGGTCGACGAGCCATCGAAATACGGTGTAGTCGTGCAGCTTCCCAACTCCAGCGCCATCGACAGATTCGTCGAGAAGCCCGTCGAATTCGTCGGAAACAGAATCAACGCCGGTATCTACGTCTTCAACCCATCTGTCCTCAAGCGTATCGAGGTAAATAGTCATACTGCTGCGAGTGCGCATTATCAGTTCCCTGACGTGTCTACTACCTGCACAGCTCAAGCCCACTTCTATCGAGAAGGAGACTTTCCCAGCAATGGTAGCCGACCGTCAGCTACACTCAATGGACTTGCCAGGCTTCTGGATGGACATCGGTCAGCCCAAGGACTACCTTTCAGGTACCTGCCTCTACCTGTCCTACCTCTCCTCGCAAAAGAGCAAGCTCATCACCGACCCTGCCCAAAATCCTTGGGTACGCGGAGGAAACGTCTTGGTCGACCCCGTAAGTGTTTCATGACCACACCCAGACCGAGTGCCGCGCTTTGCTAATCTATCCGCTTGGCTGCAGACTGCCCAAATCGATCCATCTGCTGTCATCGGGCCAAACGTAGTCATTGGACCACGATGCGTCATTGGCAAGGGTGTCCGTCTGCAGAGATGTGCCATTCTTGAGGGTTCGCGAGTCAAGGACCACGCCTGGGTACACAGCTCTATCGTCGGCTGGAACTCTACAGTCGGAAGATGGGTGCGAATGGAGAACATCACCGTTCTAGGAGACGATGTCAACATCAAGGATGAGCTACTCGTGAACGGAGCATCTGTCTTGCCCCACAAGAGCATTTCGAGCTCCATCCTTACGCCTTCTATCGTCATGTAAAAAGGCTAGTCACTTCCTTTTTTTTCTTCTCTTCATCATCATAAACCCGTCGTTCATCCTTTTCTTTAGATATTAGAGGAAATATACAGCAGATCCAGTCCCTCCCGCGTTCGTTGTCGCTCTCGGCTACGATCGATGATCGCTTTTCTTCTGTCTTTCCAGCAGTCGTCCTTCGACTCTCGTTCGTGTCCCTCTTTTCTTTCTATTCAAATCCTCATCCTCCTCCTCTGCCACATCCCGAAACACCTCCTTCGCAGCCCTTTCTCAATGTCTTAGGCATGCGATGAGTTGGCAGGGTTCTAACATTTTGTTATTCATTAGAAGTAGACTAGCAGCGCAACATCCCCCATTATTGGTGCCTCTCACATAACAGGCTGTCATTTGCAACATGCGCAAGCTGGGTCGCACTTACGGCGCCAGAACTGCCAGCAACTACAGGATCCGACGAGCTCGCAGCTGATGGCAGCGCTGATGATCCAGGCGCTGGCGACGGCGAGCGCGAGAGGACTGGCCGGTTGACGGCGGGCATTCTTGACTTTGTTAGATAGACCAGCCTTGATAAACCTGGGTAACACTCTGTAACACTCTGCATAACACTTTCCTTACACGCAGATAATACCACCTTAAGGCGCTGTACGGCCTTTTTTCAAGGGTCTTCTAACGCGATGTCATCATTGCGAACCTTCAACATAGGGGGAGAAACCTTTTCTCTTTCAGTCCCCAATTCTCTGCAGAAAACATATACATCAGAAACCATGGACAAGCTGCATCCAACTCTGAGGAGCTACGCTGCGTTGGCCGTCTCGTTCGCCGTCGCTACCTCGCTGCGTTCAGTCTGCTTCAATCCACGTCTTCCCATCTTTGGACGAGACCTCGCGCAGAACCTGGCCCCCATCGAGCGAAACGACGTCTCCTGGTCATGGATAGCAGCCGTCAGAGTGCTGGATCTCGTCACTTACATCTACATCTGGCACCGCGAGACGGGCGGGCACAAGCATAAAACGGATGCACCCCTCCTAGGAGCGCTCTTGCAAGCTATATCCAGAGTCCCTCTGTACCTCCTCATATCCCACCACTTTCTACTGTCTACCAAGACCTTGGCTCAAGTTTTCGTTACCGACATTTTCGCATATTCGGCTGCTCTTAAAGTGATCAGCTGGTTTGAGCCTAAGGCCCCTGCCTTTTTCAAACACCCTTCATCAGATGCGCCTATCGCTTCTGCGACAAGAGAGAAGCTGGAGATGTTAGGCTATGCCTTGGGCCTTTCGACCACCGTCAATGCCTTGTACAGCTATATCGCAGAGAGAGCTTTCATGCAGAGATTGATCAGAGACAATGTGTTAGAGCATGAGATTCCAGCGTTCTTGAGCGCTTCGAAGCCAAGCTTTGCTTATGCCATGCGTAAGCTTCTTCTCTTCTTCGCTTCCAGTCGGCCCATGTATTGACGTAGTATGATTACCAGAACACCCTACTATCGCCATCCCAGTGCTGCGTTCAGCGCTTGCACCTATGTCAATGCCGTCCCATCTCCTGCACGCCGTACCACTAGCAATCACGACGCTTCTTCTTTCCTTCTTTTACCTCCCGCAAAAGTCGCCTTCAAGTCTCGCCTTCCTAGTCTTCCTGCTCGTAGCTCCATCCAACGCCCTGTCCACATTCAACCTCCTCCCAGTCTCGTTCAACGCATCTCTCATAATCGGGCTGGATAATGGATGGAAAGCAGCTGTTGCGGCTTATATCACAGCTTGGGCAACGGAGGATTGGAGAAGACCTGGTGTTTTGGCCAGACAAAGAGTCCTAAAGGACGTCACGCAGGGTACGGGCGACGTAGTCCTTGTTGGAAAAGATAGCGTCACGTTCAGGTCGGAAGTCGAGCCTATTGAGATCACAGACGACGAGCAGGAAATCATTGTGGTCGAGTAGATCAATGGAAGCTCTACTGTGTCGGCCCGGCAAGGCAAGAACGAAGGAAGCACCAAAGGATTGTGAAAGAAAAACTATCGAGAAACATGATGGCGACCTTTTCGAAAACGTCCTAGATATACCCTTTAGTGAATGCTGTATTGTTGACACAGCTAGTGAACCTGCTTGAAGGTAGAGGAGAACCTATATCGTCTGCGAATAATATAGTGTAGCAATGCAAACGATATTCTCTTGAAATTCAGCTTTGCGTTTCGCAGTTGTCATAATCATGCCATTGCGATGTGTCTGTCGTGTAATACGGCTTCTATTTTACACCTTGCTCCGCCTTCCGTCACTGCGCCCTCGGCGAAGATCCTCCACCTATACTGCTTTTCCCACTACTCTGCCACAGAATCTCCTCGTCCGCCAGCTTCCTCATCCTGTTCAGTCGTCTTCCAGGGTAGACAAGCGTATCTGACGGCAGTTCGATCTGCTGTTGTTGCTGAGAGAGGGATGGTGTAGGCGGAGCAGCCGAAGCCGATGACGAAGATACAGGGTCTTCGACTAATGGAGAGAGGTATATCCTCCTTAAAGCATCTTCATTTGCCCGGTATTCACTCATCTTAATGGAGCTTCCGAACCCTTCTCCTAGCTTGATAGCCCCGCTATAGACGCCCGTCACAAATATAGGCGCGATACTTAGACGTCCAGTCTCGCCTACTAGTCGAGAGACGGGTGCAGGCCGATCGTATTTGGATAAAGTACTGCTGAGAGCATACTTGGGATTGGTAAATTTGAGCAGCCCGGCGATGTCTGCCTGGCGAGAGAGGAAGACGGAATGTACGAAGACGCGCGTGGCAGCGAAGCCCTGAAAATTGAAGAGAAGCATTAGCGTGTGTTGCCGAATTGATTGAATTGACAGAAACCCACGTGTTCCTGGAAGATGAGCCCTACAACTGCTCTGCTGACGCTCGCTAATGCCTCTTCCAGAGGCAACGGCTGCGTCCTGCCATCTTTGCCAGCTGCCTTCATTTCCTGTAACGCGACTTCTGATTCTTGATGATCCAAGAATCGATCAAGCTGTTCTTCTTCGGTCCGTCCCCATCTTAAAAGTCCCGATCCTGCTCTATTACCCTCTCCTGCACCTCTCAGCGGCTGTCCTGCTTTATGCGAGTTGGGTGAAAGGTCGGGTAGGAAGGCTGCTCGTGAAGCCTGGCCGGGTGTGATGCCCCATGATTTACTTGCGATGTCGGCACATGTACGTGGGCCTACGAAGAGTGTAAGAGCAGCTTTAACGACCCTACAAATAGCTTGTTAGCGGAGTTGACAAAAAAGAAGGAATAGTTAAGATAGCCTACCTCGATGGCAGATGTGGATATCTAGCTTCCAACCATTCCAATGCAAACATCCCTAGTACGTGGTTGCCCAGCACGGACAAGCTTTCGTTGTGCGCCCTCGATTGATCCAGGAAATTTGTATATGTCGTAGTCGCCGCGCGGGTCCCTGCGTCTTGCTGCCTTTCATGCTCTGCTACCACTTTCCAGAAGGTTGGACAAGTACAACACTGTTCAAGGAGCGCGACTAGATCTTTGCCTGAGCGAGATCCGAGGAGATTGGGCGATATCCTGTCTGCAAGCGCAGCGATGGCCGTACGGGAAGGAGGAGAGACGAGGGCGTAGATTCTGCTCAATTCAACGCTTCTGGGATCTGGAGCGACTTCTTTGGGTTTCACAGGCTGTTTCGCCATAGCTCTGGATTTTTTGGGAGGTGCTGCAGCAGCGGATGGTCGTGGAGGGACGATTCTGACGGGCCTGATGAGCTGCGACGACGACGAAGACGATGATGATGGTGTGGAAGCTGCCTGAGAAGCAGCGGTGCTTGAGATGCGCGCTCTTCCTTTGCCCTTTGCGGCTCCCAAGCCAGCAGCGCCAGCAGCAGCAGCGCGGACGGCCGCCCTGGTCGACGTCGATGCGCAGGATAGGCTCATGCTACGCTATTCCTTGAAGGTATTCAAGGTTGTATAATCTGCCTTGAAAAGTGTTGAAATCCTGTTAAGCTTGAATTGTAATACTTTCTGTCTCCTCCAAACTGACGCCTTTAAAAGTGTTACAAGATGGCTCTAAAGCTGCCTACGGCGCTGACTCCTTCGCGCTACGCTGCTCACTACAACCGCACGCTGGCGGCAGACCTCATGTACCTCACCTACGACCACCGAAGAGCGCGAAAACAGCGAGATGACGGCGGACAGACCGCGACAGCAGCGCAGCTATGGACCTGGGATCCTGACAATCCATACACAAAGAACAGACCAGCCAGGCCGCCGAAAGGAAACAGCAATAGGATCACTCCCAGCCCGAAAGCCGTACATTCAGGCAACCTCGTCAGGCTGAAGGAGATCCAGCTCAACACCTTTGTCAAAGAAGCGTCATCCAGTAAATCACAGGTCTTGTCTGCGATTGCTGGGTTTCAAGCTATGACGGGAGAGCCTATCCCTGGGTTTGCTTCAGATGGACAAAGCAGCAGTGGAGGGCCAGGAGCAGGGATACAAGTAGTCAAGACACGGAAAGCAAGCGCTTCATTCAAAGTGAGAGCAGGCCAAGTCTGCGGGATCAAGGTAGCACTCAGAGGGGATGCAATGTGGACCTTCCTTGAAACACTGGTGGAAATCGTGCTGCCGCGTATGAAGGACTGGAACGGCGTCAGGCTCCCTCCTCCCTCCGTCAATCTCAAATCTCCTTCATCTACTGGCGGTGTCGTCGCGTTCGGTCTGCCGGCTTCAGCGATGGGTCTTTTCCCTTCTGTAGAAGTCAACCTCGAGCAATATCCCCGACTGCACGGTTTCAACATACAATTCATCACGAATGCAAGAGGGAAAGGAGCGCAAGATCAGGCGAGAGCCCTTGTGAGCGGGTTCAGGATACCATTGTGAGCCCGATTGATCAGGATCAGACAGCTATCAGCTTTAGCTAATTCCGGTTTGTCAATGCAGCGTCGCGGCGTAAGGAGATGGAAGGAAGGTCAGAGTATTCATAGAGGTATTTTTGTTGTTCGAAGTAGAGTAATATTACGATAGTAGAGTCGCCCACAAACACTATATACACCAAGTCAAATTGGACCGGACGGGATCAAGCACTCTCTACTACTGTAGGAGTATGCCTGAAAGCCTCGAGCTTGCTCATCGAAGTAGAGACGGTCGGAGTGGGCTCTTCAGCCATGGAAGGCTCGTCTCCCAGGTCATCTGCAGGCGTGACCGGCGCAGACGCTTCGTTATCCAGTGTTGACGTGCTGTTGCCTTCCTCCATCGCAGCGCTGACGTCTAGCTCAGCGTCTGTATTAGCGTCCGCAACCTGAGTCTGCGATGATCCAAGCGTTAGGGCAGTTCAGTCCGCTAGATGCAGCCTGCTCACCTCATCAACATTCATATCGGTATCCACTACGTTCTCTTCAGCAGCATCCACGGTGCTCTTATCGTTCGCAGACGCGGCTTGCTCGGCTGCAGGAGCTTTCTCACTGCCTTTCTTCCAGAAGCTATCAAGCTTATTCAAGCTCTTCTTCTTCGCTGCTTGAGAATCGCTTCCGCCTTCGTCGGCCTCAGCAGTCTGAGCATCGCTTTTCCTCTTCCTTCCTCTACCTTTGCCAGTTGTTGCTTCTTTGTCTTTCGGCGCAGGTGGGCGAGATCCGAATAGTGTTGGTTGCTTGCCACTTTTGTCGGAGACTGCTGTCTTTGACAACGGGCCAGTGGACCCAGATGTAGACGCATCTACCCGCTCAAAGAACGAATCAGTCTTCTGTAGTGTATGATTGCCGCCTTTCCTGGTGAAGGGATCCCGGATGCTAGATGTGCTACTTGCAGGGGTGCTAGTGGAAGCTTTCGCTGCGGCAGGTCGCTTTGCAAAGGGATTCATGCCTAGGAAGAATGTCAGCCGGGGTGACTGCTGTATGTTTAGGCATTACTTACGGGCTTTAGGTGCGCTCGAAGCTATGGTAGGTGTCTCGACCAGCATGACCGAGTCGAGACGCGCTCGTGGCGCTTCCTCTTGTTCGTCGAAGTGCACCGGTTCCGTGTCTTCGCGTTCATACGCGAATGGCTCATCCTCCTCTGCAGACTCGGCTCCATTACCCTGCAGTATTCTTGAGACTGGTGCCACGACTTCAGGCTGTTTGGCAGGGGCAGACATGTCTGAAAAGACGTTCTTTGCCGTCTTCTTCTCTCGCTTCTTGCCATTCGAAAAAGGCATAGCTAGTGGATTGCCAGACCTGGCCGAGACATCTGCAAGCTCGATGGAAGAATCTGGAATGACTCGCTCGTCAACGAGATGTGCGTATTTGCCTTCCCGCTTCTGCTTTTCTTGTCGTTCGCGATAGGCAGCGCCTGCATGTCCTTCTTTTGCAGCGATCATGTCGTCGATTCGCATCTCTAACGCTTTCAGCGAATAGGTGCCTGCTAGTCTCTTTGCACCTGTTAACGCTCGGCTACTCGACAGCGTTCTTGCCAAGTCAAGGGCCTGTTGCTGTCGATCTGCTTTGCATGCTATTTGTAAAAGCTTGAGGATGCTCTTGTCCATCTCCAGCTCATATACTGATATCTTGCTCTTGAGATCGTAAGATTGCGATGTTTGCGCGGAGCTTGACGACGGTAGGCAATCCCGCAAGTGAGAAGAGATGATATCCAGCTGGACATAGGACGCTTCAGACTCGCCGACTGACTCTTGAACATTGACCAGGGGTATTTGAAGAGGGATATCTTGCGTGATAGGAACGGGGAAGTAAGGGTGCTTCTCCTGACCTTTCATGAAGATACACATGAAATTTTTCTCGGTCGCTCCGACTGGCCAGTATGTCTCATCTCGGTTCTCGCGTCTCGACAGGATGCGCGTATCGAGCATGGGTACCCAACGCCCTTGCATCGGACGTCTAGATCGGGATAAGGCAGAAAGCAAGCCATTGCTGTCGTACATATAGGGTAGCTGTATGATTTCATGTCAAGACTTGCTCATAACTAGATTCGAGCAGTGCGTACCTGATCTTCAGCAAACCCGATCCAAGCCAAAGTTACATCTTTTGCCAGGGGTATTTTGCCCCGTTGTACAATCTCGTATGTATCGAGGTCGAACATTGTGTATGTCAGATCTTGGCGACCTGCACAGAGTGTTAGATACCCTTTCTTCACGCCCAGCCTTCCACTTTACCTGGTTGAACAAGCTCGCTTGTCCTGTGCACGACCATGGCCCAGTCCTTGCCTGCCGCGAGCGCTACAACTTGCTCTCCGAGATTAATAATATACTTTTGTGTTCCTGTCGCGCTAAAGAAGCGAAGATAGCCGCTCGTAGTCGCGACTATCACGGACCCACTGGCAACAGCACTATCAAGCGCATCTTCGTCCTCACCTCCACTCCTAGCTGAAACAAAGACACCGCTGCTGATAGCCAAGCACGTGGCGAGTTCGCCGGAAGGTAGGTCGAGACTCCATTCTGCTGAACTCGAACCCCAAGAATCGAAAGGCTTGAAGGCGACCGTACTTCCCAGATCTTTGCTTGACGAAGCGTAGACGGCACCTTGCGGTCCAAGGCTGGCGAGACTGAACTTGCTGAAGTCATCGAAGTGGATCCTTCCATGTGTGGATTGGTCGTGAAAGTCGATTTCCACAATATTGTGCGAGTCCCGCTCCACGATATGGATTACTCCAAGCATATTGAAGGCTAGGTATCGACGCTTGTCTTTCAAGGGCGTAGCGCCCGGCTGGAATGGGTCCTGACCCTTCACCAAGCTCGCTGAAGTCACTACGTCAGGTCAAATGTGCGCTATATACCTGAGGATATAACTTACAACCAGTGCCCCTGCTACCACCGCTGCTAACGACAATAGATGAGCCACCTTCAAACTTCGAGCTGACCAAAGGCGCTGGCATCGCCAAATCATCGTCATCATTGTTGTTGAACCGACTCTTGTATACTCCGTCATCGTCGTCATCCTCAATGAAGTCGTCTTCATCGTCGTCCATATCTGGTTGTCCTGCATTTCCGCCGATGTCTAGATCAAGGTCATCTTCGTCTAAATCCATATCCCTACTGGCTTTGCTAGGCTTGCTCTTTGTGACAGCAGCTGTGGCCGCACTTCGACTGGCTGCGCCAGCTGCAGGAGCATCGTTGGGGTGTGCCAGTTTCTCGGCGATCACGTCGTCCCATCGAACGAGATTTCCTTCTTTATCGATGTATGATATACTGTTCGAGCCTGCGCCGGATCTCCAGGCTAGCGAAGACACCGGTCCTGATGCTTCTGGGAATTGCAGAACTACCCGGCGCGTGGAGCAGTCCCAAACGAGAATCTTCTCATCTTTGCCGGATGAAGATAAGTATCGACCGTTCGGTGAGAAGGCAAGAGTGGTTATTTCGCTATCATGCCCATCCTTATCGAAGGTTCCCTCTCGTTCCCAGCTTTCGCGGGAGATAATAGCAAGTTCTGCAGCGGAAAACACATAGTCAGGGATAAGTATTATCGCTTAAATACGGCTTTGTGCCTACCGTGCGACTTTGTCCCCACCACAAAATACTTTCCGGTAGGATGCCAGACTGCTTCGCATTGGGAATCGACTTCAGGCTCTTGTGCCCCGATTACACCGTCTATAATTTGTATACATGTTGGCTCTTGTGTCGAAGGGTCTGAAACGTCGAATACGCGTATAGTGCCGTCCGAGCTCGATGTTGTCTATCGGGAATTTGGTCAGGTTGGCGGTTCCCTCTCAACTGTTGTGTAGTTCCACGCACTACCAGTTGACCATCTGGCGACCAGCTCAAGGCGCGTATTCCTCGTTCATGCCCTTCGAGCATTTGAATCTTCTTTGTATCGCGAACATCGATGACTTTGACAGCTGTCTCACTGGAGGATGCATTAGCTTCTTGTTCAAGATAGCCCTGGAGATGCATGCGTACTCGGATGCTACCGCGACTCGCTGTCCATTTGGAGAGAACTTGACAGAGCGGATAGCGAAGCCAAGGTCGGAACGCGTTAGCATGCCGGTAACTTCGTACGAGCCAGATGTGATATCCAGAAGTTCGACTGTCCCATCTTCGTAGCCTACGACGAGCGATTCCATCTGAATTGTTTACAGGACCTTTTCGCGTCAGAAATCCGGTATACTTGGAGGCTTTCGAGACGAGATGACGCACAGAGCAGTCGAGACATAGAACAGCTTGACCATCTTCTCTATGGTCGATCGTATGCAAGCTGTCGTCGTCGTTGTTGGCTGGATCTCCCGAAAAGACTCGCACAAACGACTCTCCGCCAGCCGTAAAGAGGTGGGCACCGTCTCGCGAGTAGGCCAGCCTTGCTATCCCGCCTTGATGGATCCATTTGCGAGAGACGCTGGCCATAGTTGAAGCCTTTCGCAGTCTTGTTGATCAGGTTTCGAGCGAAGACAAACGCGTAAATTGCCTGAAAAGACGCGCCGAACATAAACACAAAAAGCGCTATGGTGATTCATGGCAATACCACGCTTGCTACGATACCCACAAACATCTGGTCTTGCTGAATCGCTTGGCCAGGTCCCATGCGCAAAATCGGCCAATCTGCCGTCATCAGGCTCCCTGACACGTTTGTATCGTTTCTTTCATAAATTCGCAGACTTGATATACATCATATCTATCAAGACGTCTGTTAGACTATCTTTGTACTACCCTTCCTCACTCCCGTACCCCCTGAACCTGCAAACGCTTTTATTGACGATCGGTGATGACTGTGACAAGGCCAACACCTGGCTCTGTCGCTGGATCGTATCGGACGGTGTGCACGCGACCACTCGCGGGTGCCGTAACGTTCTGAAGACGACCGCCGAAGGTATCGTAGAGGTAGCCGACAAGCTGACCTTCCTCTACACTATCGTTTGGCTTGACGAAGCTTTCGAACCATCCCCCGAAATCAGCAGAGACGCCCTCGAAGGTTGTGCCACTGTTATAATATCAGCTATAGTTGGAGAGCAGACAGAGGGTCGCAAGCTTACGCGTAGGTATCGACATCTGGAAGAGCTGGGGCCGCCGAAGCTGGCAGGACTTGATATGAAGCGAGAGCCCGGAGGACAAAGTCATAGGATCGCTTGATGAGGACAGGCTGCCATTCTTTAGGCTTGCCGATCTCGAGCGTGAGAGCTGGGATTCCGTATTCGACAAAGGTGGTCCTGGACAGATCATGTCAGAGATGCAAGATATGGAGAGCAGGGCATAACAGAAGCTCACTCTAGGGATCCAGGCTCGCCAGGGTCGACCTTGATGATATCGGCCCCGATGAGCTCGCACAAGTCCTGCACGCCTGGTGCGGCATAATCGCAGTATCTGCGCAGAAGGGATCAGATGCTGCTGCAAATCACTAGAAGCAACATCACTTACGCCCACAAGGGAGTATCAGAGCCAGAGGAGGGTGTGTGCATGTCGATGGCAGCATCGATCTGGGTCCCATTCTTGGTGAGATCATACCAGATGGCAGCGTCGAATCTGCTGGGGACTGCGCCTTCTGGGTTTCCTGGGAAGAGTCTGTTGAGGTCTACGCGGGTGCCCGAAGAGTAGGCGGCAGTATAGTATCGAGTATTGCCCTGGATTCCGCTAGATACGGCAGTCAGCAAAGGGAAACAAGAGGCATGATACTCAGATACTTACAGAACATTGACACCGGGAATACCGATGATCGTCCCGTTGATCTTTCCTACATCGAGGTACTGGAAGACTTTCTGGACCACTCTGACTGGGTTCAACTCGTCACCGTGAATCGTACCCGATAGCCAGACTGTCTTTCCAGACGAAGCTGGTCCAGGTCCTCTTGCTACTATGACAGGGACGTGCAGAGGTTGACCGCTATTGAGCTGGGACGCTCGGAGGTAGAAATGGTGGATGCGATTGGCTTGGAGGTTGTTCACGTCGAGATCTGTAATGACTGGCACTCCATTGACTTTGTCGCCATTGAAAGTGGTCGCGAGCGCGCAAGGCAGCGCCGCCAAAGAAAGAATGGTAGGAAGCTTCATGGTATTTCTAGAAGATGTGAATGTTTTGATGAAGGAAAGGAAAGAAGTTATGAAACTCGAAAGCGGTGTTAGGGAAGAAGTCAAGAAGGTGCTGTCAAGCGGAAAGGAAGATACAAGACCAGAAGGCACGATAAACAGGTGGATGTTGGTCTATTCGGCCGTAAAGAAGGTGCTTATCGTCCCTTGAAAGCTCGGGAATTTTAGCAAAGAAAGTCACGCCGCCAAGCGCAGGTAGAAGTTGCCGGCTTGCTCAGCCTCGACGAGCATGCGGTTCTCGTGATGGTTGTCACAACCGTATGATAAGATTGCAAGACATCAGTACATAAATGCTTGACAGCATCAGTCCAAGCGTCAGCGAGGAGCTGGGGCTCAGAAGAAAAGCTGTTCCGGCTGCGTCCCGAAAAGTCACGTGACCTCGGAACTTCGTGCCTTGCAGCTGAAAGCGCTTGTATTGACTGCAGCCCGACACTAGATGCACCTACAAGCCATAGTGCAGTAATACTGTCTTTCCTTTCTTCTTCTTAGCTTGCGGCTGCTGCTGCTGTTGTTGCGATTGTTGGGCAGCAGACGCGACTGGCGTATTTAAGTAATCCTCCTCGACAGGCGGCGTGACAGGCGGACTCCACGGCGCTGCATTATTCGCAAGACTACTCGAAGTGGTCGCGCCATTCTTTCCACCGAAAAGAGCGGCTTTCTGTTGGGCCCTCGCTTTGGCGTTGTTTGTCATGGGAGGCAAGGAAGGGAAGTCGCCGGTTGAAGGAGTTGTCGGTCTTGAATTGTTCGCTGAAGAAGAAATAGAGCCTCCGCCATTCGTCGCAGCTGCCGAGAGTAGGGAAGAAGCTGCTGAAGCTCTTGGGTAATAGACAGAAGAAGGAGAAGTGGCTTTTGGAGTCGTGGAAGCCCAGGCTGTGATGCCTCTTACGGCTCCACGACCCGACACTGCGCTCGGCTTGTTCTTCTGCACGGGGAGATTCGGGAAAGCATCTTTCCGAGGTGCTAGGCGCTGTGTGAGACCAGGTACAGCACCTACGTTTCGATTCGCAGCAGCATCTTCTACGCGCGCCCATACAGCTGCATTGCCTTGCTTCTGTGACCGCGAAACCACACCGCCCATTTGTCGGACGTGTGGACTCGCAGACCGGGAAGAAGGTGCGCCCATCATCGACACAGCTTGACCAGACCGCGATGGCGCAGTAGGGACGAGAGAGGGGAAGAAATCGGTGCTTTGCATGATGGATATTTGGTAGTCATGCCATGCGGAATGTAGATCGTTGGACTTGTCGGCCTTGTCGAGGAGATCGGCAGTGCTTGTGACAACGCGCGCTGTTATGTCTGTTTGGTTCTCGAGGATGGAGTGTATCGTCTTGACGGTGTCGGTAGCTGAAGTCTCATTATTACGGAAGGCGCGAACTGATCACGTCGTCAGAACTAGGTAAAGCATACAGCGTTCATCGTGTCGACTCACCGGCTGCCCTATAGGACGCCAGCTTCGACTCCGAGCCACCGACAGCTTCGCTGACTCTTGAAAGTAGCGAAGCATGCCGTCTGCGATGCATTGAAATTAGCCTTAAACCCACCTTTCTAAGTGTAAGCTCCGCTCACGCAGCCATGACAGGATCCGTCTGTTGTACGCCCGTGATGGTTTCTCCCATATTTCCTTCATCTCTAATAGCTTTCTTGCCTTTCTTCCCGCCAGCTGGAGAGTTGGGTGGCGCATCTGAGCTTAAGCTGGTATTGAAGCCGGCCCTATTTAGACCAGGTACGACTCTGCCTCTGCTTCCTATTATACCATTGCTTGGTCCTGCGACTGCTGGTTCTGCTGCACTTAAGGATGGATAATTGTTGGCAGAAAGCACAGCAGAGGGCCCCCCTGCACTAGGCACGGCCGTCTGTTCATGCTGCTGTGGTCGTTTCCTCGGCTGCATCGACACTCCACCGCCAGCTCTTGGGTCTCTACTCGTCGACGCATACGTAAAGTTCGTTTCAAGCATTCTCGAAGCTTTTCCGCCAGTCGCGGCTGCCCCATGTTTCTCCAGCTGATGCGCTTGTAGATCAATCTCCGTATCGAACACCACAAATCTCTCCTCTAAGCACTGAGGAGACAAGCATAGATAGTGCTCTGATTGGAAATGCGTCTCGAGGTGCGCATAGTCCACATAGTATTGATAGCGCCCTGTCCCGTTCCGTATGCAGATGAAACATTGCTCATGCCTGTCTCTGCAATGTGCGAATAGCTGATCATTGTCGTAGAAGACTGTCTTGCAGAACTCGCAGTTGGGGTGCCCTGTGAAGCCTGTATGTTCCGCTGCGTCTGGTGGATCGCCTTCTTTGGAATGGACGGCGAGACCGTGAGGCGTGAATAGAGAATGTTCATGGGCTACCAATACATTGTCAGCTTACATTGTCTCGGAGCGGGAGGCTCAGGTGACCCACCAAAGATCTTCTTGTACTTTGTACACAGATCACAGAACACGAGACCGTGAGCAGCTCTGGCATGCTTCTTCAAGTCTGCCCAACCCGTTCCCATATAATCACAGTCCAGCTGCGGGCAATTGAATCTCAAGAGCGCCAGGACGTCCTGCATCATTTCGTTTGTCTGGAACGCTATTCCAAGCTTGTGATCCGAGTAAGGAAAAGCATCTGGTGGGAAGTTTTCGTATGCTACTTCAGCATCTCTTGTGCCTGTGCATATCACCGTAGCGAGTTCGGTCTTGCAGAATGTGCATTCTTTCTTCTTGTACAAGGAGCGGAGTCGTGTAGTGCATATGTGGCATGTACGGTGGGAGCATGTTCCAAGCATAAAGTACTTGACAGGTTCTGCGCATATGTAGCATGTGTGCTGGACTTCTGGCAGCTGATCTTCCTCTTCTTCTTGAGCTTGCTCGCCAGCGGATCCAGCTTTGTCATCAGCAGCAGCAGGAGAGTCCAAGTTGTTGGTGTCCTTGTCCTTATCAGATAAGCGCAGTCTCATCAGCTCAGCGTGGGCCTGCTCCTGCTCCAGCTCATCCCGATCAGCTGCCTCTGCTGCTCTCCTCGCTGCTTCCCCGATCGTTGCCTGGTCTGCTCGGGGCTCTTGGACTGGGGTGTAGTCTGCTGCTCTCCGGGGTCTCCCGCTGCTGCTGCTGCCATGGTATGAGCCCCGGCTGGCTCCTCCTCGTCCTCGGTGATGGGGATGGGATGACGTCCCAACTCCTCCTCCTCCTCCTCTGGTGCTTCCCCGGCTGCTCCCTCTGCCTCTGCCCCCTCCTCGTTCAGCCATCGTACAGCTGCGACTTCAAAGCTTGTTGCAAGTTGTCAGGGAAGAAGAGAGAGAAGAAAGAACGTCAAACGATAAAGAGTCATGAATGTTTGGCACTGATATGGCATGTTGCATCGCAGCATCTAAAGCACTGTCTACTACTGTTACACTTCTCACATTCGTCCACTGCAGCTTGTGCCGTCTTGCAAACTACCCCTAAACTCTCACACGTGCCTGCTTGCTCGATTCGCCTTTCAGTATAGATAGATGCCTTGTGCAATCAATGCGTAGGAAGACTTTGTAAAAGCACAGTCAGTAATCTCAGCGGGTCGAGGGCGAAATGCGCGACCCACAGATGACCCTGCGACGGGTGCACATTCGGATACAGGATATTGATGATCCAGATCAAGACCATCACAAAGACGCATCTGGCTGGCAGACTCGTCATTGCAGTCGAGAACTTGTCCAGAAGGGTTGGCTGAGTGACAGCCAAGGGAGAAGGAGCACCTGCTCCCAAAGCAGCGAGAGACGGGCTTCTCGCATGTGTGCTTGTAGCATTGCCGTCCTGTTCCACTTTCATAGTGTCCGTCTGCGTAAGAGGTAGGTATTCTGCTGCTCCTCCTTCAGGTACTCCTCCGGCTGCTGGGCGTTTAGCTGCATTTGCGGCTTTCGGCTTCTTGCCGCATATCCAATCTGTCAAGTCACCTGTAGTGACTGCGATCTGATTAGATACGAACAGGAAGATCAGAGTCGTGAAGACCATATTGAGGAACCGCCAGCGCGGGAAGGGAAGAAGGACCAGTAGGCCTTTGGTGTCTCCTGCCAGCCAGAGATGGAATTGACAGATGAATGTCTCGAGGGAGCTGTGATGAACATAGCGGCGGTAAGATTCAGGTCAGCCATAACTTGATTCTAATGGCGGTTTCCGTTGACAGGGTCAGACTCACCACTGCCCGATCCAGATATATGCCTTTGACGACGTAGAACGCAGATAGGGGGTTGCGTTTCTGAGAATGACGAACGCAAAGATAGGGAGCATAGACGTGAAAGGGTGAAATTTGTTATACTCCAATTTAGTATACTGCAATTCAAAGTAGAACCATCCGACGATCGTTATTCCCGCTAGGATGATACTGTTGCGCTTGACTTTGTCCCACCAGGGTCTTTCTGCGATTTTGTGCTCGGAGAACTTGATGAAGACAAAAGCGGCCAGCATGCCTATGTAGACGATGTACATGTCGAGCGTGACGCGGAACGTCCATTCTCGAGCATTCCAACTCGTGTTGAAGAGGAAATTGTAAAATTTGAATAGGAAGACTAGCGGCCAGCCTAGATAGTGGAAAGTCGAGACAAGGATCGAAGAAAGGAGGATTTTGCCAAGCATGAATATACTGCTTTGCTTGTTGTAGCTGTTGCCGATATACATCGTTACCCAGATGATGCCAAACCAGAGCGTCGTGAGTGGGGAGAAGTAATACGAAAGGTAATCCGTATCTTGGATGTACGCAAGGACGAGCGTCAAGAGGTTTAAGCGGATGAGGACTTGTGCGATCCGAGAGAGACCATAGTCGCCTTTTTTGTAGTAGAAGAAGAAATGCCCATACCCCGACATGAACAAGTAGGCGGCCACGAGCACGCGGATAGGATTGTAGATGCCTGAAACCTTGCTCGCGCCATAGTAGTGATAGATGAGAATAGCAATCTGCATCCAGCCTTTCCACTGTAGACCACCAAAGGTACATAATCAGCCGTCGAACCTTAGCTCTCTCTCCCGGAAGTTATGCTGCAAACCCACCTCGTCCGTCTGATCCCGATTTAAGAACCCTAGATCCCCTTTTTCAGGTTTCTTCATTGTGCAGACGCCCAATACGAGTGCGAGGCCCATCGCGATTGTAAACTGCCAGAAATCAAACTGTTTCTGAATTTTTAAAAAGAGCGAGGTGCGGTCTGCGAAATAGAGGAAGATGGCCGAGAAGCCGAATGTCGTTAATGGGTAGAGAACGTGCTGAGGTGGGAAGAAGCGCAGGATCGTGTCTTTGGGGTTTCCTGTTTATACGACACACATATATAAGTCAGCTTGGCGGTAGGGAAAGAGCCACGAGGAGGGATAAGGAAGGAAGACATACGTGATGCATAGAAATGCGTGCCCAAAGGTGCCCATACCAGTATGACCAACAACAAGAGCCCCTGCAGCCAGTTCGGCGTAGGGTATTGATTGCAGCATGTTTTATCGAATGTAAACGTCTTGGGCAAGACGTCGTTGCATCTCAGATTCAGCAGTATGTTCACTTGCGTCTTCCTGAGATTCGCGTCTAGATGCAGGCCGTCGGGCGTATGTTGTGCAAGGAGCGCAGAAGGGTAGGAAGAAATCATGTCGTTGAAGACGTACGGGATCGATAGTTGAGAAATCGACGAAGAAGAAAAAGGAGGGAGTTTCGTATGCAGGATGCTGTTCATTTCGGAGATCTTGTTATTGGGTAAAGTAGCTGCTTTCTCGGGCGCTAGCTTCTCGAGTATGGTCGGCTGTACGGGAATGAGGACTACTTCGTCTGCGATTTGGGAATGCTGTGGTTGAGTAGCTGAGAAGACTCTGTCGATGGAGGCTGTATAAGCTTCCATGCCTTGTCCCGCATGGACGGCCTCAATGTAGCGCAATTGCCATAATCCAGTCCCCAGCACTACTAGCGCAGGCAAGTTGCCAATGGACGTCTTGGGATCGAGTATATCTGATGTGAGTGTTGAATTCAAGTATGGATCCCAAATGAACTTGAGAGTAGCTCCTCCTGCCATGATATCCACATCCTGATGTTTCTCCCCGTTCCCACTGTTCGTCGTTCCTTCATTACTACTACTGTAATAATCTGGAATCTCAATACTCGAATCGAGGATCTTTGCTGTGGAATAGTATAATTGCCGGACGACGGAATCGCCGATGAAGTATAGACTGCGGTTCTCGAGGCAGGTTTTGGATGTTTTCTCAGTGTAGGAATGCAGCATGCACCCGTCCGGCTGCCAGTTTTGTAGAGATGAAGGTGAGGAGAGACCCGCGTCTAGCCATTCTCCGTCGTTCAGCAGCGCATGGCATTTATACCTGTCGTTGGCCTCTGCATGAATCAAAGGTAGACTATGTCAGTCAGTACACACTCCAGCCTGGTTATAACATCGCGGACGCGCACCGAGGAAGAAGAAGCGTAAAGTCGCGAGTCCGAATGCGATCAGGATGAGGCCATAGTGGAAAGCAGGGATAGCCTGTTTGAGCTTTGCAGAGAGAGTGGATGGTTCGCTCATGGCTGGCTCAGGCTTGCGACTGGACGAGAAGGCATTCGCAGGACGCGCCGGGCGAGCTTGAGCTGCAGGGACGGGGCAGATAGATGTGGGAGGCCAGAAACGATGGGTGTATCGCTGCCTGTGAAATGAATGTCAATAGGTTGATGTATAGATTGTGCTTGTGATTGATTGGAGCAGAACCAAGCTGTTTGTGTGAGTTGCTCTAAGCTGAGTCTAATCTTTCTCTTTCCTCCCTAATCAATTCCAGGTACATACACCTTGGTATAAGATGGATCCAAGTGAGCATTAATCAAGGCAGTATAATGCACAGTGTATAAAATGCTCAATCACCCTTGAATTGACTTCTCTCGCAGCCCCTGTCAGCCAGCAGCCTGTGGCCTATTCCTGCGGAGGTGCATTGCTGGGACAAAGAGGCAGAACAGCCATTGAAAGAACAACGAGGATACTGACAGTGTGGTGCCATACGCAGACTGCGGGATCCAGAACGACATCAGGCCGCGAGGTGGGCAGCAGCGAAACAAGCATGGCCAAGTCACGGTCGCCAGCTGATCATCAGATGGTGCTTTACGCCCGCAGAACCCATCCGCTGCGTAGAATGCGGGTGCAGAATCATGTTCAAGAAGCGCGCAAAGAGGAGTGGGTGGGAGTCCTTCGCTTTCCCAGCATACATCGCTAATGATTTGGGGAAAAAGTGGTGCAATTTGAAGCGAGGTAGCTGGAGCAGGAGCAGTTATAACACCATCCAGACATGCCATTCTGTTCTACGCTACTCCATCTGAAGTGCTCTGTGTGTCCCCCGTTGTTGTCATCATCATTTCAACCTTGTGCAATTTCCAAATTCCAGCCAGTCAGTGCGCTCTCTCTTCTCTGCTCCATCCACAAGCAAATCTCAAGGTAAGTCTGGATTGATTGATTGCATGATCTATACATCTATTCCATTATACGATGAACCTTCAATCTATTGGAGCTGTCCGACCACCCGCATGAGCGACAGAACCCTTCGACAAATCATACAAACATATACGCAAACGCGCCTGATACCATATCCATGCATCCATCCATCAACAATGCACAGATTCCTTATGATGTAGACCCAAGCTGACCTTTGCCCGGCTGGGTTTCGCTAGGATAGGATAAGATGGATCCACGATTGCGGGCTCGCATGCCCCAGCAACAGCAAATGCAGCAACAACAACCTACATACACCCCACCATACTCCTCTACCCCTCCTATTCCACAGCCAAATGGCAACCCAGCTCCTTCCTATGTTCCCCCGCCCACAGATTTCCCTCCAACCGCCTCCTCTTCCTCTGCATCTCCCCTTGTACAAAGAAAGACATTCTGTGTAGTGTGTGCAAGCAACAACGTAAATGCCAATTCTCTGCCCTTTGCGAAATTGATAGTAATGTTAACTTTACGTTTGCCTCCTCTATGCTCGCAGAACCGGTCAATGGAAGGGCATAAAGTGCTATCGTGCGTATGGTCTCTCCTTCCCTTGTTATTTATAGCCGCTGAATTGCATTTCGTGGAAATCGCAGCGGCGCAAACTTCAAAGTCGTTAGTGCAGGGACAGGTTCCGCAGTGCGTTTACCAGGGACAGCCATCGACAAGCCCAACATCTACGCCTTCGGAACACCCTACAACGACATGTACAACGACCTAGCAGCAAAAGACCAGCGCTTGTACACTGCAAATGGGATCCTCAATATGCTCGATCGAAACAGAAGAATCAAATCTGCCCCAGAGAGATGGCAGGAAAGTAGAAACGTTGCGGATATTGTCATAACGTGCGAAGAGAGATGCTATGATGCGGTTTGCGATGGTAAGGAAGGGCTATGCTGGTCCACCGACTTCCAAGGGTGAGCTGATGCATTTCTTCTTTCTTCGCGCAGACCTGCTCAGTAAAGGAGGAGAGATGAACAGACCTGTTCACGTCATCAATCTCGAGATCAAAGATAACCACGAAGAAGCTCTGATAGCAGGACGGGCCATGCTCGATTTATGCACAGCGGTACGTGACATCCCCCAAATTTGACTACTAAGCCTTTACACGAGCATTTACTGAAACTTGTGAATTCTATAAGATTGAAGCGTCGACGAACATCGACGACGAGATGGATGAGATCATACGCGTGCAAAGGCTCAAGCACTCGCATGACATCCTGCATACTCTAGCCTATTACTGAAAGCGCAAGTGACAAAGCTATGTAAAAGGATGTTGTTGTACGCCTACACGGAATACAAACAAATGCTTTCTTTCTTCTACTCTTGCGCCAACACAGGTTGACTGCTCACCTACCGTACCTATCAGTCTTTCCTCTGCTTCGCACAGCGCTGGCTTCTCTGCTTTCTGCGACTCGTCGCTTATCTCTGCCTTCGTCGTTCTGTCTCAAGCATTTCAGGATGTCCGCCAGCATTTCGAGCGATTTCAGCACTTTCACTGCAAACTTGCAAAAAGCGCTTGTCGCGAGCAGCCGGACAGCAAGCAGCATCCCTTCCTCGCGCGATGTGAAGTATCAGCGGACGCTGAACCGCCAACTGGGCAAGAAACTCGATGCTCAAGCGGACAGGACTTTGCGGCTTACAGCGAGGTTACTGTCTCATTCTGCGCAATTGCTTGAAGGTAGTAGTACTTCTAGTAAGAAAGGAAAGAGTAAACAGGTAGAAGAGGAGGAAGACCTTACGGATGGAATCCAGAGAAACGTAGTAGCCATCACGGATGGCCTGCTTGAAAAGATTGATGCAGATCTGGATCTCCTGAGAAGAGGTATCACTGGAAAGAAGGCGGCTGCATCATTATCTTCATCCGCTGCTGCTGCTGAAGAAGAAGCGGTGCCTCTCGCTGCAGCGTCGTCTAGCAGTTTTCCGTCAACTTCAAGACTACCGCTCGAAATTCTGAACGCTACGAATCTGCCTAAACCACAATTACTTTTCTTGGACAAGCCAAATACATCTAGGGACGCCGTCTTCCTACCGCTCATAAAGGAGAAACCCCATGGTATCACACCTCAAGTCTCGCATGAGCCAGAGGTGTTCTACGACTACTTCTATACGAATGCAGAGGGTACAGCAGGAGGTGAACGGACTCGGATACCCAATCCTTATGCGCAAGAAATCGATAAAGCAATCATTGATAATCCTCTTCCGGACTTTGAGCTGCAAGGAGGAGCAGCGGAAGCGGATGAAGTGGAGGGACAAGTTATGCAGGATGGAATGGATAAGAAACCATTCTCGTACGTCGATACGCTGCACGGAATGAAGGAGTGCTTGGACAAACTCAAGAAGGAAAAAGTCATTGCCGTCGATTTGGAACATCACGATTATAGGAGCTTCAGAGGATTTACTTCGCTCATTCAGGTAAATTCACAAACATACCCGTTCACATTACAGTGAATGCTGTAACATTCTTTGACCGCCAGATATCGACTGTCCATGAAGATTTCGTCATAGACCCTCTAGTCCCTGAGATCCGAGCAAATGCGCATATCCTGAACGAAGTCTTCGCCTCTCCTTCTATTGTCAAAGTCCTGCATGGCGGCGAGATGGACATTATCTGGCTTCAACGGGATTTCGGAATCTACGTCGTGAATCTGTTCGATACCTATCATGCATCACGTCGTATCGGCCGCAAGACAGGCCATTCTCTCGCTTCCCTCCTCACCGAATACACGTCTTTCCACCCCGACAAGCGGTTACAGTTGGCAGATTGGCGCATCCGACCTCTGCCTGCTGAAATGCTCAACTATGCAAGGAGCGATACGCATTTCTTGTTGTTCATCTACAAGAAGCTCCTACAGGATCCAGTGATGGAAGAACATGCTATTGCAGACATCAGGCGCTCAAGTGCGACTACAGCAAAACAAGTCTACGAGCATTTAGCGTATGATAAAGAAGGAGGAAGAGGACACGGCGGCTGGCGACCTCTGATCGAGAAGAATGGGAAAGCAGTCATATGGGGTATAGACTTGCCTCTCGAAGGCAGGAGAATGGGCGGGAACTCTACGTCGTTATCGTCGTTCGAAGCGAAGGCTCTATTGAGTTTCGAGATCTTCAAAGCGGTCCATGAATGGAGAGATAGGCTTGCGAGACAGTACGATGAGAGTTGGAGATATATACTCTCGAACAAGACGCTCGCTGGTATCGCGGACCTGGCGCCGAAGGACACGCAGCAGTTGATGCAGGTTTTGGGACACGATCATAAGGGCATACTGAGGGATCATTTCCAGGAGCTAGATAGTCTGCTCGATACCACACGGAAGAATGTCGAAAAGATGATTTCGAACGCCAATGCTAGCGCTCAGAAACCGGGTAGCCCAACACAATCTCAAGCGGCTCTGTCCCCTTCTACATGTGCACCATTTTCTCTTCCAGCATCTTCTGCATCTACATCCAACTCCATCTTATTTGGCGTACCTCAGAAACGCTCTTCGCCATCTAGGAGATCTCCTAAACCCAGCAAATCTCTCCTCCCTTTCCTCTTTCCCCAGAATGGTCTAGACAAAGTCAAGAGCAATTTTGAACAGATAGCCGAGAAAGTCCATGCAAGTTTCGGGCAGCTCGATGCATTCAAGCCCGTCGAGAAACAAGCTTCGCGATCACCAACGCCTTCTCGCTCCCCTTCGCCTGTCGGAGATGTAGAGATGAATGGCACGGAGTCTGGTCCACACACGTTCGCTGCAAATGGGGATCATATCTTCCTGAGCAAGAAAGACAGGATCCTTGCTAACGCCGCCAAGTCTGCTAAAGTGGAGGAGCCTGAAGAAGACGCAGACATTGTCCAAGTGGGCAAGCACAAAAAGAACAAGAAGCGCAAGCAGGGAGATGCTCCAGCTCCTGCTTCTTCTGCTAGTAAAGTCAAGCTGGAAGTAGAGCCTTTCGACTATTCGACAGTCAAGAGCGTACTTGACATGAAACCTGAGGGAGGAGCCTCGGCTGGCCCGAGTCGCAAAAAGCAAAAGAAGGATAAGGATGGTGTTAACGATAACAAGAAAAAGCAGACGGGCTTGGACTATGATTTCAAGAGCGCCCCGAAATCGATGAATCAGCCAAAATCGGGTAACCGGTCACAGACCTTCACGAAGTAAGGTAGCAGCGGATTACAAGAGACAGTGTTGTGTGGTAGTGTGGATGCTCGTTGCTGTCTAATTCATGCACTTTCTCATCTAATTCGACGAAGACCGAGCGAAGTCCCTTGGCTTCTTTTTGTCGCGAATTTGTCAATTCGGTGCTACCGCCATGGGCCTGCTATCGCTGCTCGTTCAGAGCGCCATCATGTCGGCGGGGACGTATGGCGTGGGCGTCATCCCGCTGTCGATACACCACCAGCGCCATCATGCCGCTACATCCTCGACGCCTTCGTCGGGCGAATCGTCCTCGAGCTGGATCGCCAGGCTCGTCCATGGCCCTCTGGTGTCAACCTTCAGCGTCGGACTGCTCGTATCCACTGCTCTTTGCGTAATCATCCCTGAGGGAGTTGCGGTCATGGTACGAAGCGTCCAGTCCGGCAAAGAAGGGGAGCGAGAGGGAGAAGTACACGAACACGTCGACGATGGAGATGACCTGCACTCTGTCGGCACTTGGATTGGCCTAGCTCTCGTCCTTGGGTTCCTCCTCATGCGCGTCAACGAGCCTTGACCGAAGTATCGCAAAGCTGATAGTCATATTGGTCTCACAGGTTCTGCATCCATCAATATGCATCAGAGCATGCTCGTCCAAGTCCGGCTCACTATCACAGCAAGAATGGCGAGAACGACCCTCAATCGAGTGTACCTCTCATGACGGCAAATGAGAGCATACTGCTCAGTCCTTCGTCCAAGCTGAATAGCGCCAACAAACCAAATAGCAATGCTTCGACTCCACTAGCTCACCACCACTCTCATCAGATAAGCGGCGCCGCGTCGCCCGGTGGGACGCCCGACTATTTCACGGTAGCTCTCAGTGCAAGCTCAATAGGCGAAAGAGGCAGTGCAAACGTAGCGATGGATCCTCTCAACGCCTCCTCGCCAGCCTTTTCAACATTTGTTGGATTGCTCTTCCATGCTCTGGCAGATGGGATAGCATTAGGTGCTGCAGCCATGTCATCACAACAATTACCTGGAACAACGCTCGGCGAAGCTGCTACTTCAGGCCTCTCCTTCGTCATCTTCTTCTCCCTTCTTATCCACAAAGCACCCGTGGCATTCTCCCTTACTGTCCTCCTCATCTCGTACGCTCCCGCCGTGGCGACATCTACAAGAGCATACTACTCTCAAATACGAAAATCACTCTTGGTCTTCTCGCTCGCAACACCCGTAGGAGCAATCGCGACCTGGATCGTGCTGAAAGTCCTGCTGTTGGCAAGCTGGAGTGACAGCATGGACGAGAGCGCAGAAGAGGATGGCAACATCGAAGAAGTAGTAGGAGGAAATATGCGGGGAAGGCTAGAATTCTGGAGTAAGTCCTTTTTAAAATAATGCGAAGTCCGAAGCTAACGTATCCTGCGTCTACAGCTGGCATGGCTCTTCTGTTTTCAGCAGGGACTTTTCTCTTCGTCTCAACGCACGTTATGGCGGAGATCGAAGCTTCTTCGTCAAGCGGCTCGCACTCACTTCCAACGTCGCTAGACGATCCTGCCCACATCTCAGCAAAATACAGAAAGCGTGCAAAGATGGCTGCTTTCGTCATGGGAATGATGGTTCCCTTGCTCCTCAGCACACTCCTTGGGCATCATCACTAAGACTCGTCGGCGGCCTGTCGCAGCTTGACCTTCTGTTTGTTTAGAGTGCCGTTCTAGAGATGGCAAAAAATTCATGCCCACCTTCGTTCCCTCATTCATAGTGTTGTTGTCTGAATCATCAGAAGTTCAGTCCCCTTTCGACCTACTTTCCCTTGTGCTAAAATTTCTCGTTCATTCGGTTTCTGAAGTCTGTACGAAATAGGCGGGATTTCGGGCGCATGTCATTCTATCAAACTTTCTCTTTATTCTTCACTACAACGTCGTTCGAAGTCTACTGCGCTGGACCAGTTTCGTTGCCATCTGGACTGTCTCCACCTGTCGCGCTCTGAGCGACTATAGCTTGCGCTACAAGAGCTTCTGCGTCCGCCAATCCCTTTGCAAACCACTGCTTGTAGTAGTCTCCCTTGCTAGCATCCACATCCTTGTTTGCAATGTGGTCCGCCAGCTTGTCAGACATGAATTGATTTGTGAATCCGAGTTTGCTTAGATTATTGCCAGCGAAGGATCGGCCAGTCTCGAAGCCTTCGGAATATCCAATCGAGATAGCTTGTTCTGCTGAAGATGGGCCACGCTTCTGGAAGGTGAAGCTGCGAGGATGGGGACGGGAAAGGGCGGTATAGCCAGAGAAGAAGCGCTTGAGGAGGCCAAGAGAGCCCGCATTGCTTGTGACAGTCGAGTTCGCTTGGTTCAGAGCTGAATTGGGGGAGACGGGTAGATCGCCAACTGCATCGACGTCGGAAAGAGTACCGTTGTAAGCTGCTCCAGCCAGCTTTCCTGCTTGAGGAGGTACTAATCCCTTGATAGCGTCGGCCAATTGGTCTGAGACGATGCGAACGCTGTCTGATGGGGCTGCGCCAGATCTTTGCCTGGAACCCTTAGGCTCTCCGCCCTCATAGCTCGAGAAGCTTGCAGGCAAGCTCTTTCCGATGACGTTTTGGAAGCACCAATTGGGATCATTCTTGCAGCCCTCTTCAGTCCATGCTAGAATGGTACCCAATCATCAGACAAGTTGGGTGCGGGTCTGCGAGACGGACTTACACCAAAAGTGCCATCCACTAGTGATGTTCTGATAAGTTGCCAACTGGGTTGTACAGAAGGCGCGGCGGGCATCGTCGGCATTCGTCTCGCGAGCGAGGGCGGCATCCGAGAGGGCACAGGAGAACTCGCCAATGATCATATTACGCTTGGTGACGGAGCTAGCATTGAGCAGTGCTTGTCCGACATTCGTCTTGACATTAACAGTCTGATTTGAAGCTGACGTCGCTGCATCTTCTGGCGAGAAAATGAAGTATGAACTGGAATACGAGGATCAGCCGCTGTGCGTTGCAGGTTGAGAAGCGACCAACTGATGATCCAGGACCACGAAATCGTCTCGTTGACCGACGAACTGCGAGAAACGATCCAGGTCGAAAGAGTCGTGGATGTAGTATGGCAGCGAGAGTGCCTCGGGTACCAAGGCTCGGAGCGAAGCGATCGTCATATTATCTAGGAAAGGCTTTAGCGTTGTGTCAGCTGCTAAAGAAAGGTGACTCACACCACTGTTCAAGCCTGGGATCTGGGTAGGGTTCATTGAGAATCTGCATGCCTGCAACATTGGATACCGGAGCCAATTGTTGGGTGAGGAAGCTCAACACGGCCAGAGTCTTGTGAACATTGGTAGGATCAACGAAGAGAGATGCGACGCCATTGCTGACACCAGAGCTGGGCAGAGCATTCTGCGATCCTGGAGCCCCGTGGACATCAACAATAACGCCAATCTTGTACTTCTCGGCCAGGTTGATAGCTCTGACAACTCTCGCCCAAGCATTGGTGTAGACCTGGTTGGAAGTGTGTCAGCCTAATCAAAACAGACAATGAACATTGCCGGACTTACTGAAGCGTACTGCTGGAATGGAGTGCCTTGTAAGAAGGCAGGTCCGAGTGACCAGTATCCTGTAGTCAAACGATATCAGTGACGCTTGAAGATGTGAAGAACTTGTAGACTGACCGATCGGAATACGGACACTGTTTATACCAAGAGAGGCCATGGCAGCGAAGTCGGCTTCGGTGATGAAGGTGTCCCAGTGTCTGTGGTGTCTGTCTCAGCTTCGATTCTTGGTTGATCAACTTGTCACTCACCTCTCGATCATCATCCGTGCAAACTCCGGACCGCCCCAGCCCATGGCGAAGTCAAGCTCTGAGGTCTTGTTACCACCAGCACATGCAAACATGCTTGGCGTCATCCAACTTTCGAGTGCGAACCATCCTCCCAGGTTGACAGACTGCTGTTGTCGATAGCGATAGAGGTCGGCATCTGGCTTGTTGTAGGGCGGGAACGTAAACTGAGTGGGTGGTGGTACTTCATATGGCTCGACTATACATCTTGGATCAGGTGTACCATTGGAGCTAGTGGTATTGGAGAGCTGTGACGAGCGAGACGTCGCGTCATCAGAGCGAGAGGTCGCATCTGATGAGTTGAAGCCGGATGTCTCGATGAGGCTGATCCCGAGAGGTGCGATCAAGGGATTGACAGTTGGTCCGACAGCAGCTTGCACTGTGAAAAGATACACTGATTAGGTACCGCTGGCTGCCTGCAGCTAGGAGACGCACCAGAGTCTACAAGAGGAGGGATTGGCTTGAAGACCGTTCCAACAAGCCCGAGACCAGCAAGGACCGTTGTTAAAGAAGATACAGATGATAGAAGAGCTGGCATGTTGATGATTAAAGAATGTTTGGTAGAGACCTGCTCGAGTAGATTGGACAGTGGGCAGGACCGGCCTGTTAAGATCAAGTGATGAGAGAAGGGAGAAGACAGAGACGAAGGGGAGAGAGATGCAGATCCTTCGGAGATGTTGTGAGGTATTTGTCAACAAGTAGCGTTCTCAGCCATTTCAATCTGGACCAAGGCAGGGTCTGCGACCGGCTAATGAATGGCTTGCGCATCAAACTACACTGTAATTAGCTGGTGCATTGCGTTCTAGAAGTTGTAGATGGGCCGATGTGTGACGCTCCATGCTCGGTTTCATCGGACCGGTGCAGAGCCCAGCAGATCGTCCTATCAAGCTCATTGTGGGCTGTAGTCACTGCGTCTGAGATGATCGTAGATGAATGAATGAATGATAAGGGGTGTGTGTGCTCGCTGCGATCAACGCAAGGCTGTCAGTTGAGTCTCCGCAGAACACTTCTGAACCCAGTCTAGCCTCCAGAGAAAGCAGTGGGATAGCATATGGATCGCATGTCGTTCAGATAGGCATACGTTTGTGGTATCTTCAGCGTGTTGATCAGAATTCTTGCGACTCCATCGTTGGGCTTTCGAACGACTTGCAGATAGACGATTTATAGCAGAGGAACCAGACCATTTGCGGTTGCCGTGCTCATTCTACCAGCGATCCTCAATCTGCGAACATCTGCTACGCGAAATCCCGTGGAAAGTCGTCAAGAGGGAAAACCTCAAGATTTTTGGAGATTTGCGACTTCTTTGAAGTTTGTCCGTTCCTATTCGACGTATACATCCAGCTTGAAGAACGTCCAAGATGGCACCTATGGCTGCTGGCAAGCACAAGGAATCAGCTGCGGCTCGCGTAGCTGGAAGTGGTGCTTCTGGTGAGGGCTTCTACCCAACATGCGGGCCGAATATGAGCTGAAGTTTTGTTGTCTTCTTGTTGTTATCAAGGTATCGCTGAGCTATTCCTCTTCCATCCCGTATGCTTGCGATTCAGCGACTTGCGGCCCAACTTATCGCTATCGCTGCTAATCTTGCATGTCCGGGAAAACAGGTCGATACTATCAGCAAGCGGTTGATGAGCAACAAGAGCAATGTATGCTTCAAGAGCTGCCGCACATCAACCAAAAGCTGAAGTAATTCTTCCTTGTAGCTTTCCTTCGCAACATTGAACTCGGTCGTTTTCCGCAAGCACGCCGATGCAACTGCTGGTCGCAAGTTCCTCAGTCTTTTCCCTGGTCTAGGATATGCAGCTGGTTACAAGATTCTGCAGCGTGTATACAAGTACGTCGAGGGCTTCGCTTATTTTTAAGGTGTCTTCTGACCTTTTACAATTTTGTGCAGGTTCGGTGGACAGCCATACGCAAACGACTTCCTCAAGTATGTGAACCCCGCCTTCCTGACGGAAGTACAAGCTAAACAGTCGCGAAAAGTGCCAATTACAAGAAAGGCTTCGTGAACCTTTTCGGAGAGAAGAACGGCAAGGCGATGATGCACGCAACAGCCGGAAGGTATGCAACGAAATGTGCTTTCTTTCATGCCAAGGCTGAATGTCGCAACTGCAGTTTTATCGGTGTTGGTGAAATCGTTCTGTTGCCGCTTGACGTTCTCAAAATTAAGAGACAGTAAGCCTCGGCTCACGTACTACCAAGACATGGCTGATTCTGTGGTCTCAGAACCAATCCAGAAGCATTCCGTGGGCGAGGCGTGCTGAAAATCGTAGCTGACGAAGGATTTGCTCTATACCGAGGAGCAGGCTGGACAGCAGCAAGGAACGCACCAGGAAGTTTCGCAGTATGTAATATCGCATCGATTATCTCTGCAAAATCCTGAGTTGTGGCATCTACCTAGCTCTTCGGTGGTTCCGCCTTCACCAAGGAATACGTCCTCAAGCTGCAAGATTACTCGTCTGCCACATGGGGACAGAACGCTATCGCATCGGTAGCTGGCAGTATCGCGTCGATCACCATCTCACAGCCGCTCGATGTTATCAAGGTAAGCTAATCTGACAGCCTTTACCCGTGTTATGCACTTTCTGAGCGCTGTCTGTTCTGTAGACTCGTGTGCAAAATCAAAAGTAGGTCGTGCTAACGGATAGATATGCCACCCTCACTGACGATGTATCACCAAAGCTTTGAATCCAAAGTCGGCGGAATGACCCTTGTTCGGGATCTCATTAGGAACGAGGGCGCTGGTAAGTCTGCTCCCAAGTACTTTCCGATGTCTGCACCGCTGACGACTGTCTTCTAGGCGCTTTCTTCAAGGGTTTGACACCGAAGGTAAGCTCATTCAGCTGTCAGAAAATGATACTTTTGGCTGACTTTTGAATCATTCGGCAGCTTCTGGTCGTGGCACCAAAACTTGTCTTCTCCTTCACGGTTGCTCAGTCTTTAATTCCCGCCTTCGGCAAGATCATGTAATCGCGATCCCGATAAGACTGCTCAAAAATATAGACGTGCTATCGAGCGCAGACCATAATGATGTACTGGCTCTTGACAGGATGTGTTGTATCGGCTCTGAAGTAGTCCTAAAAGCTTTCAAAATTCAATGACCCGCTTCCGCGGCGGTAGCCTGTCAGAACCAGTCGAAAGCTTCTTTTCGCCGGTCAGTTTGAAAGCTTTCAATCATTCCAGCCGAAGTGAGGTAGGCCTGGAAGTTTAGATTAGAATGGCCCGCTGCTGTGGCGGCGGCAGCCTGCCAAAATTCCCTCCAAAGCTGTTCTTCGCTTCAGACGGCTTCAGAGCTCTAGGATTTCTTGAGCGAAAGCACTCTTTCGCTAGAGTAGGGCTAGTCCAGTTGGAGAGGAGCCAGGCGGCCGCCATTGGCGGCAAAGTAGAAGTTGGGCGGAAAGGGGTCGAAAGGAGTTAGGGGCAGACAAAGGTCGTCCAGGGGAGTTTCAAATTGAAATCTACAAGCTGTTGATTAGCTAGCCGCCAAAGGCGGCAAATCAGTATAGCTAGCCGCCAAAGGCGGCAAATCAAGCATTCAAATCACATTTGGATGGTTTCCGGAAAGCCAAGCTGGCCCGTTTCTCATCTAGAAGGGCGAACTTTAGAATCACGTGACCGCGAAATTGCGGTATAGTCCGACCGCCGTGAAAGCTTTCGCAGATCAAGGTGAAAGCTTTGGACAGCATTGACAAGATGTGGCTTTCGCTCTGATTTCAGCTGCTTCCGCCGCAGTAGCGGGTCACTAAAATCCGAACGCTTTCAGGATCACGTTAGGTGAAAGCTTTCGCACAATCAAGTCCAAAGCTTTCAAACCAGCTGCCCAAGAAAAGCTTTCAGACTGACTTTATCAGGCTACCGCCGCAGTAGCGGGCCATCAAGGCTAAAGGCTAATAGGACTACTTCAGGGAAAGCTTTCGCGAATCCAAATCCAAATCCAAAGCCTTCAGGTGGACCAGCGAAAGGAAGATTTCGATTCACTGGCGAACGCAAGCTTTCACACAGTTTTAGCAGGCTAGCGCCGCGGAAGCGGTTCATTCAAATCGAAAGCCTTTAGACCTACTTCAATGAAAGCTTTCGACTGAAACAGCTGAAAGCTCTTAGATGGACTGGCAAAGGAAAGCTTCCAAAAGATATTGGCAGGCTAGCGCCGCGGAAGCGGTTCATTGAAATTCGAAAGCTTTTAGGACTACTCCACCAAAAGCTTTCGCCTGAAAACTACAACAACGATGGTAAAGTCTCGAGTACCAGGATGTCGGAGTCTATACGCTCTTGCGCAGTGGCCAAGCTGTCACTTCTCCACATGAGCTCCGCTAAAGCATCCCGGTCTCCTTGTTCGAGTAGCCCCAGGTTCTCTCGCACATCCCTTCTTTCGCTACGCCGAATAAGAGCACGATTATTAAGAGATTCTTCCTTCTGCCGGATGTTCATGTTGACCAGAGTATCGTAGAATCGGGCGATGAGACCTTGGTAGCATAGCGTTCGCGAGACGTACCAAAGGAAGAAACTGCGGCTCGAATTGCGATCTGCACTACGAGGAATCTCTTGCTGATGCAGGAAACCGGCCGACACCAGAACAGCTACATGCTCGCGAACCTCCTTCGGAGCCAACATGGCGAGCTTTGCGATCTTGCGAAACGTCAGCTGCGAGATAGAGGACATACTGACATTGGACCTACTTGTTTCTCTTCCATCTTGCCCTTCTCGTCTACTATCCGCCAGATACGATACGGAAGCTTGCCAAATTTTCGCTTAATGTAGCTTTCCAGAAGAGCCTCCTTCATCATGACATAGCTGCTGGCGAAATCCACTGCCCATTTCTTGCTGCTTAAGCCATGTGCTGATGTTCTCGGATTGATGTCTCCCTCTAACAAGAGCCAGCTAGGCGGCTTCGCGTCATTCTTCTTGATGTCCGTAGTACTGTCGTATTTGGGACGAGCATCAGAGGTATTTAAGAGTGAATGAAGCACTTCCGTGACTAGCTCGACCGGCTCTTTCGTATTTGACGCCCAGCGACCAGAGTACTCGATACCCTTGGTTGCAGCAGACTCAGCAGGGAATAGGCTGTAGAATGAATGCTCTTCTTGTCCGTCGTGAAAGCCGTTGGTGTATCCATTTGCTGCCGGTAGCGGTACAGTCCGCCTTGTGGGCGAGCGTCGCCCAGCTGGCTCGACAAGCCCATAAGCCGCAAAGAAGGCTGTAAGGGTACACGATTCGTCAGAGTTACTTGACTAAGCTTTTCTGCCAAGCCTTACGGCTCTTGTCGTCTCCCAGGGCAGATTGACTGCTAATGGTTTCTGCTAGTATAGTCTGCACGAGGCGCGCAGCTGCCGGTCCGCGATGTACTCGCACAGCCTTCACAATCAATTCGTTACGGATGCGTATGTCGAAAGGCTCGTATCGCACTCGGACGTAAACCTCATCCTGCAGAATTATGGTCGGCTCTTCGCACGAACAATGTCTGTTGCAAAGGGTCTTACGTCAAAGGGCAGCATCATCCTCTATACTATGTTGTGTCAGCATTAGGCACTTCCACCGTAAGCATCTGCTTGCCTTATTCTTGGATGCCGTGTCGGCTTGTGACGCTTTCCGTTTCTGCAGATCTTGCAGTAAGCATCAAAGTCATGATCCAGCATTCCAGGAAACAACCTTTGAACGCGGACTGGTGTTTCCACTAGTTTCCCCATATGCCTCATTGTCATCCTGCCGACTCTGCTCAGCAGCTTCCAAGTCCTCGCACAACGCTTGGTAGACACCGGGATTTCGACCCCACTCTGGGGGTTTGGTGTCTGTGTCGGACCTGTTTAGCTCCATTCTGCCCTTGATGTCCTTAAGATCCCTAGGTTGTGGTGCGTAAGTCATTGCTCGTATTGCCCTCTTTGTAAATTGCATGTCCTGATCTCCAACAGATATCAGATCTGTAGGGATAACAGGCCGCAGAGCTCCAGACTCCAGCATGTCGTAAACGGCCTTTACAGTTTGCTGATAGCTTTGGCTGCTTGATGAACTGGGCGCCGCCAGACAGTCGTCGAGCAGATTTGCGAGCTTAGTTTTGCCTTCTGCAAGTACTCTCATCGCTACATCTTGCCCTCTTGATCCCCAGCTGTCTCTAGCTATTGCAAGAAAATGACCAATTCGACGTCTCTGCAGCACCTCGTCCAGAATGAGTTCAAAGTATTCGAAGCCGTCGTCGTCGTCCGTGACATGATACATGCAGTTGTGCTGGATCAGAGTCAAGATGCTCGCTTGTATCGTAGGTTGACGCAGCGTTTTTGGCGCGAGTCGCAGCAGAGTTTCGTAGGAAAGTCGGCCTCGCGAGAGGAAGATGCTGCCTATTAGGCCTACAGCAGCACCAAAGTGTTCATAGAGAATGTGCTCAGCGAGCACGGCCTTCGAAGAGGCCATGCGAAGTGGATGAAACAGAAAGAAACGAAGTCGTCTGAAAATCTCAGGTAGATCAGCGGTGCTATCATGGAAGAAAGTGATGGTTACAACATCAGGACTGCTGAAGTAGGGCGTGTGTACCAGTGGAGCAGTCATGGAATACAGCAACAAGGGATGTCTACCTAATTAACTTGTGACTAAGGATGATTAAGTATCGATAACGAAGGAGTGTCCGTGTATTAGTAAAGAATAGGATGTAATCATGCTAGTACCCAACAAAGCTCCTTCTTCGGTCGTTGGAGAATGTAGGAGACGTTGGAGAATCAAGATGTTTGTACAGATCTTGCAAGAGCGCAGGCGGTTTAGGCGGTCTCTGCGGTGCTGCCGACAGACTCTCTTGAGTATCGTCTTCGTGGCCGTTGCTATAGACGGAGACGTGACGCTGCTTTCCCCAGGCGACTGTCGGGTCGCGCTGGTAGAATTGCGAAGAGGAAGAATGGGATGTATCGGAGGCTGAAGGACTGAAAGAGGTTTGAGAAGCGAAGAAAGGTTGCTGTTGATATTCTGTTCCTGCAGTGAGGTAGACCGATTGCGGGGTGTAGATATGCTCTGGTGCGGCAGCCCGCAGGTCTGCCAAAGCCGACTCTTCTCGATTCTCAGTCTCGTACAGCTTCTGCAGCTTCCGTTTCTCCTCTAATGCGGATAGAGGCTCCTCTGGTCCCCCAGTCATGCGCCGCTGATATGCCTCTCGCGCTGCAAGAGCTTTCAAGTATCGTAATTTCTGCTCATCTACAGCTCCTACAGTAGGTCGACTATGTTGTCCACTCAATGTCCGTGAATGAGACAGCGACGAGGAGGTATACGCTGATTGAGTAGGTTGCTCAAGCCGAGGAGTTTCCGGTTCTGAAGCTGCTGTCGGCAACTGCGAGCTCGAAGAATTCATCGATGGAGCATCCATTGTGGGGTGAGGCTGATTTGGGTTATGATCTGGAGCTGGTTGCTCCCACTGCGAGAAGCTGCTAAACCCATTCGTCGTGCGGGGTGCAGGATTGCTCATTGCTCTGGTCAGCGATAACGGCGTTCCCGCCCGACCTTGAACAGGAAGAAAGTTTGTCGTTTGTCTTACTGGTTCACCACTCTGCTCATAATTCGACTCTCCTGTGGAGGGTGTCTGTAATCGGTCGGCGAGAGTTCCGTTATTCGGTCTAGGCCCAGCTGTGCTAGGTAGCGGAGAGGGTGTATCCGAGGCAGGAGATTCGGGAGGAGAACCAGTAATAGTCGATAAGGTTCCCTTCCGACGTTCGTATTCGGCATGCCCGATGTCAGATGTAGCTTTGCGGCGATCCATCTCGAAAGCGGTGACTGGCTGCAAAGACTCGCGCTTTCGTTGTACGGTCATGGGAAGATTCGACACTGCTGGCATGGAATACCGCTTGCTTATATCCTCTGACCCCAGCGTTGGGGGACTGAGCGTCGGCGGTGTGGCTTGCGGTGAGCCGAATGGAGACAGGGATACAGGCGCAGAGGGGTTGCTGACCACTCTCCGGGCGGCCATATCTGCCGACTCCATTTCATTGGGCAGCCGGCGAACCTGCTCTTGCTGAGATGTGGATTTGCTCAGAGAGGGATATGAGCCATTCATATGTATTGTATGCCTGTGGCTGTTGCCGTTGACTAAACTGGATGGACGATAGTCATGTCCGCTGTCCGATGCAGCCACAGGAGACGCTGTGTAGTGGCTCTCCTGCCCCTTCAATTGTGATGGGTATAGCTGATGCTGCTGTTGTCCGGCTTGATGTTGGCCCATGTAATTCCCCGAACCAATGCCAGTAAATGACCCGGTAGGAGAGTCTTTGGGAGGAAAACTGGACAGCCTTCTTCCCATAGCCAGACTTTCGGCCGTAACGCGACCAACAATAGGCATAGGTCGATCAAGACTGTTTGCAGGCTCGAGTCTCTCCGACGATATCATGGGTTGGGAATGTGATGTTGGTAAAGTCTGGTGACTGGCACTGAGTGACGCTGCAGGAATAACAGACGAGTGCCGCCGCGAGGCTTGGGAAGAGACTTGAGTCTGAGGGGTGCCCGGAGCCCTCAAATTTGGCGGGGTTTGGCCAACCTTGACCTTCCACCACTCTCCGTGCTTCTTGCCCCAGGGTGAAACTAGAACGGGGATATTATCCAGCACAAGCTCTTTGATGGGCTCCTCCTTAGACCTATCATCACCCTTCTTGATTTTACTTTCCTTTGGCATCTCTATGATGGCTCGAAGGCGCAGTAAGTACTTGATGTCGATATGCTTGGCGTTCTGGATCGTATACCGGTAATGCGTTGTCGGAAACGTTGCACTTAGGGTATGTGTGGTCGATTCGCCCTTATACAGCAGCTTTTGCGCTGAACTCCTGATCGTCACAATCTCGTGAGTCTGTTGCAGCGTTTTCCGCGGGTCTGAACTGCCTGGGGTGTTCTGGCTGTTAGGCGCTTCTCTAGCAGTGATTATCTCGCGCAAGACCAGCTCAAGCTTGGCCAGCTATATAAACCATCAGTCCTGTGCTACCTTCTTCCGTAGCAGTGGTTGAATTACCTTAATCGGTGTCGCTCTCTCACTCTGCAAGTCGACCGAAAAGCTCATGGGATCCCCACCGCCGTACATGACCGTGTCCCTCTTCAGCTTGAGGACCAGATTCGCTTTCGAGACGCTGATGGCTTCCTTCTGAGCTTGGTGAGGGTAGATCGGCCAAGCAGGATTTAACTCGTGCTTCTCGATGAGCACCTCCGCTGCCTGAGCTATCGGAGTCGGAGCTTTGTGTGATCCTCCAGGACTGAAGAAGGACTTGCGGACAGGACGGACTAGTAAGGTAGCCACGAGGTGGTAAACTACGCCTGTTCCTTTCGCCTTGTCGATGACGGCAGAGGGCGGAAGACCAGTCGGGATTGGTATGCGGAAGGAGAAGTCACCCTGTGTATCTACATTAGCAGTGGCCCAGCGCCTAGACGCCAGTCGAACGCACAGTCTCGATAGGCGCAAACCCATCTTGGTCGGCGCCGGCCTGGCTTTTTCCGCTCCACAATGTGTTTTCCTGCAGTAGGTTATATTCAGAGGCAGTGTCTCATACGCTACGCAGCTTCTCGCACCTGGCTTCCTATGAGCTAAGCGTTGGGAAATCAGCACGTGCTGATGCATGAGCAACAGGACAGGCCGCTTACCTCAAAGTATCGCCGCAGGCCTTTGCTAGTGAGCACAGTCTCTGTCTTTCTGCGAACGCATAATTGCCCAGATCAGACGGAGGCGAACTTGCTATCATATGAGCGAAGCGGACTGACTTGAGCTCGATACGCAGGTATTGAGCCTGCACTGGGCTGTTATTATTAGTTCGCACTTCTACTGCTCCAATGAGCGCAGCGTCCATAGAGGTGGTGCCATTGTTCGTATCTTCCTGACGGACACCTTCTTGGCCTTCATTTGAACTGGACGGCGGACGTAAGCCTGTTAAGCCAGGATAGTTGCTAACATAGTCGCGGTGTGGTGGCTGCCTAATCGTGAGGCGAACGTTGCTCATCATTGCCTAATCATCTGGCTCCGCTTCCCGGCAAGATGGAATGACGACCTTTCAGCTCAACTTGAGACCTTGCAGCCTAAGCTCGCAAATAATGCCTTAAGGTTCGCAAGGACGTATAGGTGCTGCTTCGCGGCTCGTGGGCCAGCCAGACTCGTTGTTAGAGATGGGTGTGATAAGAAGTTGCACTGCCGAAACATATTTGCTTGGTCTGCTAAACTATAGACTATATTATTACAGAGCACACATTGAGACTTGGATAATCCTAAAAAATCACTGATAGGCGTGCCGTTCACCTTCTAAGTCGGCCAATCTCGATGTTGCGAGCCTTACCGTCAGCCGTGGTCCCGCGAGCAACGATGCTGTCACCTTCCTGCTTGATTGGACCCACAGGCCATGTTCCAGGGTCTACTCCAAACTTGTTGATGATCTCTGGGTCAAGATTAGGTAGATCGCCAAACTCCCAATTGAGCTGTCCGCCATAAGCCTTTGGCAAATCTTTCGGATCGATTATCTCTGATAAGCGCCGCAAGTTTGTTTGAGGATCCGTCCCCAGAATGGAAATCTTGGCTCTCGTATTGGCATCGAACCTGCGTGTCGAATCATTTAGCCAACACGAGAGCTTGTCAGCGCTACTGGAATAGCCCACCATTGACTTATATACTGGAACACAGTCTCGACGTAGGGAGGAGCACCGATGACCTGCAGTGGAACGTAAGTCGGATCCACTGGAAGCACTTGCGCAATACATACTAAAATGCTATCCAGTGTTTCTGGATACCGACTGGTCGCTAAAGCAGACGCATCTCCCAAATGCGATCTCAGCTTGAGAAACTGCATCAAGCTAACGTTGCTGATGTCGACGATGTTGCAGGATGTGGTGATCGGCGTCTCCGGCGAAGGTCGGTCTTTCAGAAGAGTACAGAGAGGGAGGACAAATTGCATCAAGCTCTCGTAGAGAGCGACGACTGATAGTGGCTGTTCTCCTTTGCCATACTTCTTCTTGCCTCCGGACTCGCCAAGAAATTTCAGACTCTGAATTGCGGAAGAGGAATAAGTGAGTCAGCTTGAATTCTCGTCGACCCTGACAACTATAGTCTAGCACCTTCTTATCGAGATCGCTGACCCGGTAGATGTAGTATGGATGACCTCGCTTCGTGCGACGCCCTGTCCAACACGGGTATACCTACAAGAAAACCTTCAGTTCAGTTTGGACGCTTCAGCAGACAGACTACAAGCTCACACGCCGCGCCTGGTCGTACGACTGTATCTCGTGCTCCACGAAGAACTCGTCGATATGTGAGTTCTTGCGCCAAGTCTCGGCCTCTTTGAACTGCTTCACCGCAGCCGCCGCATCCCATTTTCTGGCGCGCAGGTATCTATATCGTGGATCGATTCAATAGTCCGGTAAATTGACGATGCAGGGAGTCCGACTTACCTTAAAAGCGTAGCATCGTCATGCGAAGGGGTAGGTTCGGACTTATAGAGACCCTGGGCAAACGCGAGGGCCTTGAAGGCATTCAGACTCTGTTCTTGCGTTGCAGTAAGATGCCCCAAGTCTGTACGATTTCGAAGTTTTCAGCTGGCGCCGAGCGCCTACGCATGCGGACTTATCACGTACGCCCGGCGAAAGGATCCTGACTCTGAAGAGATAAGGGAGGAGAGTAAGGCTGCGTTGAGGACTGTGTGTGCTGTCAGAAAGGGTCCAGGAAGCCAGAAACTCCGAGCAATGCCGCGTACTTGGCCGACTTCAGCTGTCGAGGCCGTCATAGCTGGTGGTACGCTCATCTCGCGCGCAGAAGGGAGCTTGATGCTTCGTTCAGACGTATCTATACAGATACTGGAGGCTTCTCGCAATTATGTCGAAGATTTGTCCGCAAAGTGTTGCCAAATTATCAAGCAAGTTGCTTGGTTCCGCGAGTTCTTCGACTGGACGGAATCGCCCAAATGTAGCATTCTGAAGGCACATTCTCGAGGTCTGAATTATTCCATCAAGTGCTACACGATGCTGGCTACGCTGTTCTTCATCCCTGTCCATCTCGGAAACCGCCTGCTCGGTGTCGCGATGGAACTCGCTCTCTTCCTCGCTATGATCCTCCATCGCGTCTCCAATCTCTTCTGGTATGCCATCACGTCTGTTCTTCCTGCCTCCTTTACTTCCCACTCTTCTCTGGACCATCGGCGACAGGCTGTTCTTGTGCTTGGGAATGGGCAAGGTAGCTAATCGAGCATCACGAGCATCACGCTATCGTAATACATGCTGACACAACTTGCGATTATGAAGGCGTCGCGCGAGGGATCGCGATCCACCTTGCTCTGAAAGGCTATACCGTGCTGCTGCAGACGCCCGAGACCAAACAATTTGGGCCAATCATAGCAGAATGGCAAGAGCAGAAGCATGCATCTCACAAAGCCCTCATAAAGCTTCGCAAAGAGGAGGCCTCTCTCAGACAGGCGCCTTTCAGCTTTAAAACACTCGCTTTTTGCATGACTCGCGCTTCAGCACTGCATAGGAAGCCTACAGACATCATTCGTCCCGGTACTTTGATACCGCTTCTGTTTCAGTCGGAAGATGACCATGGACGGAAACAAGCAATGGCGACCATCAAGGTATCTTTCGCCCATAGAGACGCTCGCCAGGCGATTCACTGAGTAATCGGTATAGGCATATCTCCACAACAATAATCTCTCGCTCCTGTCCATAGTCAACTCGTTCGATATCCTGGCTTATCGAGCTGGTAACCAGTACAAGCCGACCCCTTTGCCCTTGTCAATCGTCAAGCACGAGCATCTTCTTGAGCTGATCGAACTTGGTAAGTCCTCAAGCAGCCAATGCAACTCTAGTATTGCTAAGAGTGAGATCAGTGACGTCGCCGCTTCAAGTTCTCCAAGATCTGATGCTCGACATCGCGGCTCACCGGACGCGAATTGTCAACCTCTGGCTAGGCGATCACTCTGAAGAAAGCTATACTACTGTCTTAGAGAATGTCTTCCGGTCTACAGCCACTTCGCTGCGCAAGGAATTCGCTAGGATGAATGTCTCGGTCTCTTTGGTGCAATTGTGTATGTTCTGCTCTGCGAAGTCAAGTGACGCAGGCTGAGATCGGTATCTCCTCAGCACATTCTGTATCATCAACTTCGCCATATCAGCTGGCGAGACCTATCTCAAATACGTGGGATGAGCGGACGATAATCACACCTTCAACGCCGGAGGCTTTGAAGCAGCTATTCGATGGAAGGGTTGATAAATACGAGAAGAAGGCTTTGAAGGCGCCTGGTGCGTCTGCGAACGAGGTCAAGGATCTGATCTCGCTCGTAACGGAGATTGTGGAAGGCCGGGAAGCGAGTTCGGGATCGCGCTTCGTGAGTCGCAAGGCTTCTGGTCACAGTCCAAGCTGATGCATGTGTACGTAGCTCTACAAGCACGGCCTACAGGCTGGAATCTCGAGCCTGGTGCAGGCCTTCTTGCCGATCAACTTGCGGCTCTACCTGGAGGATCAGTTAGATAGGCTCTTGTGGGCCATACATAATCGCAATATTACTTGAGCCCTTCATAGTCTTGCCAGTCTTATCTTGAGTGCGAATGTCGTTGTATCATCACAAGTCCGGTCTCTTCGTTGCCGAAACTCTGCGCCTTGCCTCTGTACGTCCTCTTTTGCCTTGACTTTGGGCATCTACAACACCTTTGGAATCTACCGATCTGTCTGCGTACCACAAGCCATGCCTCCCTCTGATCCTGTCTTCCCTATCCCGTTCGAGGCGTATCCCGATGGCGTTCAGTCGAGAGAAGTCCCTGGGACCGCGACGGCGACGAGTACTGGCGCATACCGATTGACGGCTGTCCCTGAGCTCGTCGACATCGATACAAGGCCTGACTTCCCCAAAACGCTCTTCGAGGGTTTCAACCGCTCGCTGAAACTCAGGCCAAGCCGCCCTCTTTACGGCTGGAGAGCTACGATCAGAGAGACTGGGGAGCTCGCAAACTCGTTTTCATGGATGAACCATGTGGAGGTAGATCAGCACCGAACCTTCATCGGATCTGGTCTGCTACATCTTGTCGACAAGGGCGTCATAAAAACGGACGGCAAAACAGGATGGACAATCGCAAAGTATGCAAAGCTCGGTGTCCACGATGGAGTTATTGGCTAAACTCTGCTGACGCAGCTGGATGCCGAATCGACCTGAATGGCAGCTCGTAAACCACACTGCAGCTGCTTATTCGCTGGTTATGACAAGTCTGTACGATACCCTCGGACCCGGAGTTGTGGAGTACTGCATTAACCATGCAGACGTAAAGGTGGGTGGTTGCGCAACCCAAAGCGTACTTGTGGTATTGATATTTGAGCCGGTCCCATCACTGTCTCAACAGGTGACCTTTGCGAATCCCCAACATATCCCTACCTTGATACAAATGGCCGATAAGATCCCCAACATGAAGCTCATCGTATGCGCCGATAAGTAGGCTCCCACGAATTTATTGCCCAGAAATGGAGCCTATTTGACATTATAATTCGCCAGCTGGGACGCCATCGACCTCAAGAACGGAGGAAAGGCTGTCGGAGGACTTCCAAAGAGCGCAGTTCTCAAGAAATGGGGCGAGTCCAAGGGAATCACGGTTCTCGACTTGGCCGAATGTGGGTTCATGAGCATACTTAGGTAATCCTCATATGCTGAGACAATCGCCCGCAGTGGAGACTATCGGCCGAAACCACCCTCACGACTTCGTCCCGCCCAAGCCGGAAGCGCTTCAAAGCATTATGTACACCTCTGGCACCACTGGAATGCCCAAAGGCGCGCTCATCACCCATCGCAACATCATGTCAGCTTCAATCGGTCAGCTCTACGGTAATGCTGCAACCGAAGCTGGTGACTGCACTTTGGGCTACCTGCCGCTTTCTCATATCTATGAACAGGTAACCGATGCTCCTCTGCAGACCGACCGATAGTGTGCTAACGTGTGTGATCAAACAGTTTGTCGAAGTCGTTGGTTTATTGGCTGGATACGAAATTGGCTATGCATGCGGAGATATGACTAGACTCATCGAAGATATTCAGCTCCTGAAGCCTCACGTAAGCTTAATCACAGCATCCTGCTCTACCTTTACTAACGTCTTGTGTATAGACCATGGTCGCTGTACCTCGTGTGCTCAATCGGTTCTACCAAGTCATTAAGGTGCGACCGGTCAGCGAGGTAGATAATTGGTAATGCTGACGAGTAAATACAGGCGGCCACACTGGACGCACCTGGTGTGAAAGGAGCTCTGTCACGCCGCGCATTCAACAGCGCCATCGCTCAGCTTGAGGCCGTTGAGCCCAGTCTACCTGGACCCCTCAACATCTACGACAAATTAGTTTTCCGCAAGGTTCGCGCTGCGTTCGGTGGAAGACTCAAGTTCTTGTCGAGCGGCTCAGCCCCCATCTCGCCTGAGGTGCTCAAATTCTTCAAGGTTGCTTTCGGCAGAAATTGCATGTTCGTCGAGGGCTACGGACAGACCGAAGGAATGGGCACGGCGACCAGAGGTGTCGGAGAGGACCTGAGTAAGCGTTCCCCTGCCTGCTTTCGGAGCGCAATGTTCTGATGATGAACTGTTAGCTGCATTTGGATATGTCGGACCACCGCTCGCTTGCTGCGAAATGAAGTTGGAAGACGTGCCAGATATGGCTTACCTGGTGAGACTTGATGATCGTCTAGATTCACATGAAGTCGCTGACGTATGACATCCAGCACACCGACAAGCCCTACCCTCGAGGCGAGATCCTGATGAGGGGACCTAACATCTTCCCAGGCTATCACAAAGACGAGAAGAATACCAAAGAGACCATCACCGAGGATGGATGGTTGCGCTCTGGAGATATTGGAGAGATTGATGCCAAGGGCCGTCTGAAAATTATTGATCGGAAGAAGAACTTGCTTAAGCTGAGTCAGGGAGAGTATGTGGCCCTCGAGAAAGTACGTTTCCAAACCTTCACATGGCATACTTTATAGCTGATGTTCCGCTCACAGGTCGAGAACACCTACGCTCTATGCCCCTTTATCGCTCAGATTTACGTTCATGGAGATTCCCTTCGAGATCACCTTGTCGCCATCATTGCGCCTGAGCCTATTGCATTTGAGGGTGAGTGTACTCAGCAGCCCTCACGCTTAGTACCATACTGATGACACTTGCTCAGCCTTCTTGAAGCGTAATGGCCGAAGCGCACCGTCTTCAGGAGACACGGCATGGCTAGCCAAGCAGTGCGAAGATCCTCAAGTCAAGCAGACTGTCCTCACAGAGCTCGAGTCGTATCACAAGGGCAAGCTTGCTGGCTTCGAGCAAGTCAAGGCTGTCCACTTGCAGCCGGAGCTTTTCCACGAGAGCCTCCTCACGCCGACTTTCAAGATCAAGCGCCAGGTAGCTGGAAAGTACTTCAAGGATATTATCGAGAAGATGTATAGCACACCTCTGACTCGACAGGCAGTGGGTATCAAGCGATCATCTAAGCTGTAGAGGCTCTCACTTTTTTATCGGAACGGAGCGGTGCGTTAGTTTTGCGATACAGTGTACCGGTACCATTTCTGTCAACGTTGTGGGCGACTCTCTCTGCTACGCTATATCGACAACAAGACTGCGAAAATACAAGAAAGGATATGGAACGAAACCCCATAAGCGAGGACTAAAATCACGGCGCATCGTTTAGAGCTATACAGCATATCGGCTTGAGATGACCAGCGTATTGCTTGACAGTAATGCCCGTCGCCAACTCCCAAAGTCTGGCATAGTGATCTGAACTGGCCGACACCAAATATGCTGAATCTGCAGAGAATGCCATATCCCAGACCCATCGTTGATGCCCTACAAGCGTCTTATCGAGCGTGATTGACTGGGGCTCCATATTCCATATCTTGATAGTCTTGTCGGCGGAGCAGGTCGCGAGGTATTTGACATTCGGCGAGACTAGACACCTGACGAGATACTTCGAGTGCGCTTGGAACTTAGTGCGTGGCTGCATCTCGGTGAGCTCGACGCCTTGCTGCATTGACCATACATAGACATATCCCTGTTAAGCGATCATGATATGAGCTTAGACTGCAGGAAAAGCATGTAGATATGGTTCACCTTGTTGTTCCCACCTACGAGACAGCTGGTATCGCTAGCTACGCTCACGCTCCGCATCGGGACATCATCCTCAGGCATCTAGGCAATTCATTAGTACCCGAAGGAGACCCTGGCGAGCTGACAAGCTTACCAGCTCATGTGTACAGCTCCTGCCACCCAAGTCCCATATCTTGATTGCACCGCTTTGGTCGCACGAAATGAGTTCTCCCTGATTCGGGTGCACGACGCAGTCATTGACCGGTGACTTGTGATCAAAGTTGCGCTGCGGCTGATTAGGGGAGCGTGGATCCCAGATCTTCAAGGTCCCGTCTTCAGATGCTGTTACCAACCATTTGCCTTCGTTCTGCCATGCGACTGCAGAGACGTTCGCAGTGTGCGCGTCCAGGGAGGCAATCTACCATATACAGCGTCAGTGGTGATGTGATGAGCTGTGTAACAGGTCTAGCGCACCGGCGCTATGTTGCCTCCAGGCTGGGACTGATGCTGGATGTCATAGAGCTTGACCACTTGGTTCCCGGCAGCAGCGATATATCGTTTATCAGGGCTTATGGCGAGCCTGTTGATTTGCTAGTGACGAGTATAGAAAACGCAATCAGATCCGATGCCAAAGCTCTTTCCCTTGTGCAATTCGAGCCGTACGCTTTCTGGATGATTTATGGTTTTCGAGCAAACGCCAGACCAGGCTTCCCAGAACCGAATAGTATTGTCATAACCGCCAGTAGCCAAGATGACGGCCATTGCTGGATCCCCTGAAGATTGCGACTGCTGCTGCTGGCGCTGAGCCGGCTGCTGCTGCTGAGACGTAGAAGCCCGCGAGGAGGTCGGGACACGCTGGTCAGCCGCAGCTGCCTGCTGATGAGCTGGATCCACGACTCGAGGCATGGTGGATCTGTCGAGAAAGGCCCTGGTCACAGCCGCATGCGAACTGGATCCAAGACGTGCTCATCTCATTTTATGGACCCCCTATGTTCTGCTCGCCCAACAAAGGCCTTCTTAGATAGCAAACAACTGAACGGATGCTTCCCTGCTTGGACTGATCGTGCTGGGTCGTCGTCCTCCGACTTCACAAGGGTCCTGCTTGCAGGCTGCCATCACTCGCTGGTCATTCGAATCGCTTAATGACATTACAGGCGGGCATGGTTAGGTTATTCTATTCCACCACATCCAGAGACTGCTAATAACCAGGGTGTAGGGCTGAAGATACGAATGGCAAGGCGTGAGGCTGGGTTCTTCGCCTGATCTCTGTCGAAGGCTCAGTTTTTGGCAATGCCACCAAAGGTATACTTATTGGGACCCTGGGCTGATAGCGATGGCGTCCGACAAGAACACGACATTAGGGTTTCATGCTGAGGCTGGTCGGTGACCAAGTGTAACCACTTCAAGACTGCTAGGATCCTTCCATGCTCTACATCAATTCGTGGTCGTAATAAGAAGGTATCACTAGCAGCCAAATGTGTTCTGGAGGTCATGACTTCCACGCCAGTTGTGCCTGAAAAGCAAGCGCGTGCTCCCAACGGTCGAGATTCGAGTACGCCTATTGCCTTCTTCTTCGTTAGAGAGAGAAGCTTCATTTGTAGATTTCCCGCGTTCTTGTTGAAGCTGAATATCTCCCATCGTGTTCCTGGTGCTCATCGCGCTCAAGCTACGTCAGAGCATCTGGAGATCAGCGAGCGAAAAAGAATCAGAAGTTGCTGTGCGTTCCTTTGCGTCTACAGCACTTAGTATCCAATCATCCAACAAACAATGTCAGGACCTACACACACCTCGAGCAATTCTGGACACACTGCCGGTGCTGGCTCGAAAGCTACATCTGCACCAGCGACCAACTACGCAGGAGCTCCTGAAGGAAATGTCTCTGTAAGGGATCTCCTGCTTTGAAATATCTGGCTAGAGGCTTACGTCGCTACGTAGGGTGCCACAGGCGCAAGCAACCCAGCTACCGGAGGAGGTCAGAAGCACCCAGATGGCCCGGCTCAGGAGATTGCGGGAACTCTGCCAAACGACTTTACCCTGAAAGGCATGAAGGTATGTTATACTGTCTGTTGTTGCGAATTCAATCTGATGTCCACCTCACAGGCGGAGTACAAGGGAGAAGACAAGACAAAGCCGGATCCTGCAACTAGCGAGGAGGGAGAGGGTCTCACTACAAACGCTAGAGGTGACACTCAGCACAGCGGATCTCTACAAGTGAGTCGGCGCCAGATGCCGCCTTGGTTTGTTGCTCATTGAATTGTCTGCAGAACCACGATGTTTCTGTCCCAGAGACACCCGATAGAAGCAGACCTCGTGAGAACATTGGCGATAACCAGACCACTACCTCTCGAGCCAAGTAGAGTCGTCCATAATGCCAGGCAGCAATATAACCATAAAAGAGATGGAGGCTTCCAGTCTACGCATTAAGAACATGTATCAGTAGATTAGCAAAGAGCCAGAATCAAACAAGAGAAAGGATGATTTTCCGTTCAGAATGTGTATGTTTGGATTGATTTGCTTCATCGCTACGTTAAATAGGGCAGGAGACTTGTCAGTGACTGGTCTCGTAGATTGCTTCCCAAGTCGTGAAGTCGTGGAAGATATTAACGTAAGCCAATGCCTGATTCTAGCGATGCAACAACAAGATGCTCAAAAAGACTTATGTAGTGGAAAGTAAGGTTCTAGGGATACCAAGCCGAGTGTTTGTCGATCTTGACATTGGGTGTGAGGCAGTCTATGCCGATGCTCGTTGAGCTGTTGCTCCAGAGAACCCGGCCAGGCGAAAGAATCTAAAAGTCGACTTCGCTCCAGAGCACGGGAAGAATAACTTGACAAGCCGCCAGGAACTGAGATGACAGCATAAGGAAACGATCAGCTGGGCTCAACTCTACACAATAAGCCTAGAAGGGTGCCTTACGACAAAGATGCTTTTCCAGAACAGAAGTGGCCATTCTAGATAGCTTGGCGCCGTCGCTTTTCGATCGGGATGTGCTGCAGACGTACGTGGTTCTGTGAAGAGCAGGTAGATGGAATAGAAGGCGACTGCAAAGAAGTGGTAGAGGAGCAGTGGAGGAGATGGGTTGAGTCTGTAGAGTTTGGGCAAAATTAGCAAAGGACTGTCGAAAGATTGCACGAAGGAAATTGGAATGACCAAACTTACGCGGAGAGAAGAGATACAGGCCCGTTGACGGCCTCGCCACCGAGATGAAAGTATTTCAGGCAGCCTCTTCGCAGAACATCCAAATTCTCGTCTGTCGTGATAACAAGCATCAGCCGCCAAATCCACACGACAAAGCTATTTCGGGACTTGCCGTCTGCTCCGAAAAGACTGTAAAGAGCCATTGCTAGAACGTTGATGCAGGTCGCTACAGACTTTCTCCTCCAATGCCACTCTTCGAGCCGCGATGAGACCGATGACCAGTCTTCAAGGTCGCATTCGCTTCGGAAATGCTTGTCCAGACTAGAAAGAGACGAGGTCGAGGAGGATAATGAAGACAGTGTAGAAGAGTCTTCTGAACTCGCTTCGGATGCAGGTGTGGTTACCGCAGGTGCTTTCTCTCCTGATGTAGCATGATCGTGTCTGCTCCTGCCTCCGAGTAGTTGCGTCAATAAGACTGCATCGTTGAGCGCGACCGTCATGCCTCCGCCCGTCAATGGATGTCTCATATTCATCGCATCTCCCGCTAGCAGCACTCCTTCCTTCGCATACTTGGTGCCCTGTTTCGAAGGCGGCAGGAACGAGTTTGGCATGCTTTTCACTTTTTGAGGATTGTTCTCCGCTACTGCTTCTACGAAAGAAGGCTGTACACTGCTTGGTAGTAGAGATGTGACGTTGGTGAGGAGCTGTGATTTTGTGGGCGTTTTGGAAGTCGAAATGTCGATTAACATGCGGGTCGTCGTGGGGGAAAGAGCGTATAGAAGGACGGGACCGACTGCGATGTCGGTGGGTGATGAAGAAGAAGAAGAGGAAGAAGGAGTCGAGGCTGGAAGAACGACATGCCCGTGACCTGGCATGGGAAGATCGCAGTTCTCTAGCTCGACACCGACGAAGTATGACCGTGTGATCGCAGCAGGCGCTCGAGGATTGATAAGCTTGCGGACTGGTCATATATGCAGTCAGTATGTATTCGAAATTGGTATTGTTAGGCCAAACCTACACTTGCTAGCATATCCATCGGAAATTATTGTAAGAGGAGCCAGTATTTCCACCTTTTCGCCAGTTTCTTTCGGCGTACACCTTATTCCGATGGTTTTGTTCCCTGCAGTATCGCATTCGACCAGTTCGTTGACTGTCGCTTCGAGTATATCCAAATTGGGGACTCCGATCAACTTCCTGCGCAAAGACCCTACGAAAGCGCCATGGTGGAATGAGCGGCCTTGGAACTTGTCTGTCTCATTCCAAGAGTCTTTCAATTGTTGCTGCGAATTGAGGAAGCGGTCGTGCGAATTGTCGGGGTATGGGATGTGTGCTTTGCCCAGCGTTGGGTGCAGGACCACATAGCCTTTACATGGGACTGCATCGATTCCTTCGAGTGCATCTAGCAAGCCTAGCTTGTCTAGTGCTATACAGCCTCCGGGCTGCAGTAATTCGCCAACAATGCGTGCGTTGGGGGGCGCCAGATCTCGTTCGATGACCAGAATGCGACGTCCAGAGTTGGCAAGCGAGTATGACAGAGCTGATCCGAGTACTCCACAGCCTACAATGATGATATCGTATGAAGATGAGCAGGCTTCAGCTGCTGAAATGCTTGCAGGGCGGTCCATCGAGCTTGAGCTTGGGTCGGACTTCATGGCCAGCGAGCCCAAGAAATGTCGGGAAAGTCGTGCAGATTGTGTTGCTAGGTGTATCTATGCTGTATGCGATGCTGTACGAAGCAAATCCAAGGTCTAAACCGTCTTTAAAATGTGTTCGAAAATGCTTTCAAGTCCTTTGACCCGTTCGGAGTGGTCTGAGGTAGAAGTAGAGCCATGCCCAGGGAGATTATAACACTTCAGGCAAGTCGAGGGGAGCATTAGACAGGGAATTATATACAGAGTAGACTAACACGAGTCTTACACAATTTAAACACTTTCTTGCCGGATGGATCTTGAAATGGACGCGTCGACATAAACACCAAAACACACAGGCTGGACAATGCGGAAATCAGAGTGAGCGGGAGAATCAATCCACACACGTTGATAGTATTGCAGCGATGTTGATGGATGCTCGTCCTTGTCCCCAGTCGGATCCGAGTTCTGGTCAAACCTCTGTCTCGAGCATGGCATAGATTCCCAAGGACTGATCCAGGAAGACCCGGCAGCGACATCTTCGCTCGAAAAGGATAGGCATAAGGTCGGCGACAGGAAGGACGTCTTCTTCTACCAGGCAGACGACGACCACTACATCCCAAGGGCCATTCTCGTGGATCTGGAGCCAAGGGTACGCGGCAACCGCGTGTACTTACTGTCAGACTACTAATGCACTTCTCTACTCCTCTTCTCTGTCTTCTCGCCTTTATGCTCTTATGTCTGACTTCACCAAAACAACCTGTCATGTTAATGTCCTTTAGGTCATCAATTCTATCCTTACTTCGCCTACTGCAGCACTCTACAACCCTGAGAATGTCTATCTTAGCAAAGAAGGGAGCGGCGCTGGCAACAACTGGGCGATGGGCTACAAGCAGGGCGAACAGATCTACGAAGATGTAGTGGAAATGATAGATCGAGAAGCAGAAGGCAGTGATAGTCTAGAGGTGAGCACCTTGAACTTCTCCATGGTCCTGTCGATACTCATGCTGCGTGATGCTATACAGGCATTTATGCTGCTGCACTCGATTGCTGGAGGAACTGGTTCGGGAGTCGGTTCATACTTCTTGGAACGCCTGAACGACCGGTATCCCAAGAAGCTCATTCAAACCTATTCCGTCTTCCCCAATACACAAGTTGCCGATGTAGTGGTGCAGCCTTACAACTCGCTTCTTACCTTGAAGCGGCTGGTGAACCACGCAGACAGCACTGTCGTGTTGGATAATGCTGCTCTCGCTCGTATAGCAGCCGACAGGGCCGGCATCAAGGGCTTGCGCGGGACAAGCCAAGGCGGCGACGACTCAGCATTAGCAACGACGGGAGTTAGCATGGAGCAGACGAATCAGCTAGTATCTACCGTCATGGCTGCAAGTACGCAGACACTGCGCTATCCTGGCTATACAAACAACGATCTCGTGTCTATTATCTCCAATCTGATACCCACGCCAAGGTGTCACTTCCTCATGACTTCCTATACTCCCTTTTCCTCACCTTCCTCCGCAAGTTCCACATCCAACGTCAAGAAGACGTCAGTCCTCGACATTATGCGCCGCCTCTTACAGCCCAAGAACAGGCTGGCGACCGTATCTAGCACAAGCAGTATCTCCAAGCTTAACCAGCCGTGCTATATCTCTATCCTCGACATCATCTCCTCATCAGCTGCAGAGCCTATCGATCCAGGCGAAGTCCACAAGTCGCTTATTCGGATACGCGAGCGGCACTTGGCGCCTTTCATACCTTGGGGACCAGCAAGTATCCAAGTCTCACTCACACGACGCTCTCCACACGTCCAAAGCAAGAACAAGATGTCAGGCTTGATGATTGCAAACCATACAGGCATTAGTGGGCTCTTCCGGAAGATACTGGATCAATACGAAAAGATGAGGAAGAGAAATGCGTACATTGATATCTATAGGAAGGAGGATATGTTCAGAGATAATTTGGACGAGTTTGACGATGCGAAAGAAGTCGTAGCTAGCGTCGTTCAGGAATACGAGGCTGCTAATCGGGAAGACTACCTCGAACAAGGAGTAGGGCAGTAGGATGCACACTTTCGATAGGATGCTGCTATCGCTGCGAAGTAGTGATTTTCGGCAGGCTACTATTCAGGCGTCTCGACCTGTTGTTGTCTTACTTACATATTTCTGTTACTGATACGAGACAGAGCCGAGATTCTAAAGACACGTTGGTATTCATCTGCTGCCATAAGTTCAGGTACCTGAGCTGCCTTTTGGGCCTTCTTGCCGATACCTTCGAGGTTACACTCTGCCGACTGAGCGCGTCAGCAAGGAACTCGCGATTTGCGATTGTCGAGCTGATTTTCAGACTTTCGATCCAGCGCTTTCTTCATCCTTACTTCTTCTCTCTGCTTCTCCTAGACATGTCTTCCCATCACAATCACGCTCACAATGACAATCATGACCATCAGCACGCTGCCCTGAATCAGAAATACTTTGAGTATGTGTCCCACACTGTCCAACCTCTACCTCAATAACGTCTGATATCTGGCGTGCAGCGACATGGCTGCACAGTATGATACCCAGCCCTGGCAGATCGACCTCACCCGCAAGATCACCCAATTCATACGAGAGAATGCGGATACCGTGCTCCCTCCTTCATCCGGGAAGAACATCAGACTGCTTGACTATGCATGCGGGACTGGAATGATCACGAAGGTCCGTCGTCTTCGGTTCCAGAGTGATCGCTCTGCTGAAACAGGCGAATCTACATAGGCTCTCGCAGATAGAATCATAGAGGCCGTTGGAATCGATATATCTACCAAGATGGTAGAGCGGTACAACTCCCTCCTGTCCTCTTCTTCCACCAAAAACGCGGCGGGCGAATTGCTACAGGCCAAAGCGATATCTGGTGACCTCTTTGCAGACGAGGTGTCTGAAGAGCTTCAAGATGCCAGTCTCTACAATTTCGATATAGCTGCAATCGGTCTGGGCTTCCATCACTTCTCGTCCTTCTCGACTGCACTTCATAGACTGAAGGAACGATTGGCATCTGGCGGCAGTCTTGTCATTATCGACTTCACTGATGATAGCGAGTCATTGCCGAGTAATACCGTCAAGGCACATGGCTTTTCGGAGCAAACGATGACGGACCTCTTCAAGGAAGCCGGACTGGAGGACCCTGTCTATACCAAGATGGAAGGGCATGTCGAGCTCCGTCCAGAGGGGAAGAGTGCAGTCAAAAAGCAGGTCTTCCTTGCTAGGGCTATCAAGCCATGAGCAAAGTCTATCGATACAGGTCAGCTTTGGGCCTGTTGAGTTGCGAATGTAAATCGGAGGAATCAGCACAATAGATCCAGCGTCTCGCTTGTAGGGCAGGCTAATTCCAGATGGACATTAGAGAAAATGAAAGCTACAATGTATTGCATCTGCATCAGGTCGAGAGGTACGAAACAGGCCATCATGGCCGCCGCACTACGCTAGCGAGTCGTGGGTAATTAAAGATCGACGACGAATGAAACGTTTGCGAAATGCTATCATGCTTCGTGATCAGATTACTTCTTCTTGTTTCCCTTCTCTGCTTCCGCCTGTGCCTTCTTTTCTGCAGGACTTAGGAGAGGTGCGCCAATATCCTTGCCCCGTAGCTTGACCTGTAAATGTGATTGTCAGAACTAGCCGCATTTACGAATAAGCGCAACGCACCTTCAGGATCTTTTCGAGCTTGGACAGCACTTGAGGAGAAGGAATCGCTTTACCGGCTGTGTAGGATATACAGTCAGCTTCTAGATGCACTGTGAGGTAGACGTGCAAGCGCTACGGACCTTCGTAAGATTGGATAAGGGTTGCGACTTCGTTGCTCTTCTGGGCTAGATCCTTCTGTGATAGACCTAGATCTTGACGGGCCTTCATCATTGCTTTACCAACATCTGCTGAGATGGTTGCTGGAGGTGTTGGGTCGTCCTTGCGATCTAGGGCTCTGTTGATGAGAGGTCGAGTCGGTGAAAACGTCAGAGAATCGGCTGAGATGTCGCTAGGCTTCGACATACGCTATACGCTGATGATCTGGATCCACTCCTGCTTTATTTCCTGCGCCGAGCTTCCTCTCAGACTCTATGGCGGCGCCGGACCTTCGCGCTGCGTTGATGTCCTTCTCGCTCTTCGCTACGCCAGGCTTCGACTTGCTGCCGATAACGACTTTGGCATCCCAATCTGTGATTGATCCCATATCGATGAAAAGTGCTGGATGTGTTGAAAGAAATGAGACACTGGATCAAGACAGAGATGACGCTCCTCCAGCTTCCAGCAAGTTCGCGGTGGCAACGACAAGGATGCATTCGACGAGCCTTACAAGGGATCTAGTACAGGCAGCAAGATTGATTTCTACATCCCTTGCATACTACCTCAGCGAAAGCCGGACGTGTACCAGAGGCGTGCTCGCGCGCCGGTAGTTGGCCAATTAACGATGGATCAGCTCTGAATTGAGGAGCCACGATCAATAGAAGACGCACCTAGCATCGATGTGCACTCTTTGCGCCAGTCACTGGACAGTCTCGCTCTTTAACGAAGGCGGAAGACTTCCGACCACGATGCAATGGACTTCACCATTTGGAAGCTCCTCGTCGGAATGTGCATTTGTGTTCGTGTTCTCCGATGACTGTACGTCCGAAGCGACTGTCGACGCGGCTCCTGATTGAGCAGTTTGATGGTCCATCTCTCGTGACCTGGAGCTGCGAAACCTCGCTTGCGCCTCCAGGAGCTCCTCCCTAGAGGTTCCAATCAACTTAGGTACTGTCCGCCCCGCTGTGCGTCAGTACAAAAATTGGCAGATGCGCCAAGCCCGAAGGCTGTCCGACCTACCTATTTGGTGAAGTCGTCGAGGCATGTTATGGAAATAAGAATAGTCTGGCGAGGCCGCGCTTCTTTGGGAGCTTGGAGGACTCTCGTCCGTCGGTTCTGATGAGGCCATGGCCTGTGGGGTACCACAGATCGACAAAGGAAAGGATGAATGCTGCAATACGTTACGACCGACACTTGAGGCTGTCTGATTTTTAAGAAAACTGTCCTTGGGTTGGTCGACCTTTTTTCTCTGCGCCCACACAGCCATCTTGGAAGGGACCAGCTTGTCCGCGTTTTTACTCTCCTGTTCAGTTTGTGACGCTTCAGCTGCTGTTTTTGAGGCTGTCTAGCCAGGTATTTCCTGCCATGGCTTCCGGTGGAGCCCATCCGTATTCAGAGTGCTTCGGGTTGGACAACTCCGTGATCCAATTTCAGTTGATGTCGCCCATTGCTCCTCATTTCCTCGACTGTAACATGTTCTTGACAATGTCTCTGTCACCCTAACTTCCAATTCCTTTAGGCTGCGATCACTAGCCGCCTTGTCTGTAGCAGCCTGCTCAAGTGTCTTCTTTGTCGATTCCATGAACTGTGCCAGACCAGGCGGCAGCCCAGCAGGCGCAGCAATTGGCGCATCTTCCTCCTATGGTCCTCCAGAGTACGATACGCGATAGTCGTCGGATAGACGTTGATGAGTCTTTCTTTCCCGTTCTCCTGGGCTTTATAATGCAGGAAGTCATTGATGCTCTGGAAGACTGACCAGAACTCGCAGTCGTCATCGTAGTCCTCCTGCTCCCTGATGTCGATGTCTGTGCATGTTGCTTGCCTTAATGCCTGCGTCGTTTTCGCTGTTTATCTCTACATCGGACTTGTGCCACTTGCTCAGGAAGGTGGCAGTTGATGCACTGTGCCATTCTGGGTTCTGGCTGACTGCGAGGGTGCGGACGATTGCTTTAGGTATGATGTATGGATCGTAGGCGTCGTGCAGATTAAAGGAATACTGCATATGCTTCATCCCGGTGGTCATGCCCGAAAGCAATTGCGGGCCTCCTCATCAATATGGAGCTGCTCGTAGGGCAGCAGCTCGCCCCTGTTTTCGTTAATCCATTGAGGTGTATACAGAGGTCTGTTCTTGAAGGTATATTGGGCGCCATTCTTTCAACCTTAATAAGTGCGAGGCAGCGGTCGTCTCCCTCTTCCTTGCCCTTTCATCGGATGGTTCGATGACGAAAACCTCGTCAAGGACCTGATGCGCTTACGCTGCAGTTGTGAAAATAACATGGGCAGCTTCTGCTCCTGTTCTCCGACGTCTGTGTCATCGCTGTCTGCAATTTCTATGAGATTTGTCACTTTTGCTCTCCTGAGAGGGAGATGAAATAGTGAGAGTAGTAGAGGAAGCAGAGTGAGGCATGAACGACCCGTTTGCATATTTGGTATGAGGTGCTGGTGACCATGAGGCTCCGGACGCCTGCCGACGAAATGGTTGGCGACCAGATCATTGACAATGAAACCCTCCTGGGCAGCTCCAGCAATGATTACGTCGTGAATCGCCCCCGACGGCGCGTAAACAGTATTCATGGAAGAGGTTGTGCCGTTGTAGGATGTCTAGATCGACCTTTGCCGCATTCAGCAGAGCCGTCCTGTTTGGCTTTCCGAGCTGCATAGACATCTTGCAACCACCGCAGTTGATTTCAGCTGTGCCCTGCTTTGGCTTACAATATTGTAAAGGCTGCTTGTACTTGGGTAGGGCTGAAGAGTTGTACGTAGCAGCGGTAATAGAGATTCCGCAGGCCATTAGAACTAACCAAAGTCGCCCTCTTCCCAACCACATCGAGTAATTGCTCGCTGGGAAGTCGGCCTGCATACCTGCTTCGAGGTTGACCAGCTGCGACGTCTCAAGAAAGGCTTGTACGTCGTTCAAGCTCTCCATGTATGCTTGGTGTTCAAGAGCCACCATGCGCATGAATGCATTCAACAACGCAGGCTGCAGTATTGAAGGATGCGCATACGAATATAATTAGCTTGTCTGAGATGTTCATGACGCACGTACGATCGTTATCTGCAGTCTTGCTGAAGATAGGACGGTCGGGCGGGACCGTGACCAAGCAAGCCGAGTATGATATGATAGCTTGCTCAGGTTGAGGTAAGCTCAGACTGCAGCAGACTCTGAGCGATAGGATCGTGCTACAGAAGAGATGTAAGCATTAGTGATGAGGTTATGCCATTATGGGATGATGTGTAAATAGTAAAGTCAGGCTTGGTCGTGAATGGGAGAAGGAAGGAAAGAAAGAGAAGGCAGCGACAGATGAGTCCATTTTATAGATGACCGCCAAGCTGGAAGATTGTCTGGTACGTCATCTGCCTTGGAAGAGCGGCGCTAGTGCTGTTCGACGCTCAGTCAGCATAGACCTGGCAAATCCGTGGAAGTGGAAGTTCATGGTGGAAGACCGACTGTCAGGGATGACGTCGCCGAAGACGATGAGAGATGCTCTTTCCTGATGGACTTCCCGTAGATGCCTAGTTGAAAGGGTGAAGGACACTTGAATGTCTATCTCGATTGAAACGGCTTGAAAGAAAGCGACGTCAAACAGCGCCAGCGCTGCCCGGCGTCAGTATAACCTCATCTCACGACCTCTTTTCGACGGATAGGAGGGTCCTTCACTCCTAGACGAGATCCGCTGTGCCTCTTCGGATGGCAGGAGCAGAGTCAGTCACTTGCTGCAGCCTGCACGAAACAATTTCCCCAACCACGTTGCGCTTGATATCGACGACTTTGATGTTTGGATGGTAGAAGGTGAAGGGCTTGTCCTGATCCGCGAAAGCGAGTGGTCCCAGCCACTTGCTCCAGGCTTTCCTCTTTGAGGTTCTGAGGAAGTCTGGATATATCGCCCTTCGACGAGAGACGTCGTAGTCCTGACCATGGATGTTCACTGAGAACTTGGCACCTTGTCTATGATCCGACCAGAAGCTAATGAGATATGCTTCGCTGACGGATTTGCTTTCATCGACCCACTCCTCGTCGATCGATATTTGTGCTGAGCTAGCCCAATTGTTGACGTTGCCCGGTTCAAATACGACCTTGTTTAGATTGATGCAGGCTGGTAATCGAATGAGGGGGATTGTCGGGTCTTTGTGAAAGACTCTTATGAGCGTGGTGAACCTTTTCAGCTCGGCACCTGTTCCGCGACATGCTGACTCTCCGCTGAGACACTTCGAGAGAGCGACCTTGCACGTTGCAGGCTTCGGGCCACAGACGACGAACTCGATGACCAGCTTCGTTGCGATAGCGGGCTGCTTGTCGGTGATGTACCTTGGTAAACCCTGGCTGCTCCTACTGGAACGCCGGGCCGGCTGCCTGCGAATGGCTACGAGAGCCTCGTCTGGCCTCATGAGGCGCAGATGTAGGTCTCTAATAAGAGAGGAGTCGCATGTGAGAGATTCAAGTTGGCAATTCCGCTCCTGCGCTGCTTGCCAGTCGAGAGCGCCTTCGATTCGGCTCTTTGTAGACATTGAGGAGCTGGCTGAGCTTCCATGACGAGAGGAGACGGACTTTGCGATGGAGTCTCTCGAGCTCAGGGACGACGTGCGCGATGTGGGTTTCTTCTGATTCGAAAGCGACATGGTATGTAGTTCCTTGTAAAGACGCTTGTAAAGCTGGTACTGGAGTGATTCTGCTTGGAGCTGGAGTGAAGTTCAGGACAAGGTAAAAGCAGTAGAGCATTTGATGAGGTGGGAGCTTTTGAAGAGGCATGGACGGCGCGAAAGGGAGGTCCTGTCAAGGGTTAAATCCAGCAAAGGGGCTACCGCCTGAAGACCGTAAAGCCACGAGATGTATAGGAGCGGTAGTGCTAAACAGACACCTTGCAGGTAGGGTTAGACCAGGTGTGAGGCTCGAGGTTGTCTTTCGCGAAGACTAACGAGCATCCCCAGTCAAAGCGGTTTGTTGATGGCGGAACATGGATGAGCGCCGTCAGCATAGATCCGACATACGGAGTCGCTAGCATGCTTACTGATGTACCACGGGGCCGGACGAACAGTGCTGAAGAGAAGCGGAATATGAGATCTGGTCTTAGCTGGAGCAGCGAGCTTAGCCCGCGTAGTGAGATTCATGAAAGAGGATACATCCCGAGAGAGACGTTGATGAGATACATTAGACACTACAACGAGTAATAACTTAATTCCAAACATGACAGTTTCCAATTCCTTCAGAGTTTAAGGCAGGCATGATAGATAGCGACAATGTGTTTACGACAGATGTACTGAAGTGTTGTGTGTAAGAAAAAGGGATCAGAAGGAGGACCGGGAAGAATTACCAGTACATGGATTGGTAGAGGAGAGTCGCATAGCCAGATATTGATCGTTGGAAGAGTAGTAAAAGGTAAGAAGAGGCAGCGAGCCAGACCGATATGTCTACCCAGTGTTCACATTTCCATAAGTGTCGAACCAAATGTCTGATTCCGCAAATTATACGGTCATTCAAGGCTGCTTCAAATTGATTCGCAATGATGAACGTACATTCTCGCCCGAGTAGGTGACATATAGGAAACCATCTTCGTCCTTGTATTCCTCGTACACGCTGGCCATCAGAGCTGCTGTGGGCGGAAGGACCTCATCGACAAAGATGAAGATGGCCTTTTCCGCTTCGAGCATGATGCGCTTGCGAATGACATATACAAATTGGCCGCTGAGTAATTTCACAACACACATGATCAGCCAAGCTGGCCTGCAAAGAGTAGGCCGAAAGAAGCCGAGCTTACACAGTCAAATCTGAAGGCACGAGGTACTTCTTCTTGTCGATAGTAGCGATATCACTCCTCTCATTCTTCTCGCAGATGACTGGAATACGGTCTGGGTATTTCTGCAGTGCCAGTACGGACAAGCGAAGTCAGTGGCTGCGCGTCGTGTGTGGCCCGCCTGAAATGGGCAACGTCAGCTGCACGGGCTCACCTGTCTGATGCGGTCGGCCTCTGATAAGCAAGTGTACATCAGCCCATATGTTCGCACGGTAGTTGGCTGATGCTGCGTGCTCACCGGCCTGGCGCTTCTCTGTTGTGTTTTGGGGGGTTTGATAGGGGAGGAGGGGAATCGGCCAGACAGCGGGTCGCACCACGTAAAGATGATGTATGGAATGACCAGATTGAGAGTGAGCAGACAGGATTGGAAACAAGTCCTCAGTCAGATTAGCCGTCCGTTTGGCTGGTAACACTGGAACGCTCTTTGCGCGGGCGCGCGCGCTGCACCTACCGAAAGTATGCTCGTTCTTGAACTTGGAGCTTCCTGACATGCTTGAGCGTGCAGATGTATCGTCTCAGAGGTGGTTTCGCTGTTTGCGCTCGAGTTGGTCGCCGGAAAAGAGGGACCTTCAAGTCAAACACGACAGACGGCCGTAGAGCAGTGTAGTAATTGTATGCGTACATCTACATACGCTTGCTGTACATCTAGCAGCCTGCGCATACTTGGTTCTTCTATCTCAGAACCCCATCACGTGTCCTGGCTTGACTGAAGAACAACGCTCGCAAAGCAAGGCTGACGCTTCGTAGCTCTCCGGAACCATCGTTCTGCTCTACGAATCCGTACTGCTGTCTCGAGGCTTGATCTTGAACCGATCTGTTGCGAAGATTCCTATCTTATCTGCCAGCCTGAACCCTCACTATGCCCTTCCGCGAAGCGACCCATGCTGTATGACGACTTGGAGGTCAAGGAATGAGTGTGTGCTGATTGTCTGCAAACAGGGATCGTGGTACTCTTCGAACGGTCAGCACAGCTCCTTACCCCTAATCGTCTGACCGCGTATAGTGCTTCAAGATGAGGAGACTAAAACCGACCTCGCTGCTATCAAACAGGCTCTAAGCTCTCCAAGGAACTCGATGGCTGGCTAGCAGAAGTTGGCCCGACAAGCTCACCGCTAGATTCCAAGGACCGCATAGACGCCTTCCCTCTCGAGAGCGTGAAAGCCATCATCGCTCCGTAGGCTTGTTTCCTCGTGCTCCTTGGAAGCAGTCCAATGACATTTGCCAGCCATGCTGGATATTCTTACTCTGGCCCGCCTGCCGCTTGGGCATATGGCTGCATTGACACAAAGTCTATGTATGTCTATCCGAAACCACAAAGTATAGATTTCAAAGTTGAGGAAGATGTGGTAATCAGTAAGCGTGTCTTTGTGCTGGGACCGTCGCATCACGCGTATCTCGACGGATGCGCTCTGACAGGCTGCAACGAGTATGAAACTCCGATAGGTGATCTGCCAATCGACTTAGAGAGTGGGATATTTCCTCGAACGCTTGGCCTTATGCTTGCTGCTGATGCTGGCGAGTGTTTTAGCGACTGCCGAGCTGCAGAAGACTGGTCGCTTCTCAACGATGTCGCCGCAAGTAGATGCAGACGAGCACAGTATAGAGGTGCACACGTACAACTACTCTGTCTTCAGTAACAAGCTGACTGATAAAGTAAATTAGATGCATCTGCCATATATCCGGAAAATCTTCGAAAGGCGCGTCGAGTCAATCATGAACATTGTCTCATAATTGCTGATTTGGACTCACTACAGTCAAGACATCAAGATTGTGCCTGTTCTCGTAGGCGCGATATCTGCTTCGAAAGAATTGCAGTATGGCCAGATTCTCGCACCGTATTTAGCCAGTCCCGACACCATCTTCGTGGTCTCATCCGATTTCTGCCATTGGTCGGTCTGCAAAACGCACACTCGCTGGCCAGGCTGAATGTGCGAAACAGGGGATCGCGATTTTCGTACACGTACTACAGAGCACCAGACGACACTGCTTCTACTTCACTAGGAAGAGGTAGTCCTCCTGCTTCACTATCTGCCTTTCCTATTTACGCTTCTATCGAAGCTTGCGATCACGATGGAATGCGACACATCTCCCTTGCGCCTTCAAGCAAGAAGACAGCCGCCGAAGCTCACGCAGCATTTACTGAGTACATCAGACAAACCAAGAATACAGTATGCGGGAGACATCCCATAGGCGTTTTGTTAGGAACAATCGCAGAGCTACAGAAGAGAGGAGAGTCGGGATGGACGAAAGAGGAGGTTGAATTGAAGTGGACTCGGTATGCGCAATCGAGCGCATGTACGAAGGTCACAGATAGCAGCGTCAGCTACGCCAGTGCTTATCTGAGGATTGGCGCGTGAGGTAGCAAACGGACACATATGTATCGCATTCTTAGGGCTAGCTGTGTATCTTATTTCCCATGACAAATGCTTGGATCTGCTTTGCTCCGCCGTCCGTCCTGGTGCCTTGAACGAGAAGCCGGACGTCCCTTCTGTAGCCGGCCGATATCTTTCTCTCGGCGCTTGACTCGTCGACTTTCGCGCTGCAACGCGTCGATGGCTATTCACTTCCTGTCTTGTTTCTTCTGAAGACGTTATCTTGATAGCGCAATGTCGGCAGGTAGGTCCGAAAGCTCGATACATAGCTGTCGGAGATCCAGGCTGAGAAAATCTTGATATGATCGGCAGGACAGTACATCTGGCAAGGTATGTCCTGTTGCCTCGCATGGTGATGCTTTAGCTGATGATTGTCATTTCCAGGCTTGAAGGTCCGCTTTTCTTTACCTTTCGTGGGAAATGACGATCTAACCTCAAAGTCTCTCTACAGCCATGCTTCAAGATGCTCTTCACGATAGCCTGTGGCTTCACGCTCACGAAGAAAGGTCTCTTTCCGCCTGCTGCCAGCAAGGGTCTGAGCCAAGTGTCCATGAACATCGGCTTGCCATGTCTTCTCTTCTCAAGCATGGTCCCTTCCTTCAACAATTCAAACATCAGCAACTTCGGTCCGTTGTTGCTGATTGCCATCCTTTACCAAGTCATTGGGCTCGTTCTCATTCTTATCGTGAGGGAAGTCTTCTACGTGCCAGCCGATTTCCAATGGGGAATCATTCTGCTCGGAAGCTTGAGTAATTGGGGCAATCTGCCTACTGCTATCGTGCAGTCCGTAGCGAAAGAATCGCCTTTCGATCCAGCTATCGATCCATCGCTCGGAATCGCTTGTAGGTCATCCCACCGCAGGGCAGACCTTTGCTAATTACGACATACTGCACAGATATTGCCATATTCATCTTGACAATGAACACCACTTTCTACGGTACTGGATTGTATCGTATTATCGCGTGGGATTTTAAGGAGGACAACGAGGAGATCCCAGCGACCTTCTCTGGACGTATGGCACGGCGTCGACGACAACTGCGCCAGATACGGCGGTGGCTTTCCTACAAGCTGAAGAAAGGACGTTCCAACTCCGAAGACGATGCTGAGCGAGGCCAGCGCCACGCCAGTACAGAGGAGATTATAGCAGTACAAGCGCAAAGGATAGCTCCTCCACCGTTCCCAAAGCTTTCGAAGATGCAGTCAAAGCATGTCAATGCCGATGAGATTGCCTTCGATCCGGCTGCGCGCGGCGAGTTTGCCATCGGACTTCACAGCGCGATTGAAGCTCGCAGGCAAGATGCTGCTCAACATTTCCCTGACAAGTCGGAGAAGAGTCCAGCGGAAGCGGAACCGACGGGGTCTAGCTCTCGCGAGGCCGAAGAAGCAGCACCCCGACCCAGGAATACCATCCTAAAAAGTGTTTTGAATACGCTCAAAGGCATGGCTACTCCGGCAACATTGGGTGTGCTTGTATCCTTGCCCTTCGCTTTGGTGCAGCCACTCAAGGCGTTAGTCTGGCCGGTCGAAGGGTGGTCTGGTTCCAGGATCGCAAATGCCCCAGACGGACTGCCTCCTCTTACCTTCTTCTACGATGTAAGTCCGCTCGCTAGCTTCGAAAATTCTGCAAGCTTACTGGACATGATCTAGTTTACGACCTTTGTCGGCGCAATTACAATTCCGTAGGTCCTTACCGTGAACCCGTAGCAGTTGGCTTGTTACTGATTGGAATGACAGCGGAGGTCTCATCATTCTTGGATCTTCTTTCGCTAGGCTCAAGCTGAGCCGTCAACGCTTTCGTCAAATGCCGCTTGGTGCCATTTTCGCTTCTACTCTGTCCAAGATGCTTCTCATGCCGATATTTGGTATATTCATGGTAATCGGATTGCGAGATCGGACGGGCCTCTTCCCTGAAGGCCAGAAAAGTAAGCTCTTCTACGCCTGATAGTGAGACACCGCCTAAATGTGTCGGATAGTGCTGTCCTTCGTTGCATTCCTCCTGTCGGGAACACCAAGTGCAGTGAATCAACTGGTAGTCACGCAGATATTCATCAAAGACGGGCAAACTACGGATACCTTGGCTTCTTTTCTAATCGTTCAGTGTAAGCCCGTCGGTCTCGTCTGATAGAAATATGCGTACTGAAGCGAGCATATGTGGCAGATTCGCTTCTTCTCCTGCAATCTGCGTGAGCCGGCATTTCTTTGTTTACTCCGCAATTGTCGTATTGACCCTTGTCCTGTTTGCAGAGCGTTAACGGCCATTTCTCTCTGGCTCGTGGCATCATAGCATAGACAATCTCGTAGGCACACGCTTGCAACGAAACATGTAGCATAGCTTGTAAAAAATGTTTCTGGACCGGCGATACGATCTCTACATGCACAAACAATCGATGATTCTAGGCTATGCTGCACAGATGTTTGCTCTATGATACAGCTTGCTTACAGATAATGCTTTACATGTTGCTGCCCTTCATGTCCTCCTCCTTATACGGATCTCTAGCAAGCGCAAAGGCACGTAAACCAAACCTGCCACTACAAAGGCCAATTCGAAGCCAATGTCACCTGTCTTCTTCGCAATAGGGCCTGAGCAGACCAAACATTATCAGACGAAGGAGACGGAAGGAGAGAGGGAGTCTGTACCTGTATACCAGATCTGGGACATCGAGGGTACAATCACGGTTAAAGAAGACAGACCAGCCCCGATAGCCGCCAAGCCCTGTATATATTGCTGACTTAGCTATGGGCGTGCAAGTCGACAGTATCTATGCCTTACCGTCGGCAATGCATGGCGGTCAGCCCAGATAGCATGATCGTACGAGTCGGGATCTGCCTTTCGAAAGACAATGTGCTCCACGAGCACTATCGCCACATAGGCGGAAGACCAATATCCGATGACTGCGGTATTATGAGATGATGCCAATCTCGACTGTGAACAAATGGAACTTACTGCCCAAGAAATTGACCAAAGCGTCGTAGAAATGCCCTGCGGCTACTATTGCCAAAGGAATGACTATCGCTGTTGTCAGAAGTGCGAATACGTATCGAGGCCAGCGGCCAAACGGTGGGAACAAAACTTGAAAATTGAGGGAGACTGAATAGAAAGTAGCTGCGATGTTGCCGACGACTGAAAGAGATAGAAGAACTGCCACAAATTTGCCAAAACCTCCTGCAGGCCGCAGCATTGCGACCAGTACACCGCCAACATGATTCTCCTCGTTGCTGCGCAAGGGGTCAGCGTACTCTACAAACATCCTTACAGATTGCGTCATACTCACGCTGTAGTCCACGCTGGCACCTGTGGTACTGTAGCTCCCATTGCAGCGCCTGCCACCATTAGAGGTATAGTCGGAACCAGCAAACCTGCGTACGTGTAAAGGAATATACGCTTCCTGTAAAGTAGCGTTAGCACTGCCACAACATTACATTGTATCTCTTACGTAGAAGCATCCGGTCGCATATAGATAAAGAAGTCAGAGGCAATGCCGCCGTAAGGTATGATGAAGCCGGCTAGAAGTGCACCGAAGCCCAAAATGACAGGTGCAGTCGCGGGCTCGGTTTCTGCTCGGTATTTGAATTGACTACCGCCAATGCCAATTGCGATTACGAGGCAGAGCAAGGCCGGAATCCAAGAATACCTCTCGTAGCTGAGATCCTGTCAGCTTAGCTACATGAAGTATCCAAAAAGCATCTCACATATGGAGAATGCGGTAGCCGCAGAATGATACGGCAAACGATATCGCGCTGATGACTACGATGCCGGCTCTGCTTACGCAAGTTAGTAACTTTCACGGTCGGAAGTAGCAGTACTAACGAAAGACTGAGGCCACGTCCAGACACAGCTGTCAATGTCTGCGCTCCTAGGATACTACTGTGAACAGACAGACTCGTCAGAATCCTGCCGCTATTCCGTTGACTCAGCCTACTTGAGTATGCAGTAGCCAATCAAGGTAGCGAGGTTCAAGACCACAGGTAATGCAACGCCTATGAGCCCAAAGGAATACCGCGCTTGTATCATTTGACGCAAGCCGGTCTTGGGGCCTAGTGTAGACATGTACGCTACAGGCACACCGGTGAGGAGGTTGAAGAAGACGATTGCAAGAGAAGCGTCTCTCAGACTGAGACCATAGCTTACTGCAATGGAACAGTCAGTAATGTAAAAGAAAGGCGGCCTTTATGCCCGGTTGACGAACATGTTCCTAGGATGCCAGCAGATAGACTGGAATGGTATTAACATGCAGCTTCTTCATGTTGCGAGCACGAAAACATTACGGAATAATGCCTATGCTCATGGCCCACCAGATGGTAAAAACGTTGAAAAGCTTCGTATCGGTTCTTTCCTCTGTGGGTATGGGATGGACGCCTTCTTCCTCGACACCAAACTTAAGTAGACGTCTTGTCAGGGAGTTTGAGTATATCGACCGCTTCGAAGCTCCATCTTCCTCGAGGTCGTGCTTCGAGTCAGCCGGCACTTCGCATTCTGGCTGCAAGTTGCCCGCTTTGTGTAGCTGCGACATGTCGCGAAGGTTTACGAAAAGCTGGCTTCCTGAAAGAAGGTGCTATGTAAGGCAATAGTCGGAGTCTGGAGAAGGGCGCCACGCTGGATCGGTAAGGCTATTACAGACAACAGACTGAGACGATTTGCATTGTTACTGGACAACAAGCTAGATGATATACTGTCCATGTACTGCAGACTGCAGTGAAAATGAAAGAGAGAGAGAGAGAGTTGCCGGCAAGTACTGCCTCAGTGCTGTACGCACAGACAGAGTCGCGTAAGCCTTCGAAATCTGATTTTGCGGCACAACAGTTACTCACGAGAATGGAGTTGACAATATTTCCAGCGATAGCCGATCCAGCGCCAAACCCGGTACCGCCAACGAACGAATGTGCAAGAGTATTGCCCATGCCGCTGCCTTTTCCTGGGAGTTTAAACTTGTTCTTCTTTTCTGGATCTGCTGGACTGTGAGCTGGCGGGACTGCAACATGCTGTGGTGCCGGCTGCTGATAATATGGCTGGGAAGATTGGTAATGTTGCTGCAGCGGAGGCGGAGGAGCATGGTACGGTTGCAGTGCTGCTTTCTCTGCATCTGCTTGCCCGTAGTAGTTTGAATTTGCTAGAGGAGACGAGTAATTGGATGGCACAACAGCTTGCTGCTGACTTGCGTCGATTCCAGCTCCAAAGATTTCGACATGCTGTACAGGCGACTTTTGTGAGTTGTGGTGCAGATATATAGAGTGCGAAAACGCTTACGTTGCTAGGAAAGAGTCCAACGCGTTGTGATGGCTCATTCATGACGCTGCCTCTCCACCAATGATCGTTGTCCTTGACATGCACGATGATGACTACAAGAAGGACATTCTCACATTTAGCTAGATGCCACAGCTTGCCAACCACATGCGCTTACCATCGCCCTTGTTGAAAGTCAAGTCGTCCGGCTGGCTGTCGAGTCGAGACGTTCCTTATGTCAGCAAGGTTGATGTGCGTCAAGCCGTGAATACTACCTTCCGCTATACGCCCATAGCGCTCTTGCAGTTTCCCTTCTTGCGCCGGGATTTGAAGGGGGCAAAGGCGGTGGCCCATGATGAGAGGGTGAAGAACCGAAGCCAGTGCTTCCGAGCTGGTTTGTGAGTGTGTCTACAGGGTTCTGGCCTAAGGGCGGCGGGGGTACAGCTCTTCGTAAGCTGGCAGCTGCGTCGAGGCGCTGAAGGATCAAGTCTTGGTCATTCTGATTCAGCAGATTCTGCGAGGTCAGAAAGTGGATGTCTGCTTTAATGCGACTGAAGATGTGTTCGCTGTATGCTGAATTTGACATGTTGGATTCTCGGAGAAAGGGGAACCAGAGACTCAAGGTACAGTTTCATAAAAGCTTCTACAGACGAGTGCAGTATACACTTATCACTACGACTCACTCCTCGCCACAGAATGTCTACGTCCGGTATAGCATGAAATGACCGAGCTCCTCATCTACGCGAATGCTGACCGCCCATACAGAATTGTCGGATGAGGCATATGAATAGAGTTATCAAATAAGACGATCGCCAATCTTCTGCCATACACTGAGCTTTCCGCGAGCAGCACGTTTGGCCTCCCAATATTGCTCGTCGGCGTCGATCTCGGCTTTTCCTGGAAGAATGACAGATGCATCAGTGTTTGATGTTGCTAGTGATGAAGTTGACTCGCCAGTGATTAGATCGATCTCGTTCAAGGGAATGAGCTTTGTGCGGTATTTGATCTGTAATCTCAGTCTCAGCAATGCACTCATATTATTGTCTGAGAGTTCCACCTTATAAAATGCGTAGATGAACGCGAACGAAACTATGCCAATGTAATTCTGCGGAGAAATGGTCAGTCAATGCACTGGACCTTGCCCTGTACACCCACGGTCATAAAGGTGCTGAGGGTAAACTGGTAACGAAGAATGGTGAGCCAATGCATTGGACTCCTAGACTGTCCACCCACTTTGGTAACGAAGCTGTCCCAGCCTTTGAAAAAGCAGACGACGCCGGTGACAACCAAAGCGATCCAGCTCCCTGCCTTTCCGAAGGGTGCGCGGTAGCGCAAAGTTGATCTGTCGATTCCCTGTGCTTCGAATGCTTTGACAAATCTGATGTGACAGAAGGCAATGGACATCCAAGCTGAAGAAGAGGCACATATGTCAGAGCAGTGCCAAAAGCCATGCATCTAGCTACTCACTGAGGCCGCCAAATAGAGTGACTAAATTGACGAAGTCTGTCCAAGGTATTAGACCATACCGAGCTTGCTGACGATGTTATCGACTTACATCCGAAAACAACGGCTCCGTCTGCAGAAACCCGCAAGTAGGCCAGTGCAGTGAAGAGCCTGAGAAGCAGTGTCAATTGGGGTCTGAACGGTCTGTGTGAATCTCTCCTACCAGGTGATGAGCAGACTGTAGACAGGAACGCCCATTCTGTTGACTCTCGTCAAGAATCCAGGAGCTTTCCTTTCTTCGGCAAGCGCGAAGAGGGTTCTGCTAGCAATATAGAGATCGCTATTGGCAGCAGATAGTACGAAGATGACTGGAAGGACAAACAAGCCGTCAGCAGCCATTTAAGGCACATTCCCCGGCTAACATACGGATGGCGCCATTGATGATGCTTGGTAGAGCCTGGATCTGCAGCTGACGTACAGCCACTACGAAAGGTGAAGCAGCAGCGGAAGTTGAAGCTCGGTTTGCTACGAAGAGATCCGGATCGTTGGAAGCAACTAGGAGCGAAATGCAGAAGACTCCGCCAATGTAAAAGACGAGAATACGCCAGAAGGTCTAATAGAAGCCTTGTAAGCAAGGTCTGCCCTGTGTTTCGGTATGGGGTCCTCTGGGGATGCCCACCTTTTTTATGGCACTCGGAATGTTGCGGCGCGGGTCGGAAGCCTCACCGACAGTGACACCGATGAGTTCAGTGCCCATGTATGCGAAGAGGGCGTTCACTTCGTCTCGCGTTAGTCACTGCCTGTCGGGTCCACCAGCGAAAGAGCTTACCCATGCACGCCCACACTCCCAAAAAGGCACCTTTCGAACCGCCAACCTTGTAGGAAGCAAAAGGACCACTGTCCCCGCCCCAATATCGAAACCAAATGACATCGCCAGCTGGATTTGCTCCACTCGTGAGGCAGATCGACATGATCAAAAGACCAATCAGAGTGATAACCTTGATGGTTGAAAGCCAAAATTCGAACTCTCCAAAGAATCGTATGCCTAGGAAGTTGACAACCAAGATAGCGACGTTGAAGATCGTGAGCCAGGCAGCGATGGGTACAACATTCCCTCCGCTCCAGTATCGTAGGACGATGCTGGCTGCGACGACGTTGCTAGGTAGGTTGAGGTCAGTCGGGTCTGGAAGCTGCAGAAAATTGAGAAAACACACTGCGCAGAACAGACAGAAAGTCAGCTCAAAGACAGCCGCTTCGATGACCTGCGCAAGACCCACCTTTGGTGTCACGATGAGGTACTTGCTGCAGAGCTATCTGTGAGTGATCGGCGACTAGGGAAAGGATTGGTTGACCTACAAAAGGTAGTTATACCCAGTAGCGCAGCCCAGCTGTTTAATAACAAACCCGTCAGCAATCTACGCTGAAGACGAAGTTTTAGATGTACGAACAGCTGGATCTACGAAACGTGAAGCATAGCCAGAGAATCCTTTTCGATGCGGCTGAAGTGAAATATCAGGTCAGGCTAACGCGCTTCCCTGCAGAAGGTACGAGCTTGCTTACGATGTAGCATGCCATTTCACCCAGCGCGCACATTACAAGGTAGCAAATCATTCCCATAATAGAATAAGCGAGAAGCATCTAGAGAAAAAGCCGATCAGCCATAATCTCACGTCAGAGAAAGGTCTGGCTGCTGACTCCGAGAGGACCACCGCGTTGTAGAGCTGTTCCAGAACCGATAATGAGACCTGTGCCGACTGAGTAGCGTGATGGGATTTAGAAGAAAAAGATATTCGGCAGAGATGGAAAGCGATGATCAGGTACGCGCTGCATGCTTCCTTCATCAACATGTAGCACACCTGCGCCGCCAATGGCTATCATACTGTGCAGAGCGGAAGCGCAACATGTCGTTAGAATTTTGCCAGACATCGTCGTGATAAAACAATTTACGAAATCTGTCTGCTGGACAGTCCTCGGTGTAGAGTCTTCTCCTCTGAAGGAAACTTTCCATCTTCTGGCGAAGCGTCTTTGTGCAGACCTGCATCACCCTCATAGCCGGGCTTCTCTTTGTACTCCGGTTCGCTTGGGCCCATCTTTTCTGGCAGGTAGCTCGAGGGCGCGAAGACAGCAGAGATCCAACCTTGACAGATACGACTCTTCTTCACGAATGCTTTCTCTGGTCAGGAGAAGAGATAAGGCGCCTTAGCGAGATGTCGTCAGAATTTCTTGGATTCGCCTTGAGCGAGCAGAAGCAAGGGAGAAAGAGCGCTGATAAGTCTGTCAAATGAGAGAGGGAGATAAGGGTTGGGCTGCCCATCATGTGCAGAGATTGCACTAAAAACTTTGCTTGGTCGATCATCTGGCGAGGGGCCTCATGCAAAATTAGGCGAATCGCTTGGCGCTGATACTGACAGGATGAGAAGGCTTTTCTGACGACTTGCGCTCGCGAGCGACTCGCATGTCGTTATTCTTGCTGGTACCGGTCTGCGACATGTCCCTTCTGGAAGCCTCAGTGCAAGAGATTTTCTCTGTTCAATCACATGTACATCTGAGCAACCTTCCCATGGCTTTTCACAATTGAAACATCCGCACAATAGCCAGGAAGACTGTCCAGATACAACAGCGGTCTACGCCCTGTAGCCATGAGACGTGCAAGCTGACGGTCCTGCAGATGTCTGGCTCGAAGAGGCTGAAGGTCTAGACGCACCTCCTCCACTCACGTAAACCTCTCAAGCAGTATCTGTGTTGTTTGTTATTGTGATCCCAGCTGGGCGCTGCCCTCCCTCCTCCAAGCCAGTCAAAAGTCGAATTCCGGGAATGAATAAATACGCACCTCGTTACCTGCTTCTGCTTCTTCCCCTCCATCCATCTTGACCGCTCCTATCCTCTCATGATAATGACCATGAAGCGCCTCCAACCTCACTTTGCAGCTCTCCAGCAGGATGTGATCGCGACTGTCGGCGAATTCGCTGGCACGACCATGTTGTGAGTCTTTGGCTCATGTTGACATGCTGAAACGAGCTCATTCATTGCGACTCACAGCATCTTCCTCGGCTTGGGAGGCGCCAAAGCTGCCATTACAGCGGCGCCCAGCGGACTTCGAGGTGCTTCAACTGGCCTAGACAGCGAGACGGTCATGTCCATCTCTGTATCCATGGGTTTATCTCTTCTCGTTACGGCTTGGATCTTCTTTCGCATCACTGGAGGCCTGTAGGTGCCGACGCTATACTTGGCTGTCTTGTCAACTTGAGTATCTCTCTGATGACACTACTTCTGCCAGGTTCAACCCGGCCGTGACCCTTGGATTGTACCTCGTCGGTGCTCTGCGTCCATTCAGAGCCATACTACTCTTCTTTGCGCAGATTGCTGGCGGTATCGCTGGATCTGGTCTCTTGGCTGTTCTCACTCCTACTCATGCAGTTTCGGAGGTAATCACTACCTTACAGAGTGGTGTCAACAAGGGCCAAGGCCTGATGATCGAAGCTTTCTTGACCGCCATGCTGGTCTTCTGTGTCCTGATGCTGGCGGCCGAAAGTGAGAGACACCACTCAGTAACACTTCGGAAGGGCGCTGATGACTGTGCTTTCAGAGCATCGTGCTACATTCATGGCCCCCATTGGCATCGGTCTAACACTCTTTGCCTGTCAATTGATGGGAACCCTCTGGACTGGATGCGGCATGAACCCAGCTCGAGCCTTTGGACCTAGTGTGATCTCAACCACATTCCCCACATATCATTGGATCTACTGGGCAGGACCTTTCATCGGAAGTTGCATCGCAGCTGCGTTCTATGTCAGTATATACCTGCAGAGACCGCATGTTTCCTCAGCTGACTTCGTCCAAAGACCCTACTGAAGGCCTTCGACTACGTAAGCGACATACATAGTCTAGCAGAACGACCCTTACTGACCTTTCACCACAGACCTCTGTCGTTTCCTCGCAAGACAGCGACGATGCAGCGAACTCTCCAGCCGTCCGCAAATGGCAGTCCGCGATCCATGGTTTCAGTCATGCTCAGCGAGAAGCTCTTCTCGCGTCTGGAATGGATCGCGAACAATTGGATGCTGCCGAGAAAGGAATGGTTTCTCAGGCTGGCGCAGCTATCGCTATGTCTCGAGCGCCGACCGCTGCAGGCTTCGATACCGTCAACATGACTCGCAATGCAACCAACAAGACTGTCATCGTCTCTATCCCTACCTCTGTCGATGGCGTCGAGAACGGTTCCTACGAGAAGACTGGCGCGTATCCTGAAGCCAGACCAGGTCTCTTCCAGAACAAGACCGCGCCCGTCATCCAGTTCCAAGGCCTAGAAGAGGTCGAGATCGGAGACTCTGCTCTGCTCCCCAAGAGTGAGAGCGGGAATGTTCATGTAGGAATGGCAAGCGAGCAGCAGGCGACAGGTGCCATCGGTGAGCCTGGTAATCAGAATCATGGGTGAGTCGGCAATCTCTTAGATCGCAACCCACGCTGAAAACTTTGTCACACGCAGTCTAGCTGCCGTCGAAGCTGTTGCTGAGATCCTGAGATCTTGAGCTCGTCTGATGAGTGCATAGGATTGTCTTACTTTATTGGTCTAATGGAGTATCAGGGGTTTAGCTGTGTCTACTTTGTTGTATGCAGATTCTAGCGTCTTGTTGGGTTTCTAGAATGGTAACGGTCTAGCAGCCATGCCTCGCTTCAAGGTGTCGACTTCGCATCTGCAGAATCATACGCCTACGGGACCTGCACACAGTCAGACCTTCTTAGAGAAATCGAAATACCCTTCTTGCCTGTCCGCTGGATATTGGTGATACTTGCGTTAAACTATTGCTACATGAAGGAATGCATACGATACAACTACCTAATCTGAACTAGGCTGCTCTTTCTTTCGGTTGACGCGCTCTTCTATCTCCTTCCTGTCCTCCTTCTTACGGTTATATGTGACCAGGCACAGCAAAGCGATACTTCCACCGATGACCCTGTCGAAAAGGAGGGAACTAAGCCGGGAATCATGTTTGTATAGCCGGTGCGCGCTCACCACCCCAGATTGACCATGAAATCTTGCAGAAGATGATTCTTGGTTCCAAAGATGATAGATTTTGACGCATCTACCGAGTTCCACACCTGAATATTTGCGATACAGTCAGCAGATGTATCTCTGGCGTAGGTATACACAAAGATACTCACGGGGAATGCAAAACCGTATCCGTAAAACGGATCCTGATCGGAAATATCCAAGAAGGCTGTCGAGACGTTCCAGATGGTCCCTGCGTAGACTATATCAGCAAGTCATCCGCTAAACAGGGGGAGCATGCCAAACTGACAGAAGACCAAGAAGAATGGGAAATAGAGAGGCCCAGCTAAACGCAGCATAAATTCCATTACGAAGCCGAGGCCCGTCATCGATAACCAGTTGTTGCTGTCAGCCAATCCATGCGTTAACGAGTGCCTCTTATGCTTCAAGTGGGAGCGAGTTGACTCACGCCCAGAAAAGGGGAAAGCCGCCATATCCATACTTCCTTGTGAAGTCTACCTTGAATGCCAGAGTGACTAGGGAGTAGTTGAGTGAGATCCAAAAGTAGCAAGCGACAGGCACGCCCCATTGCACGAGCAATTGCGACGAGAGTGTCAATTTGCGACGGAGAGTCTCAAAAGCTTTGAGCCAGATGGGCGACATGAAGAAAGTGAAGATGATGAGGTAGATCTGACCGGCTGAGACCGCTGCTTCGGCCTGTACAAGAGGTCATCGTCAGCTTTTGCGGTACTTCCTGTAATTAGTGCAGCACTTACCCCAAGCTGATCGAAAGGCCGTAAATTGTGCTGCAGGATGGTTGTGTGAGCTAGGCTATATCTATTGCAACAATGCTTGGTTCTATTCACCTCATTGTAGTAGAATGGGTAAGCCAGAGCGTTGCCATTGAATGCGGTTTGCAATGCTGTCGTGTCACTCGTTCCGCTTGCCGCCGCTGTCGTCAGCAGCAGAGTAACGAATTGCTCACTCGCTGCTGCGATAGCTGCGTCGATAACTCGTATTGAGTGTAGCGAGACGTATTGATCCTCGGAATAGAAGTTTCTGGCTTCCTCGTAGAAAAACGAGACTGCTCCTCTGGGATCGTATGCAGTATTTCCATTCAATGCAGCTTCTGTCGCTAGCACCGTAGCGTTTGGATTGATGAGAATGACCCCAAATACGTCTTGATTCAGAACTAGATTCATGGCGTAGTCGGATGCATTCTGTCCTTGCCCATCCTGCGTCACTTTGAGCAGACTGAGCTCTTGCTGTGAAGCATATTGCCAGCCTAGATGGTAGCCAGGCATATCTAAGGCGGCTGCAAAAGAAAGTGAGTGTGTCAGCTCGTTGTGCTTTCGCTAATTTCCAGAGAAGACCCAAGAGAACTCACTTTGCTGGGCAGCATTGATCACTGCTGGGCCCACGATAGCTGCTGGTGCGCCTGCCAATACTCTTGCATATTGCGAGTCCATGTCCAAGATGCGGACCGTCAGGCGATTCGCATTCCCCGTCTGGCGATAGTAGCAGCCGAAGTAGATTGATATGACGCCCCAGATCCTGGATGAGAGAATCTAGTTGTCAGCTTTGACAGCGAAGCAGCAAGATTTTCGGCTGCAGATCAAAATGCAACAAGCGTACGCGGCTGTGATGCATAGGAAGTTGATGAGGTACATCTTGAAGACAGTCTTCCTCTCATCTTTGAGCTCTGGAGACAGTACGCTGTGTCGAGGCTGCCCATCCGGCGTGGTTCTTGAGAAGACACCCATGATGGTAATCAGGCGTTTGGCAGACGGGCCTTGTCGAAGCAAGGCAGTTCCTTGAGGTAGTCAGTAGGCAGTAATGCTCAGGATGTCGCAGGTAGAGATGCCTTATGTCGCTGCTCAGTTCAGTTCAGTAATCAGCTCTGCGTCATTCTGCAAATCCTGCGCCCAAAAAACAAAGACAGATGCGCGCGATCTGGGTGTGTCAGCCAGCCGATGTCGCTGCATCCGGGTGGATTGACACATACTTAGCAGTGCATACGGTAGCTGTTCCTCTGATCAAGGCGATTGTTCTTGATTACCTTGCGACACAACAACCATGGACTCAGCGTCGACGGAAACGGCAGCTGAAGTGAGAGGCACGATGAGCCAGGAAAAAGAGTACTTCTGGAGCAAGAACCTCAAAGATGCAAGGAAGAAGACAGCTCTCGATATGCTCAAGGGAATGGCCTTGATCACAGGTGCTTCAAGCAGTCTGGCACTCACGACAGTGTTCTCAGCCTGCTTTCCTGAAAATGCTGACTTCCTTATCCCGTTATATTTGCATCTTCCTCTCTTTGTACCTTCACTCCTCTTACTGCAGTTATACTCTGGATCGCTTTACCGTTCTTCTGGGGATCCAAGTGAGGGAGATCTTCCGGACAGACGGATCCGTACTAAATCAAAGATCAGCTACCTCCTGCTACGCTACTTCAACCAATTGACGGTAGTAACCGTCAACTTCGAGGGACAGGATGGCGCAGTCGGTCCGCTCCTGACGCAGATGGCTCAAGAAACGAACGCCCAATCGATGCGCCCGCATCTTGGCTTCGCTATACGAGAGGCATCCAGCTATCCTAACGGAGTAGAGGGTGTCAAGCAGGATGTCGGCCTGTCGAACTACTGGGGAGCAGTCGTGGTTTATCCCAATTGCACGTCTACATGGACATCTTCCCTTCAGACTGGCAATACAAGCTACGACCCTACTGGCTGCATAGGCGTCTTCTACTCGGGCGCGCGATTCTATCAAATCACTTTACTCTATCTCGCACCCTTTATGGCACAATTCGCGGGGGCGGTTGCCAAGATGGCGTCCAATCAAGCACTCTCGAATTTCCTGACCAACAATGCGGGCAATGCAGCCACCCTAGCCACGGCCGCCAATGTCCCCCAAGCATTAGCCACGCCTTTCAGTTTCTACAATGAAGACGTGGGTTCCTGCTCTCGTCAGGATCTTTGGCCTGCTGGTACTGACATCATTTTCTTCTCGATTACTCTACAGGTCAGGCCAATTAAAGACAATGAGTGGGCCGTGGCCGCACCTTTCGAAGCTGGCCTCATCTACTACCTCCTCATAGCGTTCCAAATAGCAGTATGGGGCAATGCAGCCCGGCAAAAGACGGGATGGAATAAGAAACTACACTATCACTGGCTTGTCACCTTTAGACTTGCCATTCCCATGATCGATTATATCTGGGTCTCCCTCATGTTCAGCTTGCTGTTCAAAGCCTTCCAGATCCCCACCGACGCTGCTTTTGGCAACGGTAAGTCGCATGTCTTACTGGAAGCTGATCTCCAGCTTATTTGGCTTTCCATAGTGGGAGGCTTCTTCGCACTGTGGTCCCTCAACTATCTCGCTATTTGCGCCGTTGGACTAGCCCTTGAAGTCATGGTATCTGTGCTTGGAGGAGAAGTGAGTGTCCTCATAGCCCCGTAGATCTTTGCTAGCCTTGCTGACTCTGCTTGCCGTAGTTTGCGCCATGTAGGCTTGATAAAGGCGCGAGCCAGACGAGATTCTAACCATATTGTTTTAGTCTTCCTGATTATATGGATTATCATGAACCTGACCAGTAAGCACCATGCCACAAGTCTTGGGCTGGCGGGCTGATGCAGCTCTCTTACAGGCTCGTTCCAGCCTATTGAAGGTAAGCGGATATGAGTGAGCTCTACAAGCGTGTGCTGACAGACATTACACTGGCAGCGATGGAGAAGTTCTATCGCTTCTTATACTGGGCGCCGTTCTTGAACAGTAAGCTTGGGCCATTTAAATGCAAGATGTAGTTCCTCGCTAACTACGAGCCCCTTCTTCAGCCATAGAAGGTTATAAGATCATATGCTACGGCACGCGCTTGCCGCACAAGAGTACGAGATGTCAGTTTCGTTTCACGAGTATTATGCTGAGGTTGCCATCTTCGCAGTTGGCCTAAATTATGGTGTGCTGATAGCTGTCACGGCTGTGAATATAGTAGCGATGTGTCTGGCGGTAGCGCTAGAACGGCACAGGGATGAAAAGCAACAGAAGAAGGAGCTGGCTGAAAAGAAAGAAAAGAATTAGACCAGCATCCATTTGTACTTTATCTGCACCTCCTTCAAGACTGTACCTGCATTGTAGTTAGTAGATCAATCCTTGTTAGTTATCTAATGTATTCTAGTAAGCTTGAACATCGAAATGCGTGCAACCGGCGTTGCTGTTGCTGCTGTTAGAACGAAATACACATGCTGGGACACGCAGCAAGCTGCAGAACGACTGCGAGACCTGTCTTGCAACTAAGCTTCATGGCGTAGTTGCTATTTTACTCGTTGTATATGTTCCACGTCGATCGCCATTTCAAGTAATGATGCTATGGAAGAATTATATGAATCAGTGTCGTATATTTCCAGCGAATAGCAGACGACTTACATCGTTTACGGGTCCTTCGATACCCCACGCAATGTGTCGATAGTGGAACCAGACTCCGACGATAGCCGTCGTGCCCGCCACGAAGATGGCCATCTTGGTTCTCTCCCTCAAGACCTTACTTCTAAACACGAACTGATCCAGTAAGAAACCCAGACAGAGTACCGCAAAGATCAAACATGGCAGGTAATGATGCAGATAGGTGACTCGTCCCATGATCATGAAGGGTAGATAGTGGAAACACCATCCTCCGAATGTCATTTGCCCGACATACCAGAAGTGATTCCATTCGAGTGGGGTGAGATCGTTGAATTTCCGTTGGAAGCGGCAGAGATACCAGATCAGGGAGAGGACGAAGAGTGGGATTGAAAGTGTAGAAAACCACCATGTTAGAGGATGGCCGAGCTATTGAACCACACACCATCGTCAGCAAGTCGCGTGACTGACGTGGGAGCCAGGCTCGACGCACCAAGTAATATTTGATACTCGTATCGTGCCAGCCATTCATTCGCATTCCAAGATGCAAGAAAGGCCAGTCGAAAGGTTTGGAAGCGATGATATCGTCTTTATCTGGATCAGGCACCAGCGCATTGTTGGACGTCATCATCGCTACGTTGAGATGCCAGAAGTCGCGGAAGAAAGGTGATCGATAGAGCTTGACTTCACCGGGAGGTACTGTCACATATTCACCATTTCAGCATACTCTATGAAATTGAGAGATAAGGGCCTTACATCGATCGTTCCAGTGCGACTCGATATTCCAGTATGTATGTTCGTCTTTTCTGTTATTCTCCTTTGTGCAGCTGACTTCGACCTGCTTGAAACCCCACTGCGGAAGGACCGAATTGGCTGCTCTGAGGTAGCATCCCAGATTAAGGTGCTTGAACCTGATCCTCGTAGTAAGGGAATGTACTCTCTTGAAGTTTTCCGGCTTGCGTCCTCGGACTAAATCATCTACTACTTCCACTACCCAGTAATCGTTCGAGTCTCCGATCGTCGCATTTCCATAACATGACACTTCGTGGTTCTGCTTCGTGACGGGCGCAGCGACCGGATGAGAATGCAAGTTACGTCCAGTCGTAGCGTGCACGAGACGGATCACGGCACCATTCTCTAGGTAGCGCAAGGGGCCGTGTTCGTCGTAGGGTTCGTCTTCCCAACGCGGTATCACAAGCCAGTCGTTGTTTGTGTCTTTGTAGTGATAGCATGTTACTTGCTGCTGTTGTGACCCGACGGGATAGGTCTGCACGTGTGAATGGAGGAGACCGCCTCCGTAGCCCATGTTCTTGAGCGTCAACTTGGATCCGAAGGCCGGTTCTGCATCATTTGAATCCTCAGCTTTCTATCCCAGATCTATAGGAAAAGTCGACGAAACGCACCCAATGGGTTCCTACCAAAATCATTCCCGTGCAGATGCGCCTGAAAGAGTGAAGACATTTGTGCATCTCCCGGCCCCGATCGGTTCAGGATCAAGAAATGTAGCTTGAAGCAGAATGCATAAATCATGAATGGTAAGATGATGAGGCAGACGCCTCGTGCTATCCAATGCCGGATGTATACGCGCTGGCAATTAAATGTTGATTTAGTTGGGGAAGAAGGAAGATAGGGCCAAGAGAAGACGCACGTAGGGCATTCGTAAGTCGCCGAACTTGTCCCACAGATCTTGAATTGTGTAGAGTCCGACTACGGAAGTCACGAATAGTCCGATCCATTTTACGCTGTTCGCGAGATTTCAGTACATAGACGAGACATTGAGTAGTGGATGGACTGACCTCGTAACACAGCCTATGCTGACGCCGGTCAGGGTGAGCCATATCCACCAGTCCACGGAGAAGGGACTAAAACCACTACTTGAGCTTCCTCACCCGGGGCACAAACCGGGGTAAGAACACTCACTACCGTTGCTGATTGTGAAAACATGCGAGGAAGTAGACTGTTGTGAAGGTGAAGAAGAGGAGCATCGAGTCTAGGAGGATGAAGCGGGAGATGACCATCCAGGCCATGTCTGCTCGGCGAAATTATAGATACAAGTTCGAGCATGAGTGTCTGGATCGTAGACTGTATGAACGGCACTTACCGCACAGCGTCATGAGAGTAACGAGATGTTTCGCCCTCTCCGTGAATCTGAACTCGTACGCCGTTCCCCAAGCTAAGGGCACCATGGCTATCCCCGGCAGGGCGAGCATGATTCTCATACTCTTGAACGGTACATGTTCCGGGTACACTGCACCACTTGGGAAATCGAATGACCCATTGAAGCCCGACAGAGCTCCCGCCAATCCCACCAGCATCTTGCCCAAGGGAGGATGTACGTCGAAGTAGAAGGTTTGATTTAGATAGTAGGCACCGAATTTCCCGAAGTGAGCTTCGTCCCAGACTACGGTGTTTGATTTCCCGATCCTGTACAGGCGCGTGAAGAGGGCTAGGAAGGTGTAGACTGTCACCCAGATGATCTCCGAGTTGTCTTTGAGGAGTGCAAGCTGGGCGAACATGATTGCAATCAGCTTACACGTCGTCGCTTCACCCAGCGCTTCGAATAAAGGCTAATACACTCACCAGGCCAGCTTGTGTGCTCGGATCTATCGCTCTGTTCTTCTGCTTGTTCAAGCTACTCCTGCTACTGCTCCCGCTGAGTTCCTGGGGGATCAGCCTTGCCCACTTTTCCTTTTCCTTGTCTGAGGAGTATGCATTTTGGGACATGTGAGGTTGGGTGTCCATGAGATAGTCCTTCTCGTTCGCATCATCATCACCATCATCACCATTCACGCCATTGACAGGGTACATGTTTGCTCTTTCAGCTGCGGTTGTGCCAGTAGTTGCAGCGCCGCCTCTTCTCCTGCTGGCGCTGCTGTTCGAGTCGTGGATGTCGAGATTGCTCATACTGCCAGCTACAGGACCACTCAGACTGCGCGTATCTCGATGCAGAGGCAGGCCTGGCGATGGAGGCCGCTGCCTGTAGCTGCTTTCGCCTTGTTCGTAGTCGTACTCGCTGTCGCCGTTTTGGATCAGGTTCAAGGGCGACAATCCTCGTTGGATGATGCTGCTGCTGTTGCTGGTGGTGCTGCTCGCTGTCCGCTTCATGGCTGAAACCTAGCGAGATTCTGCCAACATCACGCAGCGACCGAGTGAGGAACCAGCAGCAGTACAGTACCAAGAGGCCAAAGCGCAGCCATTCATACAGAGACAATTCTACATGATACACTACACAAATGCGATGCAAGTGGCTGAATATTGATAGATAACTATCCTGCTACTACGCAACTCTCAGTCAACCAACGCTCACTTTGTTTGGCTCAGACGCGTCAGGAACACCCAGGCACAGTCGCCTATCAAGTACTGGAAATCGCTTTGAACAGGCTTGCAGTGCGACATATTATCATAGAATAATGCGCAAGCTGCGTGAAGGTTGATCCGACAGCCTTGCGCCTTAAGTGAATCCCGACTTACTCCTAAAGGCAAAGATGCTGCCAAAAGTACTGAATATTCGTATTAGCATTTGAGAGTACGGGTAGTGCTAGTGCTGACACCGACCAGCTGACGAGCTTGAGCCGAGCGAGTCATATTCTCGTGAGATTTGAAGAAGATTCTGAACTCCGCCTGCGACAAGCTTCGACAGCTTGGACGAGCTTCAGCTTTGGCATGCAACTCGCCTCAAGTAGTGCTGCAGTGGCCATGCACATCCGGTCGCACTCCCGCGAAGAAAATAACGAAAGCATCGCGCTGCAAGAACGCTACCCCGACGCTTCTTCTTCAGGCTTCACCACTCCCATTACCAAATCCACCGCATCCTCACTACACACCTCTGATCACGACGAGCTACCTCTAGCCGACACCGACACAGGCTATGCAGAAGGCGGTTTCGGCTGGGTCGTGACAGCATGTACATTTATCATCTGTTTCCACTCTTTAGGCTTCATCTATGCATGGGGAGTCATTCAAGCGCAGATCGAACACGATAAAATCCTATCTGCGACGACCGCAGCGTGGTTGGGCGGGTTGCTGGCGTTCGTCAATGCTGCCGTGTGTCCTTTGGGACACGTTATCATTGAGAGATTTGGACCGAGGAACACGTGCATTGCGAGCATGTCGGGAATGGGAATCACCCTGATAGCGACGTCTTTTACCTTCAAATATCCCGTCGCGCTCTTCATTTTCCAAGGCTTCTTGTACGGAACATGCTCGGCCATCACTTTCATAGTAAGCACTCGTGCATCTTATTGCCTTACTTGAGCTGACGCATGTAAAAGGCAACCTACTGCCTGCCTTCGACATGGTTCAGAAGGAAAAGAGGTTTCGCAACAGGCATCGTCTGTAAGCCACGAACCATCTTTGCCCTCATAAAATAGAGGCTGACGTATGATGATGTTAATAAGCCGCCGGCGCCGGACTCGGAGGTGCAGTCTGGTCCATCGTCATTCAGAAAGCTATCTCGACGCTGGGCATAGGCTGGGCTTACCGGATCATGGGTGAGTCTAGTCTCCGTAAATATCTAGATCCTAAGACCTGACCCGCATGCATACTTAAGGCCTGTCTGTGCTGGTCTTCTGCGTGGTAAGTGTCTGCCCGACTTCTTCTTGTTGTCCTGCATTGGCTAACCGCCGATGATTTTCAAAGCCAACCGCAACGCTCCTCAAAACAGGCATACCAGTCTCGAGACCTACCGGCCAAAGCCTGCCCGCCGAACAATCCCTCTTCAAATCGAGCCTCTTCTTGCGATTGCTGGCTAGCTGCTTCATCGTTGCTTATCCTTTCTTCATCCCTTCCTTTGTACGTATTGCGTTCTTTCTTCGCCAGACACTTCAGCTGATATATTGTCTTGTTCTTCCAGTTCTTGCCTCTATACGGTGAGCAGACATCAGCTCTCACGTGCCTTCGAGATCCTCTGACACGTTATGTTGCAGCGAATTCTCTCGGTCTCCCAAGCAGTACCGGTGCCCTTCTATCCGCTGCTTATAATCTAGCTTCTGGCGTGGGAAGAATAGGATTCGGCATCCTAGCAGACACTGCTACAGGGAACTATCAAGCTTTCATCATCGCTCTGCTTTCAGTCTCGCTCTCCACGGTCTGCGTATGGCCGTTTGCTATCTCTACCGCTGGCGTATTAGGGTGAGTTGCGTATTCTCAGGAACAGGGCCATGCAGAGATGCTGATCTCGATTGGTTACATTTAGATTTGCTATATGGTGTGGCCTCGGATCCGGAGGCTTCTTCAGCCTTCAATCATCGCTAGTTGGCCAGATTCTGGGCTCGCATCGCGTCCCTCAGGCTATATCAGTCATCGAGTCCGTCTCGTCCATCGGTGTGAGTGCTCTCTTCTCAATCCTACGAAATAGTAGTAATTTGCTGCTGAGCTGACTTACGAGGATGTTATCAGTTCCTCATAGGACCTCCGACGGCTGGTATACTTCTCGAAGCTTTCGGAGGCGTCAGTGGTGGTCCAGACGCATTCAAGCCAGCGATGGTATGTCACGTCCCTATCTATGTTGAGCAGTATGAACCTCGAATCGGGCCAAGCTGAATCTGATGGGACTCTTCGCCAGTACCTAGCTGGAAGCGCGACTTTCTTAGCTGTATTGCTGGCGTGCAGTGTGAGATATAGCCTGGAGAAGAGGCTTTGGGCGAGAGTCTAAAGATAGTATGTTTTGTGTTATCTCGTGCTGTAATCAGGAAGAAAAGGATAAGCCGGCGAGCAATCTCTTTCTTGTGGGACATGCCTAGCACGCTGAGTGTGTGCAGTGTTAATGCTTCTCATGAAGCGACTTATGCGCTGGATTCTGTAGCACGATACACGCATCCGTTCACTTGAGGGATTTTGCAGCCCAGTCTTTGACGGTCTCCAATTTCATACCTATCTTATGGTTGAATGTCCCCCTCTCCTTGTCCCATGAAACACCTTTGCCCTGACCAAAGACCACACGATATTTCTTCATTGAGTCGAGGGGATCCTCTTGCAGCTCTTGCTTTAGGTCCTCGACCGTCTTGAGTCGACGCTGCACCTGCTTCCCTGCAGAATGAGACTCGAGAATTTCCGCTATATCGCTCATGGAGACTGTATCGCCCGCTATCAAGATGACACCATTTTCGTCTGTGTATTGAAGAGCGAGAGACGCTGTGACACGTCCGATGTCTGACGGTGAAGTGACTGTGAGATGATTGTCCCAGCTGCCGAGGGCAGTCACGATGGTTCGGTCTTCGTTGACGATGCCGAATGCGGGAAGGAAGAGGAAGGAGATAAACATTCCAGTCGAGACGATAGTCTGAAAACGAGCGTTTATCTGAGGAACCTTCGATAGACAGATTGTTCTGTCGCGCGGCCTACCCATTTAGTCTTGCTTTGTCTTCTCAGCAAGTCACGAACGTCCAGTTGTTCAGTGAAGAGATCCTGTGAGCTCTCCCTTCCGATGATATCATAGTCTACTCCAAACTGCCATGGAAAATATCTCGTACAGCCCGCATCAAGGACGGCTTTTGTGATTTTGACTTGAGTTCCAGGAGGGAAAGTCATCCCTGTACAGCTTATAACAGTGTGGAAGTCGTTGAATATGCGTGAGAGATCTTGCAAGAAATCATTGATGACATCGCCTGGAACGAGTCGGAAGCCAAGCTCTTTGATGGCCTTGATTTCTGCTTGCTTCGCTGGCGAGTCGGAGTTGATGGATGATGGCCTGAGTAGGACCGCGAGATCTATGCTGTTGCGATTTCGCAACGAATGTTGCGCGAGACTTTTTATGATTTCGATCCCAAGCTCGCCTGCGCCGAGGACGAGGACAGAGGGCGGACACGAGTTGCTTGTCGAGGTGGTCATTGTGGTATGAGAGAGCTCAGCGAGAGAACCGTCAGTGGGAGTCCAAGCAATGCGGCTGATTCAGCAACCGGTCGGCCGTGCTTCTGTTCGGCGTTACAGCCAGAGCATGCAGAGCTTTGAGAGTAGAGTGAAGCAGTTTCATTGTGGATACAGTATGCAACAGGTCAGCAAGATTAGATTCGCGGATTCTTGCTCGTTCCCTCCAAGTTGCACCTCTAGGACCAGACAAAGAGCAAGCAGCAAAAGCAAGTTGCAAAGTACAATGATCACTCAATTCACGAGCAGCTGCAATGACATGCCGTCGTATCTACGGATGCAAATCTGCAGTCGCCAGCTTCCTTCGCCCTGAAAACCTGCTCGACCTGGAAGCCCCGAGCTCAGCGCACCGGCGACCGTTGCGATGGCCAAGCAAGCAGAAGCTCGTCTTTATGTGTTCTGTTTGTTGCAGCACCTGCTCTTGTCTCCTGACAACTTCAGTCTATCACTATCCCTAGGCTTCGTCCATCTGCAGGCTGACCACATCACACTCGTTTGAAACCCCAATCCATCGATCCATCCTGCTGAGCTCGACCAAGCACGCACAAACCCTCTGAACATCCCAAGTGAAACACTTCGCATTCTATCTGTTTAGCATCATCATCAATCATCAATCTAGCTGTCTACCATGCGCTTCCTCCCTCTGCTCCTCGCAGGATCAGCCCTGCTGCTCCCCCAAATTTCAGCCCACGACGTGTCTGCTCGTCGCGCTTGGGCGCACTATAGACGCCAAGTAGAAGCTGGCACAGCTACTCAAGCAGATCTACCGCGCATCTCGCCTGTCTCTGGTGCGACCATCACAAAATCCATCCAGCAGCAGATCAAGGTGAGGCGATTGATTGTACTTCGTTTGATCAGTCATAGCTGAAAGTAGTGTCTTGCCAGTCCGACGTGAATGCCGTTCTCGAAGAGTTCAAGGGTCTTCCAGAGAACGCCCAGAACGTACTCAAGACAGCCTTCAATCAGATTCTGAATCAGAAGATCTATACGCTCTCCCCAGAACAGCAATATAGCGTCGTCTCATCTGCTATCCAGACACAGCTCAAGAAAGTCCAGGATTCGCTCCCGGTCATCTTGGGAGACATCGCGCAGCTAGACGATACGCACAACTTGAAAGCCATGCAAGACTGCATCATGGCAATCGTGTCGATGGGCGGAAGAAAGACTGAAGAAGAGGGATCGTGCTTGAGTAGCTCGGGTTTCTCAATCGATAGCTTGACTCAGCAGTTCAACAGCTTTGGTGAGCATGAGAACCAACGCGCATGCGAATTAAGCAGCTAATGCGCACCATGTACGGTTTCTTAGTCGACGTCAATCAGTTCACTATCCCCACCGACAAAGTCAACTCGGCTGCAGCAGACATCACGGCCTATCTAAACTCTGTCGAGCTCGTCCCTCAAGTCAGTCGACAATCCAGATCCGTAATCTGTCTTGTTTCTTACGATCCATGCAGGTCGAGTATATCATCGGCAACGCGTCCCAGGCTATCCAGAACGTGATCGATACCACAGCGTACGTCGTCGAATTCACTTGCTGCTCCTAGTCAAGGCGTATACTCATAGATCCCACAGAGCCAAAGACAGAGATGCCACACGGGCAGCTTTCAATTGCTGGATCAACGCGATTCAAGAGATCTCTGTCGTCCCGCTTGCTGAAAGACAGATGAAATGTGATTCTGGGCTGGCTGGAACCTCTGCACCCGATGCTAGCAAATCGCAGAGCACACTTGATGCGCTTCAAGAACGATACATCGCCATCACCAATCAGTATGCTGTACGTCGCCCTGCTATATTTATACGCTCAGGGAGAGAGACGAGCTCACTGGCATTTTTGCGGTAACAGGGCGTCCTTCCTGCTAATCTGGCACTCAACATCCAAGCTCTCGGAGTAGCTACCCTGTCCGTCAATATTGGAGCGTACGACTCGGCTGTGCGAGACAAGATCAACTCGGCTATCCTTTCGTAAGGGGTCACCGCGCTGCAATTTGGCAGATCATGACTGATAAGGGTCAATACACAGTGCTACGGCTTCTACAGCTGGTGAAAGTGCAAGCCTGGTATACGACCTGATGGGTGCGCTCGATCTTTCTTTCTACTGAAACAGGGACAGAAGCTTATGTCGCTCGCACGCACAGACTGCCTCGACACCATCTACGACGATACACCCAGTGACACTTGCAACCCGAATGATAACGTAAGCCATCTCAGACCCACGTCTTCGGCCTCGGTATTGATAGCGAGTATTTCAAACAGCCCAAGATTCTCCTACACAACCAGAACGTTTACTACAACTACCTGTCGCAATTCGTCTCTATCCTACCTAAGGTCCTCGTACAAGAGCTCAACAGCACCGTTCAGGCACAGCTAGATGGAAACGAGTCGCCGGATGCTGAAGCACTGCGAAAACAGCTAGAAGACCTTTGGGAGAATGCTAGAGTCAGTTACTTGTCCACTTTCTACGAAAGTGATGATAGGTGCTTACGGTTGTTTGTCGTGCTGTACAGCTCGGTTCGGAATACGAGAGCTGCGAAAGAACATTCGTGGACTGCTCAATTGCCGCTGTCGTGAAGGGTAGCGCTACGACCGTAAGCCTTTTCGACTTTTCTATCTATAATCCGGCTCGATCTGACAACGATGTTTTCAGGACTGCACATCTAGCAAAGGCGCCGTCTGCTCTGCCCTGCCTTCATTGACTCCCGACAGAATTGACTCCTCCAACCCATATGGCGAGATCGGTGCTGGACTCGAAGGAAGCGGCACTTGGGGCCAGAAGCGTGGTTTGAAAGCCAAGCGAGCTGTTGCTAACTCTGCCAAGAAGCATCATCTACACAAAAGGAATGCTTTCCATGTGTGAGGCCGCTATTCAACAAGTTGAAGTACAGCAGTCTCTCGGTTCAGTAGTCATCGCGGCAAGCAGTATACCTTGAGTACGGACGTGACGGATCTAGCAGGTAGTCTAGATCTGCTAGATTATACCATTTCCCTTTCGCTTTCTTGTAGTTTCCCAGGTGGGATTGCAGTCTATATCTTTCTCAGTCTTTTTTGTTATCGTATACGCTTCACAGTGCAGCAATGCAGCATACCTTATCCACTACTTGCTAGCGATCTCATCGCATAGAAAGCTCGAGAGATCCCAGAAGTCGACCCGGTCCTCCTCACCTCCCGCTCGAAACGTCGAAAAAGCTAAAAGCGTGCTGCAGCTCGCCTAAGCATCTTGAAACCATTCAGTACTGCTCCCTGATACTTCAAGATGAAGCCTGAAGCTCTCTCGCTATTTTGTCGCGTTTTTCGAGCCCGAAGAAAGGGTGGAGGATGTAAAACTGACTGCAAACCTGAGCCGGCCTGATTCCCAAAGACCTACATTCCAAGCTCCTCTCTTTCCTTCATACCAAATCCACAGGCTGTCCCCTTTGCGTCTGCAGAATTCGCTGCTCAAACACACCTGATCCAGCTCACACATAGCATCAGCACACAAACAAGCGACCTTTCCTTTACGCGCATTCCCACTCTCTGGACATGTCACCCAATCACACGCTTCACACCGAAGTCATCACTCTCGAGTACATTCACTGGCGCAACAGCCCAAGCGATCCGGTCCTTCTCACCGGCTATGCCCAGCCCAACCGGCGAGACCTGAAGCGTGTCTTCTCACTGTCTCTGCTCTGCTGCTTCCCTTCCTCTCGGGCAGCCTACGACGAGATCAAGGGTCATGCAGACGACTACATCCGCTTCCGCGAGAACGTGGACAAACAGCGCGAGGATGGGCTCTTGAACATCAAGGAATGGCAAGCTCTCGTCAATGTAGAGTGGTCATCTCTACGCGACTACCTCAGACACTGGAAGGTCATCAGAGAGCCTTTCCTGACTGGCGCTGCGGATAACTATGGCAAGGCCATCGTCGAGCACAGCTGTGCGCTCGTCCGTAAGACGGCAGAAGAAGTTGAAGAGTACGCGTCAGCAGGCTCTGTGCCAGCTTCTGGCCCATCTCATCCTTCTACGTCAAGCAGACGTGTTTCACGCTCATCCTCCTCGACATCTCTACGCTCTGGTCTTCAGGCTCTCAGTGGCCGCCAGACCCCTGCTACCATTCGCGTCAATTGAATGTAAGTAGTCCTCGGTTGTCAGTATTCAGTCCGGCTTCGCTGATATTTTGGCCAAAAAGCAGACATACCCGATCATAAGACTGGCTTGCGCTGTCCGCTTGCCGAAGAGGTCTGCATATATACTGTCTATGGCGTACAGACAGGTGAACATTGGCTGCGCTTCCAGCTTGGCAGGGTTAATATCGAAGGAGAGACAGCGCTCTTTTGAACGTTTTCTAGTTTTTGAACGAACCATATTGAATGCTGTGTAACAGTAGTATCTACAGCCATGTATTTTTAACAGGAGATGGTGGTACACTGAACATACTTCTGTGACGGTCTCGCGGTTTACCACCGTCCCCTGCCTCTTCCTCTCTTCTTCCTACCAACTTGACATAGACACATCATACATACATCATAACATGTCGTTACGCCTCTCCAGCGTCCTTAACCCGCTAATTACCGGGCCTTTACTGTGGGCGCTCTCCTCACGAGCTCCATCAAGTGTTCGGGAACGCATGTTGGCCCTTCTCGCGTCCCTGCCATTCAAACTTGATTCAAAGATCGTTTCAACAAGCCTAAGATGGCTCTTTGGTATCGGTCTAGCTGCTACTCTAAACAGATTCTTGAGTGCTTGCGCTCTGAACGGATGGCGCTTGCGAAGTGACAAAGAGCGATGGGACTGGCCAAAAGAGGTTGCAGTTGTCACTGGGGGATGTAATGGCATAGGAGCTGCCATCACCGCCCATCTCGTTGCTAAAGGAATATCAGTCGCTGTTCTTGACGTCTCTCCGCTTCCCCCAAGCTTCGCGAACGGTAAGACTTTAATTCCGATATGTTTCCACACGCTCACAAAGAGGATTCATGTCGTCCTTTCAGAGAAGAAGATCCATCACATCAGCTGCGACATAACCGACTCGGATGCTGTATCCGCCGCGGCAGATGAGGTCAGGTCCACCTTTGGCAAGCCCTCCATTCTCGTCAACAACGCAGGCATTGGCAGCTCGCACCCGGTCTTGTGTGCCGACCTGGACATGGTCAGAAAGACGATCGCCGTTAATCTCACAGCCCACTGGTATACATGCGGCGCTTTTGTGCCAGATATGGTCAAAGCCGACAAGGGTCATGTTGTGACAATGGCAAGCACGGCGAGCTTTATCACTGCCACCGGGACTGTGGACTACGCGGCAACCAAAGCAGGTGTACTTGCATTTCACGAGTGAGAGCCTCATTGTTTACGCTTATTTTAGTTGGTAAATATATGCTGATCATTGTATTTGCTATGCTATGCTAGAGGTCTCTCAGCCGCGCTTCGTAACGAGTACAAAGCGCCTCGAGTCCACACTACTGTTGTCCATCCGACATTCGCGAAGACTGCAATGCTCAACAAACTCACACCCGAACAGCTTAAAAACCTGGGTAACATCCTCGATATTGACGAGGTCGCAAAACCCATTGTCGACGCCATCTTTAGCTGCCGCGGAAGGCAGCTGATTATTCCAGATGCTCCCGTCTTTGCTGCGATACGCGCATGGCCATCGTGGTTGCAGGAGGCTTTCAGAGATATGGTTTCCAAGATCAAGGTTATGTGAGCTAGAGATGCAAGAAAGCCTATCTACACTCGCGTCAATCGAGACTGTGAGGTCATTATACTAAGTACTGTGTATTGAACTTGCTTGATTTCCTAGCAGAGTATGCTTATGCTATGATTTATACGGTAGCCGGACTCTGGTTGCTGGTCGAAATTGAGCACGTCAGAAGATAGTGGCAGATGCGCGACGGTAGACGGAACAAAACCTGTGTACACTATTCACCTTTGTATGAAGAAGTAGTCACAACAGCCATATCAAAGTACTGAACATGCAGAATTTTCCCTGCAGAACTTGCTTGCCTCCCTCTGTTTGCTAATTGCTAGTAGCAGGCCTTATTGACGTCTTTGTCTTGGCGTCAGAAAGCTGGCGAAAGCGCGAAACCGCTCTCCATTTACGATTCGCGAGTCAACATCGCTTTGCCCTTGTTATCTGGCCAACTCCCCATTAACTGGGCTGACCAGCTATCAATATGTCGAATGTGTCGTTCAGAATCGCCAACAACGTCGGCCGCAGGCAGCAAGGCCGTAGCAATGGCGCTGGAGGAAGCGAAAGCAGCGACGACGAAAACGATGATCTCGCGACTCGAGCCAGCAACCGGCGGCGTGACGAGAGCATCACGAGTATAGATAAAGGTGTCATGAAGTGCGCGACATTCATCAAGCAGCTTGAAGTAGTTTCACTGCTGAAAGATGACTTGGACAGGTCGACATCCGCCCAAAAAAAGGAGAAACCTCTGGTCATCCCTGCCATACCCAACAAGGACTTCCGAAGAGCTGCTCTTGAACTACGAGCAAAGAAAGACGGCAAATCTACCTTTTTACCAGGCGAAGGCTCGGCGGATGCTAGCGAGAACGGCAGGAAGAGCAAGAGAGAGCTATCAGAGGCCGAGAAGGAGTTCTTGGCAAGCAGATCTAATGTCCAGAGGATAGGAAATGGAGTGGTCGTCGGTGGTATCAGGCAGAAGCAGCCTGCAAACGAAGATCAAGCAAATGGCCATTCAGTCGAAGGACAGCAGAATGGAGACACCGAAATGCAAGAGTCGTCGTCGTCTACTCTGCCCGATGCACACCTCTCAAATGGAATGTCCTCAGCGCCAGCAGAAGACGCAGATGCGGCAGCTCTCCGGGAGCTTCTGTCAACAACAAGCGATGAACCTGCTGCTCCCAAAGTTTCCATCATCCCTCAAGTCAGCGAAGACGATGCCTATTCCTTCGATGTCGCAAATCGCCCGGACGTACCTTCGCTTGACGACTATTCTCGCGTGCCAATCGAGGATTTCGGAGCTGCTCTCCTACGAGGCATGACCGCCTCAAACCCTGGCAAGAAGAAGGAAAGGGTAGAAGCATACATCCCTAAAGCAAGGACGGCTCTTTTAGGCATTGGAGCCAAAAGTCGCGAAGAAACATTTGGACCAGACTTGATTGTAGGACCGGGCAGTGGGAAGAGCCAGAAGAAGGGAGTCAACAAGAGAGAAGAGATGCGCTTTATGCCTCTTACGAAGAGGCTGAAGAGCGATGCTCAACCTGCACCTGTAGCAAGCGGCAGCTCGACGCCCCTGCAGTCGGCAGGCAAGGACGGCAGAGCCAATGGAGACGAGTCTGCATCGCGCGACAGAGATGACCCAAGAGAAGACGGCCGGGAGAAACGGCGAAGGGACCGGGACGATGACTACAGTCGCTCTAGCAAACGGAGCGGTCGAGAAAGGAGTCGCAGTCGCGAGAGGGACAGTGAGAGGAAGAGAAGATCATACGACGACGATGAGAGCGACGAAGAGCGTAGAAGACGCCGACGGAAAGAGAAGGAGCGCGAGAGGGACCGAGATCGAGACCGCCACGATGATTGTAGCAGGGACAGCGCTAGAAGCAGAGACAAGGACAGAGAGCGGCATCGTGAAGATCGTAAGGAGAGAAGCAGGAGTCGAGAGCGGTCTAGGCATTATGATGAAGATAGGAAAGCAGACAGCTCGAGAGAGTCCAGGAAGGATCGAGATCGCGGCCGGTAGTCTTTTCGTGTTCCGCATATTGTCTACAGAGTAGTCTACCTGCTCGTCAAGGATTATTGAGATCCACTTCACTTTCAATATCATAGTTTTGGCTCTTGATCTTCTGGCTTCACATGTCTAGGCTGTTTGCATTGAAGCGATGCACCTTCTCATCGCGTTCGTCCGGTTACCTGCAATCGCGCCTGTCGAGCTCGAAAGCCTACACTCTCGCATCACCGGCAAATGACTACATCCAGTACAACAGCGGCAGCTGGGACAGGCTTCAAGATTCAGGCGTCGCAGCTGACGATCTCGAAGTCTATCCTGACTTCCTGGACGCGAAAGAGCAGGAAGTACTGCTTGCAGCAAGCTTGAAAAAGCTAGATAGCGTGTCCACGCTGGAAGAGCGCAGGCGCAAGAGAGAGTACTTGAGAGCGAACAAAGCAACAGCGAATACAGGCAAAAGTACTGTCTAACGAAATCTTTTTACGACAAAGCTGGCAACTAATGACAATGGCCTGACCAGACTTTCTACCCGACGCTGCCTACTCTTTCCAGGACAGACACTTTGACGGTGGTAGGCGGGCATATACTGACGAATGTCGCAGGTAAGCTGAAAGACACTGCGCGTACAGTGATCTCCGGCTACCGCGAGACGACTCTCACCGAATGGCCGACTCCTCTGGATACGGACACAAAGTCTGCTCTGAAGGCTGTCTTAGCCAAGATATACTCCCTTATCCCTGCTAGCTCCAAAGGACCTACTCAGGCTGGTATTCTGGCATCTCCGGCACACCTGATAACCCATCTCTTGCACTTGTCGAGCGAGGGCTACATCCTGCCGCATGTAGACAATATCCAAGCAAGTGCGGGTACAATAGCTGGTGTTTGCCTAGGGAGGACGCGATCCTTGATCTTGCGGAAGAAAGCTTCGGAAAGCGGCAGTACCGATGCCAAGAGCAATACGACTATCCGAGTGAAGCTGGATCCTGGCTGTGCATATCTTCAGAGGTGAGTGATTGATTAGAAGGTGTGCGAGCCTGTGCTGAGGGTTGCTTCTGACAGAGGGAAGATCCGCTACGAATGGGAGCATTCGATTCCACTGCTTGATGAAGGGGAGGAACCTCGAGGTCAAAGACTAAGTGTCATGATAAGAGTAAGCAGCTCGAACGCCAGGAAGTTGCGTTCGCTGACATTGGCTTTCGATAGGATCGACTACGAGGAGAGGACTAGGCAAAGCAGATCACTGCCGATTCCAGCGAGGTGTGCGCAGACTACTGGAAATGATCGTCTCTGCTCTACAAGCTCGCCGCTTCTCGCTCTCGAAGACGCGTCCTTCACGCCGACAGCACGCGTCTTTGTTTGAACAGCCAGACAAGACATTCTTCGACTACAAGCTAGCTCTGGTATACATTCCAATACTCTTGAAGCTGGTATGAGAATGTAGGGGCTAGAACCAGGAGAAACAGGAGCCGACATTCTTAACCAAGCTTGGAATGCCGTCTGAGAATGTGGTCAGCTTGCAATTGAGCAAGTCTCAGCAGCCTTCAAATAGCGTTCAGACAGAGCTGTTCTCTTTCTCTTCTTCATTCACTCAAACACACCCACTCCCAACCACACCTTCTATCTTCTTACACTTTCTCAACTGCACCTTGCACGCTCATTAGCGGGTGCCTACATTACTTCAGTCGTTTAATACACGGATAACACTCCTACACCACTATATTTTACTACAACACCTCGATATTCACTAGTCATGCGTACAGCACTCTTTGTGTTCGGGGCCTCTTTATCCCTGTGCGCTCCTCTACAATCAGTCGCAGCAGCCCCTGTCTTCTCATCTCTGCTCAGCAACGTGATGCCCGTGAGTCTCCTCTCCCACTGTATTGGATTGAGCTCGTCATCTGATACTGCCTTCCTCACTCAGCACTCGCGCGCTGCAAGACACCTCGATGCTCAGAGCCATGCCCACCAAGCACGAGGTCTCGTATCTTCTCTTACCGACGACACTGTTCTCGAGTCTCTCCGCATCCTGCCAGACGACGATGATGATGGTTTGCTGGACCTCGAAGGCCGTCTCAAGGTTCTCAAGGATGGCGCACTCCTCGACCTGGAGGGCATTGTCAGTGTCGGCAATGTTCTGGATGCCTGTGTCGAGGTCAACGTAAGTACTCCGCCCAGATATACATGTCCTAGATACACCCACTGACATGAACTTGTGGCTTTGACAGATTGGAGGCAAGCTTACCAAGAAGTGCCACGATCGCAACTCCAACAAGAAGCACTACCGCGACACATGGACCAAGGAGGAACACAGACGATGCTCCAGGCACTTCAAGGAATGGCACCACAAGCACGGACACGGCGGCAGCTGCGGAGACAAGCTTGAGGCTGCTCTGAGGCGCATCTCCGAGCTCGAACGACAACTCAGGGTAAGCACCGTCTCCTATAGCTCTTATGTATGGCAACAATGACTCACATCTCATTGCAGGATTGCAAGGGCGACTCCACTGCTCCTCGGCATCCCAAGAACGTTCTGGCCGTCCGCCCTCGTCCCAACAAGTCTAACAACTGGTCCGATCCCAACGATGGACGATCATGGCACGATAAGGTCATGGAGGTCAGACCTTCGCGAGACAACGACAACGACCGCGACGATGGCGACAGAGAAGAACAAGACAGGCCCTCGCCCACACCTACTCCTACTCACCGTGGTCACAAGCACGATGGTAACGGCAAAGGCTGCGACGGCATTCTGAAGGAACACGTCGATGAGAATGGCATTCACGCTCAGGTAAGCCGGATTCCGCACTCCTCGATTTGCAACCATGCTGATGAGTTTGTTTGACAGGTCTGTGTCTCTGCTGGAGTATCCATCGCTGGTGTCCAAGCTACTGCCTCTGCAAGCGCAACTGTCGATGTCGACCTAGCTCGCGGTCGGGCAAGTGCAGAAGCAACTGCTACAGTCGGTGCCAATGTCGGCAGCTTAGTGAGCGCTGGTGTCAAGGTGAGCATCCATCGGAAAAATTCTCAACAGGGGCTTTGAGCTGATGATAACTCCAAATAGGCTTCCGCAACTGCATCCGTGGATCTCAAGAAGGGCCAGGCGGATGTCAAGGTCAACACAGACGAAACACTCAAGCTTGGTAACAAGAAGGTCCTCGATACTGGCATTGACGCGCAAGTGGCAGTCAACAAGAAGTGCGGGAAAGGCGAGGTCCTTGACCTGTAAGTCACACGACAACATTCGTCACAATCTAGTCTGACTCTGATTTGTGCTCCTCCAGTGCGGGACTGTGTGTCGCTTTGAAGACGGATGACAAGAAGAGCGGGTCTTCAGATAGCGGCAGCCCTGCGTCTTCGATACTGAACAACGTGCTAGGCGGAGTTAGAGTGAGTGCCTCTCTCTCTTCCTGAAGATCAATCTCAGACACTGATTCCGTTGCTTTCCTCCAGGTACTATAGCTTTTCTGATATCAACAATCAAAGCTTCTTACCCATGATACCCTTCCCGCATGGCCGGTCCAGCTAAAAGCGCATCGTTGAATACCCTTTCCCTCATCTCGCATTAGACGCAAACACCTCTACCACTTTATCCTTTACCCTATGCATGACCAGTGGAATTAGACTGAGGAGTTTCTTGATCGCCCCAACCCAGCAGTAAGGAAGTGTACTATAGCATAGCATTGTGTTTCTTGTTTGCAATCAGTGTAGTCTACTCTGTAACGGACCACCCAGGTTATACCCACTTTCTCTTGCGGCTGTTGGCTCTTTCCCAAACCCCATCCTCATCACCCGCAAATCAGCCATGTCTGCTCGAGCTGGAATCTCGTACGTTGCTCAGCAGCGTCAAGACACGGTGGGAATCTGGGCTGAGTTCTAGGTTCTCGTCGCAGCTTCAACAAGTACATCTCCATCGCTGCACGGGCGACCGTCCAGGCGCTCAAGGAGGAGCCGCGAGTCAAGGCTGAGCGCAGAATGAGCGAAATGACTCTGCGATATCAGACATGGAACGCTGGAAAACCATCAGAGCAGGTTTGTCGATACCCTGGCCTCGTCTGCTACGGAAAGTCGCTGGTCGAAAAGCTGAGCGCTTTTGTCGCAGAACTACGTGAAGAACCCAGTCGAGTCGGCTCACTAGGCGCTTGTTACATCCATACGTATCGAACAGCATCCTGGATAGACGACAGCAGAGCAGGGCTGGAGAGAAAGGTGCTGGCGGGCAAGGGCGGAAAGCTGCAGCAAAAGAGGAGTTTGTGCGGTAGAAGCAAGACATAGAACCTTACAATATCAAGATATCGAAGGGACATCATCGAACAGCTGACTCTGCCGCTTCCCTGGCTTCAATCTCGCAATCTGCTGGCCGTCCTTGACTGATCCCACCAATACGGCCGCGACTGCTCCTGACCTCCGCAGATCACAAGGGCTATCAGTATCCACGTCGCAAGTCAATCTGCTGGACTTTCACTGCTTTGGGCCAAACATGAAGTCAGGCTCTCTGGGAAAGCAGTATATCCTTCTATTGCATCGCGACAGCATGGAATTCGGGAACTACGGGCACCGCATTGCGACATCGACTAAGCGATACTTCTATCTGATACCGCGAGGATCCGCTGTGGGCACTGCCTACGAGCATTTCGAACAATCGATTTACTCAAATGACTTGACGGGCAGAGCCGTTTTGACGCTTTGCAATTTCCGCAGGCTACGAGGTTACTTCCACACTCTTGATTGTTCGTCTGCGCATTTTCTCCTCATGATTGAGAGCCGGCCCATCGGCCTCGATGCGCAGGATCTGATACTCGTCCTGTCTGGACAGACTCTTGAGATTGACTCTAAATGATGAGAGAAGGCGATGGTGGTCTGAAACATCTAGGTTTGCGGCTACTGCTCCGTTTTTGGCCTTCTTGGCGCTGCTTTCACCGTTTGAGCTTGCTCGGGAAGTGGCAAGAGCTGCATCACGTAGTGTCTTTGGTACTGCACTATAATCGAGAGAGTGAGCTTTGTGCTTACTTCTCCTACAGAGTACTCATTGGACTCACTGGCCAGGATCGAATACAAGCAGATTCAGATCTCCATTCTTGTTGACCTCTACTCCTACAATCGTTCGAGAGTGACCTTGATGCTGCAGATACAGCGGCAATCTGTCATGCGCGACACGTATAGCCGACCCGCCTGAGGACATGATAGCGCTGAAAGCATTCTTCTGCCCGCTACCGTTGCTGATATCTCCTTGATCAGGCAGAGGAGTGCCGAAGTAATCGAATACCCATTTTGTCAATGCATGATGAGTGCTGTTCGGCCCCGATTTACGAGATTGCTTGTCTTTGGGGAAGTCAATTATAGTAGCTCTGTATTGAGAAGTTGTACGAGTTAGCCTGTACACGTACAAGTTGAGCTCAAGCCATGCAGCTTACCTTATGCCAAGCCAAGTCAGCATCACGTAGACCTCGCTGGTGCCTATCCATCTTCTCGATCCGACGAGCTTGCCCTTGAAATGATCCCTTCCTTCCGGGTCGAAGCCCTTTTTCCATGCCATCTCGGCGATTTCCTGCAACTGCTGTATCTCAGGTATGTCTGGCAAAGACTGCTCGTTCGGGCACTCTTTGCGTTTGTGACTGGGTCCGTCGCTCTTGGTATGAGAGGCTTCTTCGGACTCGTTGGTATCGTGAAACAGATCTTGATACTGTTCAAGGCGAGAGGCAGCGGCCAGGATCATCTGGGCGTTTCTGTAGCCACATCCCCATCCGAAATCTCCTGGTTGTGACTTAACGTGCACAGCATTGGGAGTACATAGAGTGGCAGATCGAGTAGAAGCATTGCTGGATGAGAATGCTCTTTCCAGCAGAAGTGAAAGTAACGGTACGAGTTTAGGAGTATTGGGATCCGCCCTTCCTTTGCCCTTGAGGGAGGACTTGATTTTCCCAAAGCCATTCTGGAGACCTTTTGCTGAGAGTAATGAACGGAAGTGATGATGACTGCTGGGGTCACCAAGCCCATCCGCTGCGTCCCAATGTCCTTCACTCTCCTCGGCTGAACCGTCTTCTGCTAATGCTTCGCGCTGAGCCAGACAATCCATCACATGTTGCTCTCTTGCCGCAAACGGTACTTCGATTGCAGACCATTCTATCAGACAAGAGGGACAAGCTTCGGGCGCCGGGCTAGCTCGACCAGCAGATGTGCTAGCAGATCCAGACTGAGCCGCAAGGCATAGCTCGACGTGTCTCTCAAGCTGGACATCGTCTTGAACCGGGGCATTGCAGATAGGACATATCGGCGCGTGAACGAGCGTGTTGACATCAGATTTCCTCGTAGGACCAGATCCAGACCCAGCATCGCCGTCGAGACATAGATTTACGTGATGTACTGAAGCTGCCTCGTCGAAATCAGCCAGCGAGAGCGCGCAAACCGGACACGCCGTCATCGAAAACCAAGTCGGCTGCTGGCGAACGTCAGCCTTTCAGAACTTTGACAATTCCAAGCGAAATCCAGACATCCCGATTCAGGATTGCGACCCTCTTTTTACACGCTTTCAAGCCTGGCTATCGAGAGCTCTGGTTGAACTGGTCGTTTCTGATCCATAAAAGATAAATTTTGGAAAAGCTTCGAATCGTTTATCGATAGCTAGCCCTTAAACGCCGATATCTTCTTTGCTCTTCTGGATTTCATGTTGTCTACCAGACATGCTAAGATGTGGAGGGCGGCCAGGCAGAACTTCCTGCTGCAAGCTCTAGAAAGCCGACGCCAGACTTCTCTATCTTCGTGCGGACCCTCTTCTTCCTCCTCATTTTCGTCTGCTTCTATCACAAGAGATCCTCCACAACCTTCTACATCGACGCCGGTGCAAGCGCCTCCGCTTAGAATCGCTATCCCGACACCTAGTATGTGCAGCCGGTTTCTCGATCTTATCTGAGAGGTAGTGTTAACTCTTCATCCTATCTAGAGTCTGCCTCAGTGGCCGAGCCGGCATGGCTGCGCAATCCATATCCGACCTCTCTCCCTCCGACGTCAGCAAGATACGATGATCTGATCTTCCAGTACAGAAATCCTAAAGCACGAAGTACTGATCGCGCTTTCTCGCGAATCACTTTCCTGGGGGATCATCAAGCTGGATTGATAGCCAACGAGACTGCTGCCTACTTCTTGCATACATGGGATCGCTTTGGGCGATTCAAGCTGGGACCTTTACGCTCTCACCTCATAACAAATAATCATATGGCGTGCCTTGCGGCTCAATATGGTATTCCTGAGAGGACCTTCACATCCAAGGGTCCCTTGACCGAACCGATTCAGCAGAGCAAACATTATGGCAAATGGCTGGCAGACAGCCTTGAGGCGCATCTAGGTTGTTTATATGATGAGAGTGGTGTGGATGCCGTGCGAGCATTCTTGGCGCCAATCTTCTACTTGGAGCTAGCTTCCAAGATCGGTCCATACCTTGCCGATTTCGATTTCGAAAGCGTCAAGAAGTTCAAAAACGAACATGCTGTTCTACCGGAGAGGAAGGTCTTCTGGGCTTCCTTGAAGCCTTCTGCTTTGATCAATATTCACATCCAGACTCAGTCAAAAAGGCAGGAAAGGGAGGCCGCAGCGCTGGCCAAGCGGACGGCACATAAGGAAGCCAAACGGAGGTACAAAGAAGAAATGGCACTTAAGGCTTCTCAAAGGCAGTCTGTCAACGCCCAGCGGCCACAGATCCCAGTTGACAATAAGCCGACTGTCGATGAAGCGCCAGCGGCCACTGCTTCCACAAACAAGGACGATACAAAGCCAGCAGTCACTCCATCAATCAGCGGTACATCAGCAGGTCAGCTAGTGTACTATCAGTGACGACGACCCATATCGATGCTGATGCCTTGCTCGCACAGTGACACAAGATACGCCTGCAAGCAGTCTCGGAGTTCAAGACATTGCAAGGATGCTGCGCGAAGCTCATGAGGCTCTTCAAGCACATGAGCGGAATCACTTTGCCCTGCATAAACAGATCCACAATCTTCAGAGGATATACAGTATACAAAAGCGCTCGACTTTTGGATCGACGACGGCCTCCCGGTCTTCATCTGGCCCTGCAGCTTGACCAGGCGCCCACACGTAGGGAAGCGCACCATGGAGGTAGTGCCTCGTTGCGTGCCTCGCCCGTCTCATCTGCAGTGTACCAGGAATAAGCGCACGCGTGTAACATTTCAGCTATTCATTGCTATCGGTCAGTTATCATCCCCACGCATCATAGAGGATCAGCTAAGTCGAGGGAAAGTCGCATGCTAGAATGTTGTGCTCAGCGTGCAGGTTCGACAATTTAGAAGTCCATGGTAGTCTAATGTATCTATAGAGTAATATCCCAACTCATTGCACCACCCTGTCATCGAGTCCTGCCGGAAAAGCCAATGACAGCGTATTTACCGCTTACTCTCCATGACGGATCCTCTTTATCCAGGCGCTCAGCTGTCCCGGGCGATAAGCCGACAATGACATCCGCTTTAAGCGTTCTCAGCGTCATAAGATCAATAGCACCAGCTAAAGGTCCAAGGGCTTCGGTAAAAGGCGTCGTGCCTGGCCATTTGGCATCGCTAGATCTGCTGTCAATACACAATATCGCCAAGATATGGAATTAATGTGCTCACCTCGTTAATTTGCGATAGTTGAGGTCCCCTTTGAATATCACAAGACTCGCTTTCTGCAGTTCCTTGAGCAGGTCAGGGCTTCTCTCCGGTATGAATGCGTACGAAAGAGGGTTTGTCCAGTATGCACTTGGGGACTTCGAAGAAGCTTCGCCTACAGCGGTCAAAGACGCTGTCTGAGGTAAAGATATCTTGAAACCCCCAGTGCTGAGATGCGTTCCTGCACGAATGGGAAGTCCACGCTCAGTCGCGACATTGTGTAATTAGTATCTGGACATACGCCATCTGGATAAGCATTTGGCAAGTGCAGCTTTGTGCTCCTCGTCAAATACTTTCTTGTCACCGTCGGTGTTGAAGAAAGAGGGGTCCGCAAGGGCGTCAAAGGTTGCTTCGAAGTCTCCTGGAAGCACGTCCGAGACGAACCATGGAATGTCCTTTGTGTGATTGTCAGCATCGTGCCTCGGCGATTGTCAGGTGTTCTTCTCAGATACCTTTGGGCTGGGAATCAAAGTCAGCACGGGGATCAGAAAAAGCTCGAACCGGGACTTACTGAAACACGATCTCGTCGCAGAGGGGAGTGGAAAGGAGCCAATCGGCAAGAAGGAGATCGCCATACAGCTCAAAGCCAGCGTTGTCGAGCACAAGATCGACACGCGCATTCTCGAGACCTTTGAGATGATTCCAGGCTTTGTCCAAGTCATTCGCGAGTATAAGGTGCTCTGCTTCTTTTTGGGCGGCTTTTCCGGTCTTCTGAAGAGCTTGTATGTCTGCATGAGACAGATTCTGTAAGAGTGAGAGATCTGTAGCATTGCCCCAGAGAGCGACTTGTGCAAGCTCAAGGAACGCAGCTTGAAGGTACTCTGGATCTTCTGTTTTTGGAGGCGATTCTATCAGGTTGTTGACAGATAACGCCAATGCAAACACGCCAGGCGCGGCGCTGGCAAACGTGCCAATCTTCTGTTTAGCAAATGGATCATACTCCTGCCAATGCTGAGTGTGGGCGAACAGCGCTCGGATGCGTCGGTACCTGGTCAATACGTTAGCAAGCTTCCTTCCACCAGCGCGACCACTCATACTGACATGTAGCATTCCGCGAAGAGCCAGGGCATTTGAAACCAAGTCTTGACACCGTCGTCTGCCATATTTGCAAGTTCTCCGTTGTAAATTGCGATGTTTGCGCCTCCATCTTCTTCCAGAGGCCTACCAACAGGTCAGACAGCGCCGGGGCAGGCGCATCGCGCAGAACTTCTTACTGGAGAGCTCTATCATGCGCAATCTCGTATTTCTGGATGCGAAGGCTCAGCCTAATTCCACGAGACCAGATCAAGCATGTTTACCAGGGCAGCTATGTCGCTTATCAGCTTCTTGGCTTCGGACAGCTTGTCGCCTTCGCAAGCATCAAAGTTCTTGTTGAGATCATCGATAATGCCAGTGAGAATACGCGGCCAGCGCTTGACGGTCGACTCGTATGCGAAAGTGCTCTGCAAAGGGTCTATAATTCCAGCAAGTCCGCGAGTGTCCCACACAAAAGCGTGGATATTACCTTGTCAGAAGCACTATATAGCTCGACAGGGATCTTGTATCCCATGTCAGATGCAGCAGGATAATCGCGGTGAGCAAGACCTGCGAGTCTCTCGACGAGGATCTCAGACTTCGCGACATACTGATATAACTTCAATCTAGATACATAACTAGTGTTCTATTAACCTCCAGGACGGTATTTCAAGGCTGTCCAACACTTCTGCCAATATTACGCAATCGAAGAACTCATTTCCTGCGTGCGACTTAGATAGTGTATCGGAATGAAGGGTCACGGTCTCCCAATTCGTGAAGCTCCTCGACAGTATACTTGGTTCTCTGTTCCTCTGGTAAAGCCATCTGCCGCTGATGCTCCGCATCGCGCTGCTTGTTGAGCCTGTTGAGGAGGTATGCGTATAGCGGAGAGCATATAATACCCATCGCAAGAAGACTAAGGTTGACTCCGTGGCCTGGCGAATGATGGTCAGCCTTTTCAATGCGCATCACAATGGGCTGTCGCAGGCTTACCAGTCCAGTACCGACCGCCAAAAGACTTTATGTAGATGTTGGAAGCAATGAGACCTCCGAAATTACCTGGACACACTGATTAGCCTCTCGTAAAGATAGAGGAGAAGCGAGATTTCTACCAATGCCAATCTCGAAGCTGACTCCGACAGCTCGCTTCGTCTGGCCTCTGAGGTTCACTGATAACCAAGCAACTACTGTGGGTAACGCAGCATACGAGCCGGACGCTATCAAGAAGAGGCCAAAGTAGCGCACGCCAGACGGGGGGAAGGCAATCTGGATGATGAAACCGATGATGCAGAGCCATTGGTCTATGAAAAGGAAGACGAAGCGCTTCTGCCATCTATCTGCGAGGATCGAGGAAACGAGAACCCAGATACAGGCGACCACATAAATCGGCACAGTCAAAAGCTGTACTTGAGGCCTAGACGCAAATGCCATCAGTACCCTTCGCAATCTGAACGGCGCCTATCGATCTCACCTGCTGAACCGGCCGAAGGCATTGATGATTGTGGGCAGGAAAAGACTGATCGAGTAGAGAGGAGTGACAATACTAATATAGAAAGCAGTCGCCAGCCACACCTGCCAGTTGAAGAGGCCGGATCGAATCAGGCGCCAGTTGAGTCCTGTATGTTCGCCAGTGGACGTGCCATCGTTAAGCTTCTTCCAAATCGCCCATTCCCTCTGCTCTTTCGTCAAGAACGAGGCAGTTTCCGGCAAGTTGTGCAAGAAGAAATAGCTCAATGCACCACAGAGCGTTGTGAAACTGTATGCAAGCTCAGTGAAGGAGGCCAGAGCGAATTCTTGCAAGACTTACATTCCCTCTAGGCTGAATATGAGGGTTTAGTCAGCTGAATCCGACCTCATGCAGCTGGCCTGCACTCACATAAAGATCCATCGCCAGCCATTATAGCCGGCTGTTCCGGACATGAACTGTATGCCATATGCTAGCAGCCCACTGCGATAGCGAGCTCTTCAGTGACAGGCGTGCACGCAGACCAGCGGACGTATTCACCTGAATGCGCCTGCCAATTTGCACAGGTTAGTAAAGTTCGATGCGTTCTGGACTTGATCGCTAACCTGCTACGGTCGCAGCCGAAAAGAAGATAGCTATACGGAACTGTAGGACCGGTCAGTCAAGCATTTACACCGCTGAAATAGGTGATGTACCTGTAAGTGGGATCGAGGATACCACAGCGAGAGCAAATAGGTCGCGCCCGGAAACAAGCCTGTCGAGGGGGCCATGTGAGTTCGGCACTTTCTACAAATAGATGTGCTCCTACCTGATTCAAAGACACCTAGAAGAACTCGCATAGCGATCAAGCCTCCGAAGTTTGTGATCAAACCCATTCCAATCATGACGATGCCGAAGAGAGTGACGATGGTAGACAGCCAGATCTTGGGCTTGATAAGCTTCATCATGAGGTTTGCTGCGATACGTTTAAGCCAAATTGTAGAGAGCTGAAACCTTATTCACCATACCCGGAACTTCACAGAGATTGTATGACACGAAGAACAAGCCTGAAAAGATAGCTTCAGTATTGGGATCGGCCTACATACATTTCTGCTAGACTCACTAAGCGCGAGAGCGTAGTCTCCGCCTGACATGTTAAGATCTGCTTCTAATCCAGCCAATCTAGCATTCCCGATACTGAAGGAGCATGCATTAGCCTGACGACCATGACACAGCAGTCTCACTCACTTCTATATGAGAGGAAGGGCACGCCAGTCAAGTTTAGTTGAAAAGTGCGCCGGCTATGCTTGTCCGGAGCTGATTTTCTTACGCCTCGGTCCAAAAATGCTACAAGGTATAGGAGCGATAAGATGGGGAGCAGTCTCAAATCCATCTTGCGGTAGAGTCTCTTCTCGGCTTTGGCATCCAGAACCACGGACGGCTCTTGACGAGATTGCACTTCGACAGCTTCCGCATAGCCAGTCTTCTCTACCTTCTCTTCACTCGGTTTGCCCAACATCTTGACAGGCTGAAACGGTCGTCGAATCCAGGCAAGTTGGAAAGGTCGAAGGCAGGTATTCAGTGACAGCTGCAGACTTTCTGGTCACCCACGGTCAGTTAGAAGATGATCCTGGAGCACCAGTTTAAGCGGAGTGACGTCCATACGAAATCCTGGAGGAAAGCCGACCGCCAAGCCTAACTGAGTGGCGAATGTCGGATCGCTTCAAACGATTTGTCAGCTCTGATTTACTGTGCGGTGATGAAGAGAACTTTGTACAGTGAATGTCGCTATGGTACAAGAGAGAAAGAGAGATAGCTGCTATGGGGTAAGAATCATCAACATGTACTAAAGTAACCGCAAATACACATCCAGAGAATCGGATACTTTACAGCCCGCTGATGAAAACCACGCAAAAGGACGTAAGGACAGCGACGGTAGACGGAAGCTGAAGAAATGAAAAAGAACACGGCGCGTGCCAGATCTATGTCGCTGAAGAGCGTATCTTGCGACGGAGAGCGTCCAGCCTGCCTTGAATAGATTTTATGACTGTGTATAGAACAGTGGAATCAGCCCTCTTCATATCCGAGGGGACTCGGCAAAAGAGATGCTCACAATTCTGAATGTTGTGCCGGTCTTCCTCTTGAACAGGCTCGCCTCCCTGCATCGTGTCATCAAGAATAGCGAAAAGCATCCAGAGAGCGGTATCGTAGGCAATCTCGCATTCTTGCGGATTATCGCCAGTGAGCTCGCTCACAGCGGCTGCGCGGGACTGCAAAGTGACATGATACGATCAGTGTAGGCTCTTGCTATACGAGCAGGACTATCCTTGCCATCTCTAAAGCGCGATTGAAGATCAGCTTCTCTGCCAGCATCGCAGAGTCTGGTATATCTCCGACCAAGCGACCTTTGACGAGTTCTGCTTTCTCGAAGTAGTCGTTACATCGCTCCCTGAACCATTGCACGTCTGATCGAACGAGGTCAGCGTCCATGTCCCGTCCCGATAGTTAGCCGCTCGAGCTTACAATCGTTGAAGTCAGCAGTAGTGCCTTGCCCTGCCTGCCCTCTTTGTGACCAGAAGTTCCGCGACAACACGATGCCTTTATCTAGAAACGCCAGTGCTTTGATGTACAAAACCAGTGTTTCGCCGACCAATACGGCATACTTCGCTTCCGTGCCAGCTGGTGGACCTGAGGCAGATGATGCCTGACCGAGCGGAGAAGGTGAAGAAGGCGACCTTTCACTTGCTGATGATGATCGCCTCTGCAGTTCAGCGGCGGTGATTCCATTTCCGAACGGGCTGGCGACACTAGCTTTCATATTACCACTCGCTGCTAATTCCGCCATGAGGAAGAATTTACTATCTGCGAAATCAAAGATGACCGTAGCTTTCTGCGCCACGTCTTCCAACAAAGACAACAACCGTTCTTCTTCCGGCTCGAGCATTTTCGGCGAAATAGATCTTGGCACAGGGATGCGATGTGATCGTTTCCTCAGCCAGATATTCTCAGTGGGCGAGCCAAAGAGCTTCAATGAGGCCATATTGAGTGCTCTTCCGATTGCTGCAGCGGAGGTAGTACCGACTATCGCGAGAGGAGCGGCGGCAGCATTCGCGGCTGCTGCTATGGGACTTGTGTACCTTCCGGGAGAAGAGCTGTATGATATGCCTCGAGAGCGAGGGGAGGACCCGTATGTAGCTAGAGCAGGTCGGGCAACTGCGAAGGGAGGATGGTCGTATGTTGTTGGGCCGATGGGTGGATAAGGTAACGCGGGTGAAGGAGGCGAGGGCGATACTCCGCCACTGTTGGGTATAGGAGTGCCACCTGAGATATTGCTAGGCTGGCGAGACAAGATACCTCGAGAATGCCGCCTAGAGAGCGTGTTGGATCGCCGAGGTTGAGCCGCAGCGAGTTCTGCGTATTTACAGTACACAATCAGCTATATTCTGCATAGTGGATATGCGTGATACCTACCATCCGCAAGCGAGTTGATCTCGACATTCCGCTTCTCTACCAAGACGTATTCTTTGCCTAGTATAGAATCATCGTCGTTCGTCATGCTTGATGCGTCCATCAGTTCTTGCGGCCGCCGTGCAGCTGCTAGATTGGACGGCTGTGCGAGTGTCAAGTTGGACTTCGCAGGTGCTGCACGCTGCTGCTGCTGCTGTTGCTGTTGCTGCTGGGGAGTAACAGAGGTATTCCTGCATCATACGGATATACCGTTAGCATCCAACGACGATAAGATTTGGGTCCAGAAAAGCAAAGTGAAATCCTCCTCACCTCGCCTCGAGCATGCCCGCATCTGTACTCCTCCTCTTCTGCGTGGGCATAGTAGGGACGGGCACGAGTTGCGGCAGTATCTGCGGAGCAGCCGCTGTTACGGCAGGAAGAGTCTTAGCCGCATCGGTCGTTGGGCCAACTACATATTTCGAATTGAAAGCTATGGTATGTCTTCTATTGAAATTGGGTTGTTGCTGCGGCCCTTCGTTGCTTTCTGATGGTAAAGAAGGAGATTCCCTTTCATTATTCGGTGTAGTGAGGAGCGGAGACTCTCGCGTACTCGTCGATGGGATAGGAGATGGGTTGGATAAAGTGTTGGAAGAAGCTTGTTTCCGAACGATGAAGGCGGGCTCTTGTTCGGCTTCTGTGGAGGGCATCGAGATGGGTGATGGGAGAGGAAGAGCTTGGGTGTTCGCCTGCTGCGACGGGGGAGCTTGCGCTCTAGATACTGGACTCTCCGTACGCTGAGTCTGAGTCTGAGCTTGCAAAGGGGGAGTAGTCGGGTTGGAAGTCGAAGGCGCCCGTCGTGCACTACTATGCTCTCTCCTAATGATCGGCATTCCCACTTGCTGCTGCTGCTGCTGCACCTTCACAGGCAATTCAATGCTTCCAGGCGCTATACTTCCTTCACCCCATCTTGCGACTCTTTCAGCGTGCTCAAAGAAAGCTTCAAAACTGATTCTTGCGATCGCGTTCCTCTTTAGCAATGCTTTGATGAGTGCTTTCACGTCCTCCGCTACTACGTGCACGCTTGCTGGCGCTGGCGCTGAAGCAGCAGCAGCAGCGGAACTGGAAGCTTGAGGCGATGGCGTCTTCTCATCTGGGAATCTAATCTTATCGTCCTGTCTTTCTATCCTCCTTAATAGCTCCATCGTGTTTTGTGCACGAAAAGGCGGTCGTCCCGTAGCCATTTCATATGCTACGGCTCCTACGCTCCATAAATCCGCTTTCGCATCATATTTCTCATAGCGCAGAATCTCGGGCGCCATGTATAGCGGACTTCCACATAGTGTTTCCGCTAGCGACTGCGAGGGAAGTAAGCGGGCGAAGCCGAAATCGGCTACTTGGAGTAGAGGGATTCCTAATGGATGGCCAGCTGCTATATCTGATGAAGAAGCTGGGTGTAAGAGGAGGTTCTGAGGCTTGATATCGCGATGAATGATGTTTCTTGCTCGTAAGAACTTGAGAGCTTCGCTGAGCTGGCCCATGAAGCACCTCACGACCATCTCGTTCAAGCCTCCTTCTTTCGGATGTGGATAGCGTTCTCTTCCAGCTTTATCTAGCGTACTCCCGCCCAGCCCTGATACTTGGCCTTTCTTCCTTATGTAACCGGAGAGATCGCCAGCTGAGCAGTAAGCCATGACGAGATAGATGTGGTTGTCGGTCTTGATGCAGTCGAGTAGCTCTACAACATTGCGCTGCTTGATGCCTTTCAAGAGCGAGATCTCCGACTCTAGGTTCTCGAGCAGTTTTGATGTCAGTTTCGACCGGATCACAGACTTGATGGCTACGAGGGAGGGTGGGTTGTGAGTCTGCAGAATGGAGTTAGTACCTTGTTGCAGTAAAACATAGTGTTTCCACGAGCTTGCGATCGCGTGACCCAAGCAAGCGAGTGATTTGAAGTGAGGCTCACGGTGTTCTCTCCCCTGTATACGGTCGCGAATGACCCACGGCCTATCTCTTCGTTGATGGCGTATGGCCCTATACGGGCTGCGTGTGCTGTAGCTGCTCCGGATGGCGGCATCGCTTGCAATTGCCTGGGTCGAGGGCCATGGAGCAGTATGCGTAGACTGTGAGTGTGTGTGTGTTGATGGTTGTAGAATCTCCCCCAAATGCGCCAGCTCAATCCATCTGATCTCAATAATCAGACCTGGTGTGATGTGATAAGCGCTTGCTTGACCTGACTTGACTTTGTGCGAATCAGTTGAAAAGCAAGAAGAAGGAGCTAGGAGACCTAGATCTAGATATCTATCTAGATGTGACAAGATGTAGCAGCTATCTACATCACTCCATCCATCATGCAATGCAATGCAACATTCCCCTACCAGCGTCAGACGTGGCCGTTGGATGGATGGCCTGAGCGGGCAGAGTCATGATGAGGGGGAATGAGGACTGGCAGCTTGCCTTTCTACCATGCTACATGAACATTACGACTGCGTAGATGGCTCCCATCTCGTTTGTTCTCCCCTGGAACAGCCTCGAAGAGTTCAAGACACTCTGCCTCAAGAGATACGACGCCTTGCTGAATGACAGCGCATTCTCCAACCCGGCGTTGGGGCCATCGCTCCAGCTGGTGCTATGGGAGAACCTCGCAATGCAATGCCACTACATCGAGGCGTGTGTTGCGAGAAAGAGCGGGAGCGGGAGCAGTGCTCACTCGCCAAACAGGCTCATCAGCAGCGATTCTAATGCCCAGTATGCTGCTGCTGCTGCTGCTGCTGCTGCTGCTGTGGTAGCAGATCCATATCACTATAACGCACATCCTCCTCCAGCTGCAGCCTATCCAGCGACCAGTCCGACAACAATGACAAATTTATCGGGGTCAAATACTTCTCATACAGGAGCAGCTGCTTTATTCCAGAACAACAATAACAGCAGCACTCTCTCCAACAGAATAGGCAGCGCATCGAGATCGCCCTCTGTCTCCCTGTCAGGGCGCGACCCAGGTCCAAGCGGAGCGCCTCCAAGAAGCGCGCGTTCATCACAGCAGCACGACTCGGGACAACACAGCTATATCCAGCAACAACAGAATGGCGTCTGTCCACCTCTATTGTTAGCTCTTCCAAGATCAGAAACCACTATTCCAAACTTTGCAAATGTTCACAATACAGCTGGAAGCGTTAGCTCAGGCACTGGGAATGTGCCTACATACAGAAGCACATCTTCTACTCCATCTACAATGTCTGGATTCCTTCTTCCCGCTATGCCTGCTTCTACCGCTCGTTCTTCTTCTTCTTCCTCTTCCTCTATGCCATTGAATGCTGGTGCGAGCAGACCGGCAAGCCGTACTGCTTCCATTAACGAGACTAGCAATACATATCATCTATCAGCACCACATAGTGCCAACTATCAAGCTTCTTCTTCTTCTGGCACGCAGTCGGGTGCTCATCAGCCAGAGTCGACAGTGTCTCCTATGCAAGACGCACTATCGCAGACAAGCGCTCTCATCGATACTCTACTGAGCCCTACGGTGAACACCGGTGAGTCGTCGCGGGTTCCTCGAGAAGCTACGGCGATCACAGAGCTTATATGTTAGGATATACGATAGGTACAGGCTATGCCCTGTCGAGCCAATCGTCCGATACGATCACGTCGTGGAATATCAACAGACTCAACCCTGTCCATTCAGGAGCGCCGCTAGCAGAATCAAAGAGCCCTTCTGGTTCCCTTCCTGCCGCAAATCGACCCGCTTCTACTTCTATCTCCACTTCCGGTACTGGAATGCCACCAGTATGGAAGCCTGCATCTTCTCCTCACTCTATTCAGCTTTTCGCAGAGGATGCTTATCCTAAAAGCGATCTAAACATCACACGCCCACCTAGCGGTCCAGGCATATCCACTATTCTCCCAGCTCGTTCTTCGAGCGCCTTGAGTAGCCTCGGTATTGCCACACTAGACTATCATCACTCATCATCCTCATCTTCCTATCAGCCTTCTCCGCACTATATGACGCTCGCCTTCCCACACCCACAATCACAATCCCAAGCTGGTAGATCATTACAAATCAGGACGGCCCAACTCAAAGTCAAGTCGCCAGCAAAGAAGGTATCATTAACGAATCTATTCAATCACCATGATGTGGATCACGATGAGGATTCAAGCGGAGTGCAAGATGAAGAGCATGATATGCTTAAATTGCCTCCTGTGCCTGCTTATAATGCAGGAAGAAGAACTAGTCTGGCGTATGATGCATATCCGCAGAATCTGTTGGCGATGCAAGGTGCAAGCCTTCAACAGGCACTACCGGTGCAAGCTTCGCAACAGCCCCAGCATCAGCAGAAGAGATTCCAAAGTCATGCCGCATCAGTACCTGCACGAGATCCTCTATCTGTGCCTTCCGAAGCTACGCAGGCGGTCGGTGGGACTCTATCTGCATCGAGGACGGTCCAGCCGGAATCTATTCTGCCGTCATATACGCAGCCCTCCACGATCGCCCCTTCTACAACTATTCTCAATCCAGTATCAGCCTTCCCAGCTCACTTTCAACAGCTGCCGTACGGGAATCCCTCAGACCCTTCTACTTCCTCCGCCTCTTCTTCGACACTAAAGAACGCCTCGGCGTCTTCCGCACAATACAAGCTAGCGCAGCCTTCTTCGAAGCCTGCATCATCAACTACCGGTACGACTGCCTCAAGTCTCCCCTTCGTTGCGCCCACCAAGATTCCTCGTCAGCCTTCTCTGGCAGAACTGAGGAATTCACCTATTATCGCTGGACGGATGACGAACATTTCGATGGTTTCAGCTTCAGCTTCCGGGGCTTCGTCTATTATACCCAAAGCCAAAGATAAAGAGCAGACTCAGCCTGCCCCGGAAGCCCAGGCGGATCAAGTGCCCAGCGCCGAGCCGAAGAAGCCTGCCTCGCGTGGGAAAAAAGCTTCGAACAGGGGTGGGAGAGGCAAAGGTCGAGCAACGGGGACAGTGACAGGGACAGGAAGTGGAAAAGGTAGAGGGCGCGGGAAAGCAGGCAATAAAGCTGTCGCGGAGGCTTCTGCAGATCCGAAGGAGAACCTTGAGGATAGTGAAGCACAGTTTGCGGTCGTGTTGCCTGCTCCTCCACCTCCTCCGCATCTTCAGACACTAAGCAAAAACACTGTCGCACAATCGAATGAAGTCGTCAATGAACGCCACGCAGTCGTGGCAACTAAACCTGCCCCACGAGTTTCGCCTACCCGTAAATCCTCACCTAAGAAACGTATCTACGCCGAGGATGGTATTTCCGATCCTGAAGGGGACTATAATCCATTTGGTGATGGCTCGACATCTACCAACGCAGATGAAGTCGGTTCTGCATCGTCTGAATACGTTGGCACGGAGATGCTGTACTCTGCTAGGAATCTGAGGAAGAAAAGAAGGTTGTCGGATGAGAAAGGGCGGATGTTGGATGAGAAGGGACAAGCTACGGCTATGAGACTGGAACTGGGATTGAGAAGCGGATCAAAAGGGGTTGATCCTGCTAAGGCGAAACCTCACAAAGTCGAACATAACCGTATTGGAACTTGTGTTGGGGTTCCTCTGCAAGAGACTCAGAAGACAAAGGCAAGAGAGGAGTATGATGGAAGTGATTCAGATCTATCTCCTCTTCCTGCAGACTATCAAGATACGTCAATGGAGCAAGACGATATGAGTTTTGAGCACGGCCAAGCGGATCTATCCACTGCTCATCATGCTGAGCAGCAACAACCTTCTGGCCTCGTAGCTGCTTATGCGGAGTCTGAAGATGCTGCAGAAAAAGTCGGACACCTGCAAGAAGAGACAAGTATGGAGCGCGTAGAGGCTGAAAATGATGAAGACGAGCAAGATGAAGAAGAGGAAGAAGACGAGGAAGAAGAGTATCACGATGCCAGCTTTCACAGTAATGGCTACGCCTGATCTTGAGGCGCCGAGGCACAGACTCGCAGGGCACAAGGGGGGCCTCCGACGTACTATCCATCTATCAATCTGTCTATCAATTCAGCAGAGTACGCTCGTGTCTCTGCACTCAATCTAACGCAGGGTAAGCCAGACAGAGATAATCTTGGACCGCAATGATTCGCTTTCGATATCCAAAGACATGTAGCATAGTTTGATAGGACATCTTTCTTGGAACAGTCAGTACCTCTTATTTCTTCCTCGTTCGCGGCTGTCGGTCATCGCGTTAAGAGGAGGCTCCGCTTTGGCAAGCAGGAAGCGGAGCGGTTTCGTGCAGATTTTTCGGGGCCAGATGGAGGTCGCAATCTTGTTGTTGCTGGTTGCTTTCTTTCTCGTCTTGCTCAGCTCGAGGTTCTCGCGTCTACTTGCATTTCTGGTAGGATTTCCTGCTGGGCAGTGACGGAATAGGCACAAGTTGAGCTTTCAGCTTGCAGCTTCTGACCAACTCGAATACTCAAGGACAGGCCAATTCACATCAAGAAACAGCAGCAAAGATGTAGGGTCATGACGCTTGCATGGCCTAGAGACAAGCCAGGTTATCTGATGTCGTCAAATCTGCCCTGTTTCCCTGGGATTGAATGGTCGCAGGTCTGGCTTCGCATCCCTCCAGATGACCAGCTCGCGAGCTACAGACGACAATGTAGCTGGATCTCCCAACTCACCACGCTCAGCTGGCTTCAAAGGCCGCCGTTCAAGCAGCATGAAGTCGCTCAAACGACGCCCGAGCATCGATCCTGGCCGTCTGGGTTCAATGTCGAGCTTGACTGTGTGTTATACGACCTCTTTCAGCTGACCCTATGCTGAATGTGAGACGTTGTAACAGCCCTTCGACAGGCAGACCAAGGTCGGTGTTATCTGGCGAAATACGGCACAAGACTAGCCTGGACTGACGAGATACACAGGATGAAGTCAAGAAGGGCAAATTCAACGTCCTCTTCATCGGCGCTGGAAACATGTAAGTAAAGCAGCTGCATAACGCGTGCCTGAATACTCTTATCGCGCTTGCTGACGCTTATGTGACAAATAGCAACTTTGGATCAGACGAAGGGTAGGTTGTGTCTCTGACAGCTATGCTTGGATTACTCTTATCTTGTTCATGCCTGCAGCCCATGGAACCACGTATGTCGCGTTGAGCAACGTGCGGAAGCAGAGTAAAGAACCGGAGCTGACTCTATCCGCATAAATCTAGTCCGCTCGTATCGAGCACAGACTCCAGACCCGACTGCGAGTCGTCGGAATCGTCGACCCAGCTACTTCACGAGCCGAAGCCGTTATCGAGCACAAGCTCAACTCGTTCGTCGCCATGGCCTACTCCGACTGCCGTCTATGCAAGAGCTTGGATGAATTCGTCAAAGGAATGGACGTCAAACATACACCCCATGTAGTCATTATTGGCTCGCCAGCTGCTTTCCATGGAAGTGATCTGTGAGTATCTCGTTGCGGGCAATCAACAGAAGAGACAACGCTGAAATGATGATGTAAATAAAGACCAGGCGCCGATCTAGAGCTCCAGATCCTAAAGCACTTCCCCAAGGCTGCCCTATTCATCGAGAAGCCCATCACGACTGCTCCCGTCCAGAACGCTCTGAACCTCGCGCACGCCCTCGAAGAGCAGCGCGTAATCGCCAGTGTAGGATACATGCTGCGCTACCTCAAAGTGATCCAGCACATGAAGAACATTATCGAACAAACTGGTAAACCCGTCATCATGACGGTCGCAAGATATGTCTGCTCGTACGCGAAGATCAAGAGTGAGGTGTGGTGGCACAAGGGAAAGTCATGTGGACCCGTCGTCGAGCAGGGCACACATTTGGTAGATCTGTGCAGATACTTCGGCGGTGCCGTACTGCTGGACACCGTTCAAGCTACTTCGACCGAGGTGAGCCTATTTCCTCTCGTGTTTCACAGATAGACGTATGTCTGACCCTAACATTGTTTCTAGCACTTCGAAGAGGCCGGATACCTCGAGGCAATGCCAATCGACGAGGAAAAGATCCCCGAAGAGTTCAGAAACCCAAGAACCACCACAGCTATCTGGTAAGCCTCGATTTATCTACATTATGCGATCGTCGAGAGTAAGCTGAACATCCATTTCTGCATGCGTTAGGAAATACGAAAATGGAGGTGTCGCTTCCTTCACTCATGCCCTTACTCTACAAGGAACAAAGTACGATACCTTCCTCGAGGTGTACCGTGAGCTGCCTTCCTAAGTTGGCGTCAATTTGCCCGTGCATTGACAAGTGTCTGCTCAGTTGATGGATGGCAACTTAAGGTCGTCGATCTGTGCGTATACTTGCTTCACTACTTGTTCAACTTCACTGAATCTGTGCAACTAGCTACAACGAGCCCACTCTATACGTCCGATCGCCAGAGTCAGATGCTGAGCAGAAGCACACCTTCACCGATGACGATCCTTACTATGGTAAGTGGTCGATGATGGGCGATAGACATGGCTAAGCGAAAGATATACAGGCGAAATCGGTGCCCTTATTGATGCTGCCGAGTCTGGCGCTGCATCTATCATCGCCAACGATAGCGCCATCGCCGACGAAGACGAAGATGAGAACATCGCTCCTCAGCAGACTCACGAAGGCATCCTGTCCAGCTTCAGAGACGCTTGCGGAACTTATGCCCTGACTTGGTGCGCGGATTCGTAATCTTATGGTTCGGCTTGTGGCTTGTACTGATGTGTCAATGTCGCGGAATGAACAGGGCCATCAAGGAGGCTTCAGAACGAGCTACAAAGACAGCGAAGTTTGACCATCTCGCAGAGTGAGCCGTCTTCGTGCATCTTGAAAGATTGGACGCTTGCTGATATGAAACACTTCCAGCCAAGTTGAGTCGAAAGCCAAGATCTCCCAGTAGAGCACACTACAACGTGCACGGCTTGTGTCTTAGAGGCCTAGAAATGCATCAGTATTAGAGGTATTCCCTTACCTAGATAATGGACAATTGTGCAAGTTCGCAAGTCCTTCACCATAAAACACCAAAGCTAGCTTCATCCAAAGCGTAATTTCCTAGACGTTGTACATGCGTCTACTACCATCTACCCTGCAATGCAAAGTGTCGATTACTGGCTATGATCGCGACCTCCGCTGCTTTGCCTTGTCTCCTGCGCACCTATTCTCACCAAACCCTACAAGATGTCGTCGCAGCTTTCGCCGTTCTTCAAGACCATTCAGATGTTCAGAGTGATGGGTGCGGCCTGCGTGCCAGATGCTCTGAAACGAATAGAAAGCTAAATGGCCCGCTTCTTGCAGGCTTCAGGAAAGCCTTGAGAGCTTTGGGACGGCAAGACGACTCAAAGGTTGGACGGCTTGTTGGAACAGACTTGTACGCATGAATGATGGACGACCAAGTCGCTGTGATGTTGGCTGAAAACGGTACCGATTCTGGCTCGAAACAGCACGGGAAACAAGGTCAGCAAGGCCAGCGAGTGTACCGCATCCACATATGACTGACGGCTGTACATTGTAGTACTACGAGAACGACCTTGAGCACAGCGGGCGTAATCGCTGGGTAAGGCTTTGAGAGGTCAAATCATCGAGCTCGGAACTGGCTTTCTTATGGCTTTCAACGATTCCTTAGGTCGACTACGCTCAGGAAGACTACAACGGAGCTCAAGTGCCCTACGAATGGCACGGTTGGCTCAATCACATCCGAAAGGACCCACCTCATACAGATCCCAAGATTATCGCAAACACGCCTGCATGGCAGAGCTCACATATCGAGAACCTGACTGGATCAAGAGGCGCATACAAGAGCTACAGCACTACAGGTATGCTTCTGCCCGATCTTCCTAAAAGCGAAGCTGACTTGCGACCTTGATCGGTAGCTCCGAAATTCATGGCTTGGGAACCGAAGGTTGCAGAGCGCAAGTAGGATCGATTGGATAGGTGTACAACAGCTCTGTATGTCATTCCATAGTCCGTCATTCGACAAGGTCGTTATTTTTTTCACAACCGCAAGGGAACTGCCCTCCTTCCGCTAATCAGGCATTGTTCAACGGCTAATTCCTCCGGCAGAACAAGGCCTATCGATGACATTTGGATATCTGACTTGTCCTCAAGATCCAGCATCCGCTTGGTGCAAGACTTTTGAGGTTGTGAGAAGGTACGTTAGCCTCGGTATGGTTTGCGCGTCCGTTGAAGGTGATCTGGCGCAAATCAATAAGCGAACTTCTCTTTCGCAGTCCCATCAAAGCGTCCGTACGCACCTTGCCCAAACTGGGATGTACTTGTTTGATAGCCCATTGTTCGGAGGGGCGGCAGAGCATGGCCATTGAAGATCGGCGACCGCGAAGAAGCAGAAACCCCGGACGAAAAGGAGGTCGGCGATGGCGAGCGTCTTCCAAAGCTCGAGTTTGAGCTCGAAGAACGAGACATTCCGTGGGAAGTCTGTGCTCCAACAGAAAAGATGGGATCGAAGACACCCATTGTGGAGGTGCTCGAAGTACGAGTAATCGGAGGAGATTCATCCGAGGAGGAGTTGGAGCCCCGTCGCTTCCTGGACCCGAAAGACGTCGATCGGCTTCTAACGCCATGTCTCGCCAGTGGGCCAAGGCTTGGTAGACCTGATCCATCAAACAAACTCGAAGGGAATGGCCCAGCCGAAGGAAATGCTAGATCTGGCAAGCTGCCCTCCCATGGCTGGCGCTCTAAACTTGCAGAATGCTTGCGAGGACGTTTCGACATCGATGATTCGTTTAAGGGCGGAAAGACTGGTAGAGGAGAGGGACCTCTCGAGTAAGAGGATGTCGGAGAAGAAGACATGACTGATGGGGATCGATGCGATCTTCTGTCTAACTCCTCCACGCTTAGCGGTTCCAAGGACGGCAATTCAAAAGGATCGTCCGAAAGATGTCCAAAGTCTGGTATCGGCGATATTGACGGTCTGCGCTCCATTGGGCTTCTGCTCTGCCTCCCGCCCATTCGTCGAAGATCTGGCACTTCGCTCAATCCGCCAAAGCCATTCAGCGACAACAGGTCTTGAGCAGCTGAAGTAAGCTGGTCAGCAGCCGAGTCCTCTCCCATGCGAGACATCGAATGAAGCGTTGACGATGCCACAAGCTTCTCAGCTTCTCCCCTACCAACACCGTGTGTCCGAACATGCGGTTGATAGGACGGACCGGGCCAACTCTCCTTGATCAGCACCTTCTGATGGGCTGAAAGTCGAAAATGGGGTGTCTTCTTCCTGCTGATACCGATGCGCTCAAGCTGGAGGAAGACCATATCTAGCGTCTCTGCAGGCGGTAGATTGGCTTTAGAGCTGACGATCCCGCACGCGTTACAGAGTGTCTTGAGGCCAGATGGCCCCCTTCTCCACTCTCTGGTACAAGTCTATAAGCTCAAGTCAGCTTATTCGCAACCAGATACGCAAGCCTGTCTCCAATTCCAAGCACAAGTTGCTACTCACCTCACCGCAAGAGTGGCACCTGGACAATGCATCATTAGCAAACTTCGGTCTATTGCAGAGCAGCACAAGAGGCGACCAACATCTCGGGATTCGGCAAATGTCGTATCTTCACACTATTTGGCAGATCGGTGTACGTCTGACAAGCGAGCGTCAGTACGGCTCGACGTTACGTCGTCAACGATAGACAAACGGCTGGACCACTCTTTACAGATGTCAGCGAGGCCCTTTAACGAATTCACGAGAAATCTGGACTCCGGACGCACCGAGACATCAGCTTCCATATCCAAGGATAGCTGGCCCATACTGACTAATTCTGAGCTTAGCGTGCGTGGGAGCCCTAGAGGCCTCCTTCGTGCTGGTCGTACCGTATCCTGGCGGTTTCCCGATCGCGTGGAGACATCGTTGATATCCTGGTGAGGTGGTAGAGCTTGATGCCCAGGTTTTCGAGCGGGGCCGTCGCGCAAATCTGTGTTTGATCTAGCTGATGATGGTTCTTCATGTTAGCGTGACTTAGTCAGCAAAACGCAGAGTAGCACGGGGACGTACAGGATCTCAGCATATCCTAAATGAGTACGAGATGAGAACGCAAGAGGCGAAGCGTGGGCGCCCTCAAGCAGAAATCAAAAGTGGTTTCCAGATGGCCCCAGTCATCACATTGGCCGTCATGCATATTCTCAGTCTTCGAAAGCGTTCTAGTGGAACAACGTGGTATGGAATCTAAAGACGTAGTATGGCGAGAGAGAGCAGGAGAAAGGTTTCAATTGAGTGTACAATCACAAACGTCTCTAAGGTATGGTACGTCTAACAATCCGACAACACATTACGCTAAGTCAATACAGAACGCAAAACCCCATTATTGAGCCTGAACCCCGTGATTGCTTTTCACTCAGGCTTCTCCGCTTCATTCGATGACCCATGCGGCGTGCCACTCGAGGCAGTCTTGCTGCTCGTCATTGGCGAGCTGGAACCCTTTCTACGACTTCTCTGGTCAAGATACTCCTTTCGTAGAGCCTCATTCCGCGCTCGCCGTCTATCAATAATGCGACTGCGGTTGTCCTCTTCCTCCTTGTCGGCAGGTACTCCTGCACGCAACGGGAAGGTTCGGGTGCCATTGACTGAGGCTGCTGAACCAGCAGGCCCGTCCGTTTGGTTTGAGGAGGGGTTTTGTGAAGCGGAGCTGGAGGCCGCGGAACCCGTCATTGTAGGAGGTGCTTCTTGCTGTAGAGCGTTTGAAGTAACGTCGGTCTGTCCGACGGGCTTGAGCATTGCGTTAGACTGGCCTACTTCGGTTGACCGTATATTCGTTTCACGTGAAGCATCTCGTTGAGGGGAAGGTAAGGTTTTGAGCGGCTCTCGGACATTCGCTCGGCCAGCATCCTTCAGAGGTGGTGTAGCATTTCTTACTTCGGTTCCTGCCGCTAGCAACAGTGCAGCCGCTTCTCTCCGTTCGACCTCCCTCGCTTGCGCCTCCCGTTCCCGCAGCTGACGTGCTTGGAGCTGTAATTGATGCTGTTGTAGCTGCAGAAGTCTGAGGCGTTCTTTCTCAGCAGCATGCTCATGCCGGATTCGAGTCTGGTCAGAGGGCGGAGCACGAGATACATCTACCTTTCGGGCGAAGTACTCATCCGCTCGAGAGAAGGTAGAATCAGGCAAACCCTTTTGTAGGCGATGTAAGAGGGCAGCGATGTAAGGAGTGCTGGTTTGGCGGGACGTTTGTGATAGCCTCATCAAGCGCATATTATCTAGAAGCCTGTCAAGGATGATCGATGATCAGTTTCTGCTGAGTTATAAACATAGCCGCCTCACGATAATGCTTCATGAATAGAAGACGGAGATAAGACGCCCTCAGGTTTCCAAGGAAGAGATCCGCAAGCGTTGCAGAGGGAGTAGGGCCCCAGAGGTCCGGTCTGGGAAAGCAAAGCTCAGTGTCTGCGTTCACATGTATGAGAGCATCCCACTCACCCTCCATGGTCCTTGTGCGTCGATACCGCAAACGCTGCAGCAGAGCATGGCGACAGACCTTTTAGAGTCCGCTTCGCGACTGTCGGAGCTCTTGTGAGCATCAGAGGGGATGTGACGATACACAGACTATAAGTAGCGAGTCAGTCGGAGTTCAGTGCAACGAAGTGTGCCGACAAGCTCACCGGGAGGATCGCTTGATGTGGAGGCGAATCTTTGACGACTCTGACGCCTTGACGTGTGCTACTTTGGAGACTGGAGTAGTCTGATGTCGGATACCTGACTGCTTGGCCAGCAGCGCCTCCTGTCATCGGTGGACGACCGATCGCCCTTGCATGTGTCGAGTATGTATCAGGGAGAGCAGCTTGCACACGAGGAGACGTGTAGCGAGCTAGCTTGCGAGGCCTCTCTGGGTCTTCATGCTCGCGCTGAGGCGTCTGATGATCGCGGGCATGGCTTTGAGGAGTGTATGGATGAGTGTCAGCAAAGCGCTGCTGTCTGTCGTAGTCTCGCATAGTCAACGACTTCATAGCGGTAGTGATGAATCTGAACGGGAGGAAGATACGATAAAGGCGTAGTAGATCTACGTAATTGGCTTGAGATCTCTAAGTCCAAACAGCTCGACGAAGCGCACAAACGGGTGATTTGGGTATCCCGCGAGGCGGTGTAGGAGCGGACTTGATGCGCAGGTTTGTGTCCGTACACATCAGCACCGCTGGAAGATCCCTTAGTCCAAAGAGGACAATGGGGCTACTATCAGTAGGCCGACTGGACGGGACTGTGCCATCTTCAATGAGAATCCTGGCCAATCTATGAGCTGACAGAAAGGTGTAAGCCAAGACTGGTCCATATCCAAAAGTACAAGTTAGCAATCCGGGTTAGGTGAAAGGCGCATATCGCATTCGATCCATATAAATCGTTGACAGTTCTGCGACAGCTAGCAAAGCGCTATAGCAAGCGTAAGCTACCCGTAAACTCCCCTTGCCAGCAGGTGCATCGGTCGAGCTCCATCCACAGACTCGACCATTTGAAACCAGAGCAAGTCGCACGGCGGCCATGACAGAGAGCGCATACGGTCCAGGACAGCAACCATTGAGCGATGTAGCACGGAAACTGGGCAACCTGCCGCTCTTCATGCGGGCGCTGCCCGAGGGAGAAGTCGACGAAGATTCAGCGCTTCAGATGGAAGCCTTGCAGAGCCTGCTGTACGATGGTGACGCCGAAGGTCAGAAAGTACTGCATCCCAAGTCGCATCAGCTAGCCCTAAAGTGGGTATGACCATCAGAAAGAGCACAGAACTTCAAGACCCAAGGCAACGATAATTTCAAGCTCAAGAAGTACAAGGAAGCGCTGAGCTTCTATACCCAAGGCCTAGGAGATCTTAGTCCTGAACTGCACGAAGAAACCAAACGCACACTGTGGTGTAACCGGGCTGCCTGCAACCTCGAACTAGGCAAGCGACATCATGGAAGATTCCGCGATACAAGGGCTGATAATCCAAGTCTTGTATCAGGCAACTATCGGGCATGTATACGGGACTGTGTCGCTGTCCTGACGCCATCTGAAGCCAAAGTTCCGGACGAAGATCTGGAGACACACAAAAAGACCAATCTCAAAGCACTGTTCCGGTGCAGTCGAGCCTTAATGAGTCTAGAAAGACTCGATGATGCAAGAGATGCATTAGACAAGTACGTGGAAGAGGGAGGAGCTGTAGATGCCGGCGTACAGAAGGTCAGGCAAACTATTTCAGAGAAGATACAGTATCGCGATAAAATCCGAGCAGAGCGCGCTGAGAGGGAGCGTAGGCAGCGTGGACATGACGAGGCATTCAGTCAAGCTATACATGTAGGTTCTGTCCCAAGGCGTCCGCAGAAGATCCTTACTTACGCTCACTATGTTACGTTTCCGCTAGACTTTGCAGCTAGCGCTACCCAAGAAGTGGACCCCAGCTTCTTCTAGAAAAGCATGTCCAGCCGAGATCACTCCCCCTCACTTCGACCCTGCTGCTATGCCTGCCTCTGCATCCTCCAAACTTCCCTTATCATCCACTGAATGGACCGCTCCTCCGCTAGCAACTCCCTTGATCTTCCCTATCTTCCTACTTCGCCCTCTTGCAACTCCTCCGACACGCGATCTCATCTTGACTTTCCACCAAGATGTCACGTTTGGCGACCAGCTGGATGCTTTCAATGCTCAAAATGCACATCAACAAAGAGATCGCACTGCGGAAGTAGTCTACGCAGTGACACAGAAAGGCAGGATCCTGAAGGTCGGCCGCAAGCTAACCTTGAAAAAGATAATCGAGGCAGCAGCGCAGAAAGTAGCGGACGGATCTATAGACGGCTTGGACCTTGTGGAAGGATGGTGCTTAGAGTTCTATATCGTTGCGAAGGGCCAGAGTGAGACAAGGTGGATAGCAGAACAAAAAGCGAGGATTAAAAATGCATAAATAGACAGCAGCTCCTGTTGAGCAAGCTAGTGGCCTGGCGACAACGCTTAATGAGACTCGTTATACACTTTCATGACTGAAGCTCCTTCTTCGGGCGTTAATTGACCCAGCTTGACTAGCTGCAGCATGTGTGATAATAACGCCTCGCCTGCCTTTGCTGAAGCTATCAGCTCTGCATATACTTTCACAAATTCGGTACAGAATGCCAAATTCTGTGATCGGACGCGCTGAGAGCGCGCGTCCAATATCCAGCGATTCCAGCACACATTGAACGACGCGGCTTTCTCATCGACATTCTGCAGTTGGGTCTAGTGGAACATAATCAGTGAGTGACAGTCAGTAGCACTGCGTACGCTGGCATACCTTCGCATAGGCTTGTAGCTCCCATGGCAGGAACTCGTCATCCGAGTCTGAAACGGTTTCATCCGGTACATAGGGAGTATGGCACTGTGCAAGACTATCAGCACTGCACTGTGAGGCATGGAGCTCACTTTACTTCGCTTCGAACGTAGACACGCGATTTCATTCGTGGCACTTTACTGTCAGGTCTTCGCTTGCGGAGTAATGCCGGAAACTGATAGATAGGTTTTGTGCTCTCAAATTTTGCCAATTTGGCTTGTTCCTGTTCTTTGAACTTGGTTGCTTGCACTAGCAGGGCCTCCCTGCGATTATTGGGCGGTGGGGGTGGTACATGCGGCTCGACAGGCTCCGGGCTGAACAAATTATTGAGTGGATCTCGTCCATACTCTTGCATTTGATCCTGGAATGGCGCATCTGCCAGACCGCCAGCGCGTCAGCAAGCCCGGCGGGTGACTCGCTAATTGAGCTTATCACTTACCGACCGGTGACAGCCCCCTGTCTTCGCGATGATGAGTTTCCTTTGGGCCAGCTTCCTCCTGATCAGAGACATCCTCCGAATCGTCATCGGAAGAGTCTTGACCGTTAAGTAGCTCCCCTCGTTTCAGCTTCTTGATCGTCCTCGTCAGCTGCTTATTCTGCTGAAGAAGCTGTTTCTTTTCTTGTTCTGATCTTCTCCGCTCAATCAGCTGCATTTCTCTTTCCTCTCGTATCTTGGCTCGGTCTGCGCGGAAACGCTCCGCATCGGTCTGGTATTGACGGGCTTCTGCAAGAGCTGCTGCATTTTCTTGCCTGATTCTGATGATCTCGTCCGTGTAAATAGTCCTTTCTTGCAGCTGCCGCGTGTTTGCAGCTAGCAGCTCGCGACGCTCGGCCTGTAGCTCTATGTTCTCTCTTTGCAGTCGAGGACTTTCTTCAACAAGTTTGGTATACTCATCCTTGAGTGCACGCAGGTGTGCGACTTCCTCTGTGAGCTTCTTCGACTGATCCTTCATGTCCAAGTGCGCTATCCGATAACGTTCATTTTGGGTTTCCAGCGAATCGCGAGCAGCTCGAACCTCCCGAACTTTCTTTTCGCATTCCTCTTCTGATCTCATTTGCGCGTCCCTTGCTTTTCGGAGCTTGGCATCATTAGTCTGGGCCTGTGCCTCAGCATATCGTATGATATCCCGCTGTTCTTTCGAAAGCCTGTCAATTTCCGCTAGGAGTCCGCTTTGAGCGGCATCAGGCGCCCCTGAATGGGTATGCCTGTTGACGTTGACAGCAAGCTTCTGCAAGCTTAGTTCCTGCTGAAGGCGCGTTATCTGATTCTCGTGCTGTTGATGCACAGCTTCAAGTTCCCTGCCGTGTTGTGCATAGATGCCCTCAATTTCGCGTTCCTTTTCGGCAAGTCTCTGATCGGCGCGAGACTTTCTGAGCTCCTCCTCCAGAGCGAGGATGCGATTGCGAGATTCGATGACAGTGGTATTCTGCTGTTCCTCGAAAGCCTGGACTCGAGCTGAGTGAGCTTTCTTTTCTCTGCTGAGCCTCTCCTCCCTTTCCTTCAGCGTATCTACCTGAGCTTTGCGGTGGTAATCTGAATCGCCTCGTGCAGCGAGCTTGAGTCTGTCATTTTCAGCCCCTAATTCAAATAGCGCCTGTTGTAGCTTGGAGTTTTGGCCTCGAATTTCGCTGAGCTGGTCGTTCATCTTGTTAAGGTCGTGATTGCCCTTCTCATTCTTGGACCGTACGGCGCGCTTCAGGTCGCTCAGCTGCCGCTCCAGCTCATCCCGCTGTTTCCGAATTCGACCATTGGCATCTCCCAGCTCATTGAAGGCTTCGTCACCTTTATTGCGAGCTTGCTTTTCCTGCAAAGGAGGCTTAGCTGAGATCGTAGGAGTGCCGTACAAATCATACCTTTTCGATCTGTTTGTCCTTTTTCTTCACTATGGCCTCGAGGCTTAGGATGCGTATCCGAAGGCTCTCAATGTCAGGAACAGCCGAGGTCTCCTCAGACATTCCATTATCTGCTGCGTAAGCGTACTGAGGTCTGCGAGCCTGCGTGGGCGAAGCTGGCAGACGCTCTTGTGCTTCAGCTTCCCGCTGCTTGCTGATGACGCGAGGACTAGAAGGACCATTTCTAGCCTTCGGAGATTGGTCTCTGCGCAAGACTAAAGTTTTACCGCTACTGTTGCCGTTTCGCGCCTCGAAATCGACGATCTGGCGCTTCTTTGACGGCGTAGGCGCAGCAGAAGGGCCAGGTGCATTGTCATATTCATGCGGAGGTTCCGTCTGGCGTCGGAAAGGTTGAGCGGATACCGTGATAACGTCGTCGTTGCTGCTGCTGCTTGCATTTCCATTGGCACTTTCACTAGCCTCGCTGGAGTCGCCTATTTCATGAACCAAGCGCGATTTGCCAGCTACAGATGCTCTTATTCGACGTGCTGGCGTTGGCTTGGAAGGATCCGACACACGCGCTTTGGCAGAAGACCTGCTACTGTTATTGGAGGATGAAGGTGCGGGCGAAGCTTCTTGGCCAGCGTTGCGGTCATCTAGTGATGAAGAATAGATGAGTAATGCGCAGAGGAAAGTCTATTTGTTATCACACCTCTCAGCTGTCTTCGGCTGGACGAGCTCGAATCGCTTCTCTTTCGTTTATGAGGCCTTGACGATACATCAGAGCCATCCACAGCAGATCCTCTTCCTTGATTACTGTTCTCAGCATTTCCGTAGTCGCTCTGGCGCCCAGTCGATTTCCTGGCGCGTTCAGGCTTTCGCGAATCTTCCTGAGTCGCCCTTTTCGCAGGTGCAGCAGTCGCTGAAACGTAGACGCCAGAAGACGAGCTGCTGTCGCTGTCACTACCCTCCCGATTGGACGTGGCTTGGGAGCGAGCCATTCAGCATGTGAGTTGTAAGTCAAACATGTGCATGTTTCGACAATGCAAAAAGCAACTAGTCTTCTGAGTTTAGATAACACGAGATGCATTGCAGCAATTGCATATTGATTCTAGTCATAACAATTTCTGCCCCGTATACACCCAACAATGACAGACAGACATCACGACGATAGGCAGAGGGATGACAAACGAAAGGGAAAATACTTTGATGAACTTTTACAGACCTGCTCTATTGCACACCTAGACACAGCGTCTATGCTGCAACGCCGGTGACGAGCTCACTTGACTTTGCGACTGGCCCGTCCCAGAATTGGCGGAGCTTGAAGCTGCCTGCAACTGGAAGTGCAGATCCTTTTTGCTTCATGACATATGAATCAATCGCAGCTGCGGCGCCTCGACCTTCGTTGATACCCCAGACAATGAGAGATTGGCCACGGCGGCAGTCTCCGGCAGCAAAGACACCATCGACGGATGTGGTGTAGCGTTGAGCAACGCTTGGCCCGACAGTCTTGATGTTGGAGCGGCCATCCTGCTCAAGACCCGCCTGCTTGAGGGCGGCATCCTCAGGTCCCAAGAAACCGAGAGCTAGGAGGCAGAGCTGAGCAGGAATGAACTTCTCGCTTCCCTTAACTTGAGCCATCTTCCAGTTGCCAGCATGATCTTTGGTCCATTCGACCTGAACGGTATTCAGACCCTTGAGATTTCCTTCGCCATCAGATACGAACTCGGTAGTGGAGATGGAGTAAAGCCGGGGGTCCTTTCCAAAGTGCTCCTTGACTTCTGTGTGACCATAATCGGTACGGAAGACACGAGGCCACTGAGGCCAAGGATTGTCTGCAGCTCGTGCCTCAGGAGGAGTAGGGAGGAGCTCGAGGTTGACGACAGAGCGTGCTCCATGACGAACAGATGTACCGATGCAGTCGTTACCGGTATCTCCACCTCCAATGACCACTACATCCTTGCCCTTGGCGGAGATGAAATTGCCGTTCTCTAGACCACTGTCTAGCAGGGACTTGGTGTTTGCAGTCAGGAATTCCATAGCGAAGTGGATACCGTTGAGATCTCTGTTGGCCATCTTCAGATCACGGGGCCAGGTGGCACCCGTAGCGAATAGGACAGCATCGTTCTCGGATCGGAGCTTCTCGTAGGTATACTTGGGGTCCTTTCCTACATTTGCGCCGGTGATCATCTTGACACCTTCAGCTGCCATCAAATCCCATCGTCTTTGCACGACCTTCTCCTTGTCGAGCTTCATGTTGGGGATTCCATACATGAGGAGACCGCCAATGCGGTCCATGCGCTCGTAAACAGTGACTGAATGTCCTGCTTTGTTGAGCTGATCAGCAGCAGACATACCAGCTGGTCCACTACCGACGATAGCGATCTTCTTGCCAGTACGGGTTTGAGGCGGCTTGGGTGCCATCCAGCCCTCTTCGAAGCCTTTGTCGATGATAGCACACTCAATAGACTTGATTCCTACTGGTGCTTCATTGATACCAAGCGTGCAAGCCCCTTCACAAGGCGCGGGCTTAAAATCGATCAAAAAGTCAAATCAGCCCTCCATAACGTGTGAACAGCACAAGGAACGCGTAGTACTCACACACACTCTGCCCGTGAACTCCGGCTGCCGAAAAAAGGTTAGTCTTCCTATGGAACTCCGAGGCGGTTGTACTTACGAAGTTGTTGGTCTTATTGAGACGGTCGAGAGCATCTTTCCATTGATTCTTGAAGACGAGATCATTCCACTGTTGAATCTGTGAGCAAAGAGCCTCCCGCCAATGAATCCAATATTTACCTTCGGGATCAAGTTAGAAATCGGGCATCCTGAGTCGGCCTGGCAGAAGGGTACACCGCAATCCTGGCATCGAGCAGCTTGTACTTGCAGCTCCTGCTTGGTCAATCTCGAGGAAAGCTCGTTCCAGTCCTTGGTTCGGGTCTTTGTCTCGCGGTATGGCTCCGTGAGACGCTTGTACTTCATGAACCCGCGGACTTTGTCGAGAGGAGCAGCCATCTTCTTCTTGGTGGTCTCGCCATCTACCATCGAGTCTTCGAGATCTACGACAGGCGGCTCCGGCTTAACAGGTTTGGCTGCAGGAATTTCTTGCACGCCTTGAGCTGGCTTCTTAGCCTTGTCTTCTTCGGGAGCGTATCCGTCAGAAGAGATGTCAAAGCCATTGAGCTTGCTGCGTTTGGCTTTTGCTGCTTCGCCAGCCTTCTTCTCGAGGACCGCCTTGTAGTCGGTGGGCATCACACGAACGAAACGTGGTATGTAAGAGTTGAAGTCTTGGAGTATGCGTGCGGCGATCTCAGATCCGGTGTAATGCTTGTGAGATTCAACTGGAATCATGTTAGGCAATTTTGTTTAATGGAGGAAGAGAAGGACTCACTCATTCCGCGGACGGCAGCGATCTCATGAGGATCCTCAACAGGACCGAGCTCTACACTCTCTTGGTTGCATCGACCTGCAAAGTCTCTTGCGATGTCCAGAACGTATGCGATACCACCACTCATACCGGCAGCGAAGTTTCGGCCGGTTGAACCAAGAACGAGAACACGACCTCCAGTCATGTACTCGCATCCGTGGTCACCAACACCTTCAACGACGGAGTAGACACCCGAGTTTCGGACGGCGAAACGCTCTGCAGCCACACCTCTGAAGTAGGCTTCTCCGGAAGTGGCACCGTACAAGCAGACGTTTCCAATGATGATGTTCTCTTCCGACTTGAAAGAAGACACCTTGGGTGGGTAGACAATCAATCGTCCTCCGGAAAGACCTTTACCGACGTAGTCGTTGGCATCGCCTTCGAGTTCGATGGTGATACCCGGGCAGATGAATGCACCAAGCGATTGACCAGCTGAACCACGCATGTTGATATGGATGGTGTCCTTTGGAAGGCCGGCTTCACCATACTTCTTGGAAACCTTGTTGGACAAGGTAGCGCCCAGTGCTCTGTCGGTGTTTACTACATCGCACTCAATCTTGACGGGGAAACCCTTGGCAATAGCAAGCTCTGCCTCGTCGATGAATTTATTGTCCAATCGGACATATAGTCGATGATCTTGCTGCCGGACTTTGTAAGTAGCTGCACCTGGACGCATTTTCCATGCCGGTTTGAGAATGGAAGTAAGGTCAAGATGCTTGGTCTTTGCGTTCCTAAGCTTGTCGTCTACTCTAAGATACTCGGAGTGGCCGACCATTTCGTTGATCGTTCGGAAACCTAGCTTTGCCATGATGCCACGCAGCTCTTCAGCAACCTTGAGCAAAAATTAAGTCAGCTAGTCTCTCGTACTCGATGAAATGACTACGTACGTAGTAGAAGAAGTTGATGACCTGTTCAGGCTGTCCTTGGAACTGTAAACACCAAATTTCAGTAAATATACCCTCTGTAAAGCCATTAAAACTAGCCTTCGCCCGGAGTTCCGGATCTTGTGTCGCAATGCCGACCGGGCAGGTGTTTAAATGACATTTTCTCATCATGATGCAGCCCATGGCGATCAGTGGAGTCGTCGCAAAACCCCACTCTTCGGCTCCGAGGAGACAGGCTAGAGCAACATCTCTTCCTGTTCTGATATTACCATCGGTTTGAACAGTGACTCTTCCACGTAGATCATTGAGGACTAGAGTCTGATGGGTTTCGGCCAGACCTAGTTCCCAGGGAAGACCTGCATACTTGATGCCTGTCCATCGGGACGCTCCAGTACCTCCATCATGTCCAGATATGAGTACATGGTCTGCCTTGGCCTTCGCAACACCAGAAGCTACGATGCCGACTCCGACTTCGGAGACGAGCTTAACAGAAATACGGGCTCGGGGATTGGAGCACTTGAGATCGTAGATGAGTTGCTTGAGATCCTCAATAGAGTAGATATCGTGATGAGGAGGAGGAGAAATGAGTCCAACACCTGGAGTCGAGTGGCGGGTCCTGCCGATGGATTCTGACACTTTGTGACCAGGCAGCTCACCACCCTCACCGGGCTTGGCACCCTGAGCCATCTTGATTTGGAGCTCATCGGCATCTGTAAGGTAGTTTGCTGTGACTCCGAATCGTCCAGAAGCAATCTGCTTGATACTGGATCGCATCGAATCACCGTTGGGCAAGATGTCAGATCGCTCTGCATCTTCACCACCTTCTCCAGTATTAGACTTTCCACCTAGTCTATTCATTGCAACAGCTAGCGTGGAGTGAGCCTCCATGGAAATGGAACCGTAAGACATGGCTCCTGTGCAGAATCGCTTGACAATTTCATGCCATGGTTCAACTTGATCGATCGAGATGGCCGTAGCAGCATCAAAGTCGAAGTCAAGAAGGCCTCGAAGCGCGACTTCCTTAATTGAGGCTCGGGCGTTGCCAGAGTAGGTATCGTAGGCCTTCTGGTTCTTATTACGGACGGCGTCCTGGAGATTGGCAATACTGGAAGGGTCGTTGACGTGAGCTTCACCTCCGTCTCTCCAGTGGTATTCACCGGTCTCGGGCAGGCCAGGAGGAAGCTGAACATCTCTGCTTGGGAAGCCACGCTCGTGGTATTCGAAAGCATCCATGGCAAGAAGCTCGAAGGTAGCACCTTGAACTCGAGAAGCTGTACCGACGAAGCATCGGTCGATGACAGTCTTGTGCAGACCAAGCGCTTCGAAGATCTGGGCTCCTTTGTAGGAAGCTAAGGTTGAGATACCCATCTTGGACATGACCTTCAGAATACCGTTGTCGGTACCGTGTTGGTAATTCTCGATGACTTGCTTGGTAGTCATCTCCTTCTTGAGGAGACCCTCTCTGTGCATCTTGAGCATAGACTCCATGATGAGATAAGGGCAGATACCGTCTGCTCCGTATCCTACGAGCACACACATGTGATGTACTTCTCTGGCCTCGCCAGTCTCGACGAGAAGAGCGATTCTGCTTCTTTGCTTTGTGCCGATCAAATGATGGTGAACGGCACCGGTGGCAGCAAGAGCTGAAATTGGAATTCTTGAAGCGGTGACATTTCTATCGGAGAGAATGACAACTCTGACTTTGTCTTCTACAGCCTTGCTTGCCTCCTGGCAGACACGGGCGATCGCAGCCTCGTATCCCTCTAGACCTTCGCTCTTGTCGAAAGTGATGTCGATAGTGCGAGATGGCCATGTGGGATAGACATCATCGAGACGCTTCAAAGCATTGATCTGCTCGATGCTGAGGACGGGAGAGGGAAGAAGCAGTCTTCGGCACTGCTTTGGCTCTCGCTCCAGTAAGTTTCCTTCAGCTCCGACTACACACTCGAGAGACATGACGATGGACTCTCTGATAGGATCGATGGGAGGATTAGTGACCTGGGCGAAGAGCTGTCTGAAGTAATCGTAGATAAGACGAGGCTGCGTGGTCATGCACGCCAAAGCAGTGTCGTTACCCATAGAACCGAGAGCTACAATGGCCGTCAGCTTTTAAACATCAACACAGTACAAAGCGCTACTTACCCTCCTTGCCATCGGTGATCATTGGTTTCATAAGAAGATCCATCTGCTCGAATGAGTATCCGAAAGCAAGCATCCTTGGATCGGTAGAAAGAGTAGTGTCATCAAGATGGACATCAAGATCGGCACCCTTCTTGCGCTCGTTCTCCATGATGACGGGAAGCTTGAGCATCTGGGCTTCGTACCAATCTTTGAAAGGCTTTCTCCTGGCAGAAGTCATCTTGAGCTCCTTGTCATCTACGATTCTGCCTTCGACTGTGTCGACAAGCAACATCTTTCCTGGCTGAAGCCGTCCCTTTCGAGTGATCTTCTCAGGAGGAACGTAGATAGTTCCGACTTCAGAAGCGCAGATCATGATGTTATCGGTGGTAGTGATCCATCTGCATGGTCTGAGACCGTTTCTGTCCAAATTGGCACCGCAGTATCTGCCGTCTGCGAAAGTGAAAAGAGCGGGACCATCCCAAGGCTCCATAAGACAGGCAGCCCACTGGTAGAAAGCGACCTTCTCTGGCTCCATATCCTTGTTGTCTTGCCAAGCTTCGGGAATCATCATCATGACTGCCTCTGGGAGAGTCACGATGTTGTTGACTACCAACAGCTCAAGAACGTTATCGAAAGCTGCAGAGTCGGATCCACCAGACTCGACGATAGGGTAGAGCATGTCGAGCTCGTCACCGAAGAGCTCAGACTTCAGGTTGCCTTCACGAGCTCTCATCCAGTTCTTGTTGCCTCGCACGGTGTTGATTTCACCGTTGTGAGCCGCCCATCTCATAGGCTGAGCTCTGTCCCAGGAAGGGAAGGTGTTTGTAGAGAAACGAGAGTGAACGAGACAGAAGTGAGAAGAGAAGCGAGCGTGGTTGAGATCGTGGAAATAATTATAAACCTGAATAGGTGCGAGTTGTCCCTTGTAGACAATGACTTTTGGGGAGAGAGAGCAGATGTAGAACCATTTGGCGAGGGTAATGGTGTGGGTAGCATGCTTGCGGAGAACATAGAGCTGACGGTTGAAGAAGCCTTCGTCGAAAGCCTTGTCGGTCTGCTGTGGCTGAGTACCCAATCCGTAATGGTCCTTCAAGACTACTACTGGCTGAAGGATCTCGGGCTCTCGAGAGAGCGCAGCAGGTCCGAGAATGGAGTTGTCCTTTGGTACTTCTCTCCAGCCGAGGACTCGAAGGCTCAGCTCATCGGCAATTCGCGAGAAGATTCCCTTGTGCTCCTCAAGTGTCGCAGCATCGTGAGGCTTGAAGAAGAGATTTCCGATAGCGTACTGGCCAAGGGGTGGAAGACCGATATCCAAGTCTCGGTCGATTTCCTGAGGGATTCGAATTTTTGTTAGAAGGCTAGATAAGCAAATATGAACTCAAGTAGCATACCTTGCGGAAGAAGGTATCGGGCATTCCAACCATAACACTGCGAACAGAATAAGTATGCGGACCATATTTGTGGCGGGAAAAGACAGCTTACCCAGCTCCATCACCATCGCGGGAGTCCTGTACGAAGCTGGTTAGTGTGCTTTCGTCACCAAAATGTATATTGACCTACTGCGCCGACTGCACCTCTGTGGGTCATGTTGCATAGAAGAGATTTGGCATCGGAGACTATTCTTCAAGTGTTAGAGAGTCCAGGCAGCGGAAGAGACGTTCTACATACCAATCTTGTGTGCAGGTTGTCCTTGAATGTGGCAGACCTGGATTCTAGCACTCAGCAGAAGCCCGATGGAGGCGCATGAAATTCCGTACAAAGCCGACACCACACCCATCTGAAGGACGAGGGAGACGAGTCAGAGACTGTCCTACTTGTACTGTGTGTATATACGCTTACCTTTTTCGTTTTCTGGGTCGTATAGACCCTGTGTAGCGGGGAGCGATCCAGCCCATGAAGAAAGGTCTCTTTCGACGCCGTCTGCAGACGGGTTGCTCCAGTAAGCTAGATCTTCTTCATCCTCGTCATCTTCGCTGTTGAACTCGAAGGAGGAGGCTGCCGATGTCGAGGCTTCTGGCGATGAAGACCGCTCTGAACCTGCGTGAAAACGGACGGCTCTTTTGCGGGCTGCAGCAGGAGCTGCTTTGCTTTCTTCGGTGTTGTTGTTATCTACTGCATACTGTGTGAACAATCCTGGGTGCATCGTATGCCTGGTGCGATGCTTCTTCTTTGTTCTTGGAGTAGGCAGAAGTCGGAAAGCGAAAAAGAAGAAGTTCTGATTAGCCACGCCCGCTTGCAATGCGCCCGCTAATGCCAGCTCTCTGTTTCGCTAGCCTTCCCCGCGTTGGTGGAGTATTTTGCCGGCAGCAAGTTGCGATAATCGCGGGGGCAAGTCAACAGAAAAGCGGGCAGACCACCGGACGACAAGGGTATGCATTGAAGCAGCAAGATGAGCTGTAATACCTAATTCTACACCCTCCTGAACAAGGTATATCGGGTCTCCTAAGCTGCAAACAGGATTCAGAAGCCAAAGGAAGAATCGACGGGTCCTTATCATCCGAGATTCAGTGGCTGTCGATACTGGACCTGTAGCATGCATCAGCGCGGTGCAGCGTGCAGCAATGCTCGTCTAAAGATTACTGCTGCAACTGGCCGTGAAGGAATATCGCAGAGCTTCGACGATTTCCAAAGTGGATTTTGCAGCACGTTCCGGCCAACTGATAAGCTCACCAGGACCGAGAAGAAGCCTCGATCAGCCAACGAAGTCAATCAAGCTCACTTTCAGGCATTCTTCCATCACATGAGATACGCCTTGACACCCATCGAGGTGCACAAACAAGGCGGGTGTTCCCGGAAGGGCGTAGATGCGTCTCCTGACCTCTGTGCAGGCGAGTATCGCATTGTCTACCAGAGGCGAGCTTCGCTTTAATACGAACGCCGAGCGCTGCCCAGTAGGACCTGCTGTTTATTAGCTTGAAACGGTACTCGAGTGCAGGATAGCCGTGAGAACGTCTTGTCGCGCTACCCAAGGGGCTGGCTGGGCGAGACTGAGACGTGACGGTCGAGCTGATCAGGGAAGCATGATACTGGATGTGTGATGACATCGGCACGTCCTGAGCACCAGAGAAACCTGAGTTGGGAGCTGAGCGCCTCCACCAGTTGAGTACCGCCCATCAGCAGAGGATCGACGTAGAAAGCCAACAGAGACGAGATGACATTGCTGAATAGGTACTGGATAGCTTGCTGTCCCAGTAGGGCATTCAGGATCCCACTTATTCGCTAAGGACGGACATTGTTGTATGCAGCTTCTTCAGCCTCGGAGAATTACGTCCAATGCAGTGCATTCTTGTGTTCTGCGAACGGCCAAGTACGAAGAGTCAGAACTGAACGGGCGGACCCGTTCCTCGTCTCAGGGTCGATTTTATCTCTCCTCCTCCTTCTCCTCTTCTCATTACGATGTCGGTTCTATTGAAGATCGCAAGCAGCTCATTTACGATCTCAAGTGCTCCAATCCTCGAGCCCGTATTTCTGTCAAGCTCGTCTCTGAGGTTGGTGTCGGCCTAGTAGTTTCTGGTGCAGCGAAGGCCAATGCAGAGCATTGTACTCATTCAAAGACAAGACAGAGGTACTGGAGCGTCTCGATTTGTACTTCTAAGATTAACCTTGCGCCTTCGGGTTTGTCGAGATTCTTTCGCCAAATCTTGCGAAACCAAAGGGTTGCTGAACACACTTCCATCATGCCCATGCAGAGTTATATCGTAGTATATGTCTAGCTTAGTTTGCGTGAGAGCCAAGATTTGTGTATTCTTGCAAGATCAGGCCTGCTGTAAACAGCGTTGCCCACACGTAAGAACAGGAGAGTGAGACACGTGGACATAGCTGTATAAGATGTGCTGATATCATACTGAGGGTTCCGCGAAACGGCAGGAATTCTTGTCGATACTTCGGGCGCAGTGCCCGGAGGCCCCTTTGCTTCGTTCGCACCGTCAACTCCTTGCGAATTCTCAGGCCATCAACCAGCTCATCAGCGCTTTCAAGATGGCTCTCAACCCAGAATGTACGCAGACGCCAGCCAGATGTTGGGCGGTAGACCTCAGGAGACGTGGCTGATGCGTGCGTGCGCCGTTGCCTTTACTTGGGAAACGCAGACGACTACCTCTTCAAGCTGCTGCTCATTGGAGACTCTGGCACTGGAAAGTCTTGCTTGCTTCTGCGGTAAGTCTGGCCTGTAAGGTCGTTGAATGAGGGCAGCGCTGAAGAGGCCATGCCAGGTTCGCCGACGATTCCTACTCAGAATGTGCGGATCTAGCAGCTACAGCGCGTATAACATGCTATACTTACGTTCAAGATACCTTATACAGCCTACGTATCGACTATTGGCGTCGATTGTGCGTGTCTAGACAGCCTGAAATCCTCAGATCAGCCCTGACTTCTGTTCGCAATACACAGTCAAGATCCGCACGCTAGAGCTTGAAGGAAAGACTGTCAAGCTACAGATCTGGGACACGGCAGGCCAGGAGCGTTTCAGAACAATTACTTCGTCCTACTATCGCGGTGCGCATGGTATCATTGTCGTGTACGATGTAACAGACCAGGTAGGCCAGCAGACATTAAATACAGTCCCGACAAGCATCTAACGTTGGTCACAAAGGACACATTCGCAAATGTCAAGACTTGGCTCGGCGAAATTGAGCGATACGCTGTCGAGGGTGTCAACCGTCTCTTGGTCGGAAACAAGAGCGATTTGACAGACAAGAAGGCTGTCGAGTACAATGTAGCGAAAGAGTTTGCAGACTCGCAAGGCATTGTACGTGCACGGAGCTCGTTGCGAAACCGTTAGCTGATTGAGCGTACTTTCCAGCCTTTCCTCGAGACTTCAGCTAAGAACGCCTCGAATGTCGAACAAGCTTTCATTACTATGGCTACGCAGATCAAGGAGAGGATGGCAGCTTCTATGCCTTCAGCCGGAGCAGCAGGCAAGACCGTCAAGGTCGGCGAAGGAAAGAGTGTCGAGCAACAGAACGCAGGAGGATGCTGTTAAGCAGCGTATCATTTTCGCCTATATCCTCGCTACCCGAGCTCCCTCTCTCTTCCTTCCTCCACGAGACAGTCTACGACACACTTCAGAACCGCCCTTTTCTGGCAGATTCGGTTTCGTTGCTTGATTAGGTTGTTCCTGACAAGATTGTAAAGGTGCTGTGTATCTTATCGGACTGGTAGCCTATTATCGCCTCTGTATGCACAGCGCTTCCATGAACTCAGGATTCTCTCATTTGCATACCACGATCTTTCAAGGTAGCTATCTCGTTCCAAGAGTGATTTGCGAACAGCGCGGTATAATTTCGAAACAATCTGATGTTCCTGCGACTTGGCCTCTTTGCAGCATCGCAATTTGACGTCGACAGCAATGCGATGCCTTTGCCATGGCCGCTGTCTGCACCATGGCCATCCCTGTCTATTCCTACTGGATTCTCATTTGCCAGCCTGCACGATACGCGACATTGGCAGCGACGGCTCTTACGCTACGTGATCCGGCGAACCTTAGGCGGGATCTTGCAACTTCCCGAAGAGAGCATCGACGAGCATACACATCTGGATGCTGATCTGGGTAGTGGAAATGTCCAGCTGAAGAACGTCAAGCTTGATGCGACGGCAAGTCCGTCTGAAATAGAAGGGCGCCAAATACGCCTGACATTTGTTCGCATAATCTCAGGCTATCAATGCTCAGCTGGCAACCCACATAGATAACGCAGGACTACCTCTACAAATCGTACTCCTCGACGGATCTATTGGGACAGTGCAGCTTCTCTTGGGAAACAAGACAGATGACGATACTCCGGCAAGACCGCTCACCGCGACAGAGCGTCTATTCACGGCTCCTATACAGCTCAACATAAGTGAAGCAGTCTTGGAGCTGCGAGTACGCGTTCTTGCATCCCCTACGCAGCCAGCTTCCGAATCACTTCCCAATGTAGATTTGGGTGCCAGCATAGCCAATGTCGCAGAGGGGTACTTAAGTGAGACCTCACAGCAACAAACCCTGGAAGATGAAGGTGTGGATGATCCTTTCGCCTTACCTGGAGCCTTCGATAGACCTTCTGGGCTAGACAAGCCGCTACGCAAGGATCAAGAGCAAGTCGGGATGGTCGCAGCTATTATCGAGCGCATCCTTGCAAGACTACAGCTATCAATCCAGGATCTGCGACTGCGGGTGCATCTGGCATCCTCAGATGGGCAAGATCTGGCGGTCTTGGAATTCAGACTGGAAAAGGCCGAAAGCCAGACTATAGTTCAGCAAGGAGAGAAGGCCACCTCCTTCGTTCGAATACTCTCTGCGACCGATCCCAGCATCTGGTTTCGCGAGAGTACGCAAGCCGGCGAGGGTCCTTTACAAGCTGAGGTCGACTCGGGTAGCCCTGATGGTAGTATATCAGATGATATGGCTATGAGCATGGCCATTGCGGACCTGCGGACGTCGCAAATCCCCGAGCGTAAAGCCATGGACACCTCGATGGAAGCCAGTCGCTCTTTATACTACTCGATGACATTTAATGATCAAGAGGGCACCACTCTGGGTTTGAAGTCATCAGCAACCGACGAGTCTTCGCCAGCGATTACGCAGGCAGAGACTAGGCAAAGTCAGTTGTCAGATGCCTGGATACAGCTCTTCGGAAGCTTTCCTACAGAGCTTGTAGCCGAGGTCACGGCACGCCTCACTGCGTCTTCGGGTCACGACTCTGGATCATCACGTCTCGAAGTCATTGCACCTCGCCTAGGCTTCCTGCTAACACCTCCCGCGATCTCGGCCCTATCTAGATTTGTGAACAGCCTGCCTTCACGTGCGACATCGGCACATACAGACCAAGCCATATCCCAAGCGGATCCTGCGAATCTCCTGCTATATACTCGGATGTCTGGAATACAGGTCTTTGCACCGCTATCGGCAGCAGAAGGAGCTCCTTCTCTCAAACTCCTTATGGCTTCCGGTCCTCCGCCGAAAGCAGTACTGCATCTTTCGCTGAACGAGATTGAGGGAGCTTACCGCCTTCCATCGGCGGAAGGGAAGATAGCCTTGAAGCGGTACTGCCTAGCTCTCGAACGTCCCTCCTCTTTCCATCCCTTCATCATGCCAGATCCTGGGCTGGCGTGGGCATACTCAGCGGCCAGCTTAAATCACGGCGATTCCGTGTCCTCCAGCGGTGATTGGCAGGAAGCGATACCTCAGCCTTCACGGCCCGAAGAGTGGCGAGTCGCAGTGCCTATCAATGCGTCGAGTCTGACCTCGCAAAGCAAGACTCCTGTTCTTGGCAATTCTCTGGCTGTCCGAATATCTGGCGATGCGTGCAAATTAACGCTACAGCCTGTACATATCTGGGCAGATTCGCGTCTCTTGGAAGAAATCCACGGGGCCCTGATGCAATACTACAGTGCAATAGTACCGGAAGAGAAGGTTGCCGACAGCCTCTCCGCAGATGACAGCGATGCAGGCCGTTCTTTTGCTATTACACTAGATACGGCTTGCCTGCGACTCGATCTGAGAGCCAGCAATCCGACTACGCATACACTGCGAGCAGGCATCTTCAGCCTAGATCTTCACGATTTATCGATCACGCAACCTATCAATACACATACTCATACGCCGCCGAAAGCCAGATTCGATCAGGACATACGCTCCAGCCAGATCGCCGGAGTTGCCTGTCAATCGATGTTTGCTTTTGTCGCATTATCCAAGCCTGAAAAGCATGGAGCAATGTGTTTCCTGGCGGCAAGATCCTCATCGTCCGCCATACTCACTCTCCAAGCGTTGCAGATTTCAGATGGACCCGGCGCGACACGGCGCATTAGGATCATCGTCCCGACAGTCGGTGCTTTCGTCGACAAGAATGTTAATGATTCACTTCAATACCTGGCGGATGATCTCACGCAAACATTATTGCGGATAGTAAAGACTGCAGAAAGTACAGCACAAGAACTTCCCGCGACCATACCTGCCTCGCCCAAACAGCGGAGTAAGCAAGCCTTTAGTCATGTCTCCACTGTTTCTTCCTCGTCTAGAAGCAGTGATGGCACTCCAAACAGCGGAACTCCGATCGGAGGTGTTGACGTTTCCGTTCTCCAGGGTAAGCACAGTAGGTTTGCACGATGCGATCTCCTAACGCATTCCTGCAGCTCAGGTCAGGCTTAGTGCGCGAAACGGATCGGTGAAAAATTTGGAAGTCGTCCTGACTGCAAAGGACGTGGTTGCTCGAGCAGAGCTGCGTCATAATGGCAATGTAAGCTAGCCTGTTGAGATCTACTACTGGCCAGCTGACGTGGTAAAGCAGGATGACCTTGTCATTGACATCTCGAGCGATTCAGCATCGTGCAACAAAACGGAGGGTGACTCGATACAAGCATGTCTCCTGCGCAAACTCGCTCAGTCTACATTACCGATCTTCAAAGTGCGCCTTGACTCGTCGGTGGATGCACAGACGCAAGCCAAACGTTCGCGGATCCGTGTGATAGCCAACTCTTTTCTATTCAATCTTTCACCGAACCTGGGTTGGGCGACACAGCTTGCCGCCACTTTCAAAGCGCCTGCAGACGTCTTCACAGACGTTGTGCCTAACGATAGCACCAAGATAGAGGTCACTGTAAACGAGAGCATCATACGCTTGCTACCGCTACAGGGCCATTCCGCATTAGCATTCAATTTAGGCCAGTTGCGGTACAAGGCACAGCTACTCCGGGACGAGGCTACGTTCAAGAGTCACGCGGCAATGCACGAACTCGAAATATGGATAGCCGATCATGCTGTCTCGGGCAGTGAGGGCATCCACCCCTTCAAGGTAGATAGGCCCTCACATAGCCCACGATAGTGGCTGAACACATCTTCTGCTGCAGTCTCTGGGCTACGCGCGACTAGGCGCGCTTAAGTATGCCGAATGTCAACTTGTCCACAATCCTAGCCCAGCAACGAAGCTTGACATCGTCGCAAAGCATATCACCGGACGGATTGAAGCTTGTCCCGATACTCTGCTGGCTTTAGGTCAACTATTACAGGGTATTGTACCAGAGGAAGACACTTCACTTCGAACTCCGCAAAGTGCGCCTCTCGCAGATCTGTCGGGCTCTATATATCTGCCAAGACAGACTTCAGGGCGCGATGCGTCCAAACCTTCGAAGAGCGCCCCGCACCGACAGACCGCCCCACAGGCAGACAGGATTACGCTTACTTCGATAGGGCACGGCAAAATTGCATTCGAGGAAGCTTGGTTCGCGCACAAGCAGGCTGTAACCCAAGAGAAGCAAACTCCGTTCTCTATACGCTTTCGAATACAAGATACTGACATCAGCATATGCTTGTACGAGGGATACGATTTCGAGAGAAGTCGCAAGTTTATAAAGGATACCGTCAAAGCCACGCGAAAGAAGTTGGAAAAGATACGGCAGCTTCTAGCCGAGGGACAGGTGCCCGATGAGACTGTAGAGGAGGCAGCTGAGTCCCTGCTACAGTCTGTTTTCCTCCCGCCTTCCAAGGCAAGCGGTGCGGAAGGGGACGATTTGGATACTTTTGAGAGGATAGCTGCTTTCGATGACGAACTGGACAGAGATGATGTGACGACATATAGCTGGGAGACTGTCCAGCAGAGATCGAACATGCGTCGCACTTTCTCTAATGGCTCAGCCAAGCAGACAGGGCAAAGACTCCGTAGATTGCGGAGGCCGAAGACATCTGCCCTCGACATTAATTTGACTGGTCTAACATCCACTCTCAATCTATATGGCGATGGTTCGGTGCTGGCTTCTCGAATAAGTCTCGAGATTCACGAGCTCGGTATCGTTGATCACCTACGAACGAGCTCTTGGAACAAATTCCTGACAGAACTTCGACCAAGGGACGGAGGCATTCTCCGTCCAACCGCTTCACCGATGGTGAAAGTGCAGCTTAGCATGGTGAAAAACGTTGAAGCGCCAAAGCAACAGGAAGCAAATCTTAAAATCAAAGTGTGTCCTTTGCGTCTGCATATCGATCAAGATGCTCTAGACTTCCTGAAAGCCTTCGCTGCTTTCAAGATGGACACGACGGTGTCCGCTGTCGCATCGATACAAGGAGCTTCTGCTTCGGCAGCTTCTGAAGCGAAAGATAACGGTGGTTTCGTACAAAGAGTGGAGATCTTCCCCATCAAAATCAAGCTGGATTACAAGCCGAAACGTGTCGATTACCAGGCATTAAGACAGGGTCGCACAATCGAGCTCATGAATTTCTTCTCATTCGAAGCAAGTGAGATGGTATTACGGCATCTTGTTCTCAATGGTGTGCCATCGTGGGCAAAGGTCGGCGACTTGCTACAGGATATCTGGACTCCGGATGTGAAAGCCAATCAATTAGCAGACTTCCTCGCAGGCATAAATCCCGTCAGGAGCGTCGTCAATGTGGGAAGTGGAGTAGCAGATCTTGTCTTGCTACCTGTGCAGCAGTATAAGAAGGACGGCAGACTTGTTCGAGGTGTACAGCGTGGAAGCAAGAGTTTCGCAAAGACGACGGCGCTGGAAGCCATTAAGCTGGGAGCTAGAATGGCTACGGGTACTCAGGTCATTCTGGAGCATGCTGAGCGCGTACTGGGTGGCAGACCTCCGCAAGGTGGCTCGCCTGTGACCACGCCTTCTCATCAGGAATTGTTCCTAGAAGATATGGAGGAAGAGGACGAACTTACGCCTGATACTACGGAGAATCTCAGTAGGTTCTCTAAGCAGCCGACGGACGTCAGAGAAGGCATTCAAACTGCATACAAAAGCCTTAGCGGGAATATGAGAACGGCAGCCGAGACTATCTTGGCTGTTCCTATGGAGGTGTACGAGCACTCGGATGAGGTGAGCTTCCTCATATGCATCATTGCAAAGATGCTGATTACGGTCTCAGGGTCCCGCAAGAGCGGTCGTCAGGGCTGTCCCTATCGCTGTGTTACGGCCTATGATTGGCGCATCGGAAGCTGTTTCAAAGACGCTACTCGGTCTGCGCAACACACTGGATCCTGGTGCTAGGGGTGAAATTCAAGAGTGAGTTGCTCTCCCGTTGTCATATAGTTCGAAACTGATAGAATCGTGTTACAGTAAATACAAGCGGCCATCAGCCTCAAGCTAATGGGATGTACAATTATCCAGTTTACGAACGTCTCTTCTGTCGTGACCGGCTCCGAATATCGTTGTAACATCATCGAATTTCGCACTTAAGCCTGGTCTGTCTTCGTAAGCAATGCATTCAAACATTAGATTTGCGCTCGCATCGAAAGTATTGCATTGTTCTGCCACTAAGAAAGCGTCGTCGGGCTGAAGTGATTGTCCGTTCAGACTACAACAGAGAAGTTTAAATGGTACGAACGAGGCCGAAGCCAATTTAACTTCTAGGTCAGACTGATTCATATCTTTATGATCAGGCTAGGGATATTCTGCCTTCTCCGCCGTTGACGAAGTAGACCTTGTTGAGGGCAAAGTCGGCTTCGTCGTTCTTCATTTCCGTCTTCTGCAGTGAGAGTGACTGATATCAGCGTCTGCTGGGAAGTATCATGACAGGGCTTGCTCACCTTAGTTTCTACCACTGGTTCGTCCTCGTACACATCAACGAATTTGGCGTAGTGAGCGACCTGAATTTATTTTCGCATTACCATTGTCAGAATATTCTCTAGATTGTCTCTCTTGAATGTTAAATGCGACTCACCATCTGCTCTTTGGTAGGGATGTTTGTTGTTCCTGAAGTCGACGCGACGGGCTCAAGCTGGCTGGCCATAGGCATAGCGAGGCTGCAACACTAGAGTCAGGATTCGCCTCCAAGCAACCTGTGACTCTGCTCACCTTCTTGGAGCTGCGACTCTGGCTCCCGACGTGAAACGTCTTACAGCCAAGGTAGGAGCAGCAACAACTACGCGCTTTGCGAACGAGGCAGCGAAGACGGAGGACATGGTTTTTGGACGAGATGGGAGCAGAGACAAGAAGCGCCTAGAGGTACTTCACGACTGCACGTTTCGTTGAAGAGGCCTCAGCGTCGCGAGTCACCTGCAAAGGGGGTGGCAAAATCGCGACTTCTTTGACAGATCTTTGAGGATGAGGAGGGGCGAGTCGGCGGAGGAAGCAGCTGGCCAATCACAGCCCGAAAGATAGACATATCATATCGGCTCACTGTCGCATCTATAACCGGAGCTAGTCATGCTGCAGAATCTGACACCTTCCGGACCCTTCCGCTTTCGAAACAGACGCGTCGACCGGTCTGCAGTGTGCCGGTATACTTCGCGGAGCCTGTTTCCTTGCGAGCATGGTGCGAAGGTATCACAGCAAGCCGGCGTCAGTCAGATCGGTACGAAGAGCTGAGGCGAAGGATATTCGTGGAAGTCATTGGTATAACAAGTTATTAGCCAGCAACTTGGCCTTCAAATATACCATAGATACAAGAATGTCAACACCACTACCAATATGAAGCCAAGAAGAAGTTACATCGAAAGCCTCACAGGAACGCCAGATCTTCTACCAATCGTGTTGATTGGATCATACGCCGCTGCAGAGTATGACAGCTTAGCAATATACATCAATTTGAGACAAGAGACGACTTACATGCGATGCACCGTCTTCTTAGCATTGCTGAACCGGATCACTTCTCGCTTTTCGAGGACGAAGAGCGTTCTTTCGAGGGCGCTACGATTATATATCATCTCAGCTCGACCCTTTATGGGCTTAATCTATAGACCTACTGCTGCGTATAGCCTTGCTGTTGTACGAATTCGCGGACTAGAGACGCGTAGCTTGTTGACCAGCCGATTGGCAAGCGCCGCCTAATGTCGTTCTCGACTTTATTAATCTCTTCCATGAGCTCAGATCGGCTCATTCCTTCGACGGCTCCTGTTTGAGCAGCATCTGCGAGTCATCCCTATGTCAGGAACTGCAAGCAGAACAAGGACAAAGTTGGCCGCTTACCCATTGTACTGTACTTGAAGAGCCTTATCGCCTCATCAACATGATGCTCCTTCACTTGCGTATCCAGCGAAAGTTTCGCCACGCTTTCCGATATCCGAATGATAGCTTCAAGCTGTCTTACTGTAATTGGTATAGACGAGCGCTCATTGTTATCTCTTTCGACTTGCTGAATCTGCTTGCGGAGAGCCACAAAATGACTGCTGAGTTTCTCGGCTGCTTCGGGTGACAAGCGCGGTGCGCAGCGGGTCTTGCAGTATGTGATGTACCGCCGCATCTTCTCGATGTCAATCTCGCCTACTGCTTGTTGCTCAGTAGCCTTGTTCATATGAATGTTCATGACGCTGAGATCGATTCGTCAGCAACAGCTTATACATTAAAAAGGTGGGTTAAACGCACTGCTTTGCGATAGTCCTGTCTCTAAGCTCGTTGTGCTCATCCTTGACGATAAAGATCATATCGAATCTCGACAAGATAGTAGTTTGGAAATCGATATTCTCTCCTGGCGATTTCATATCGTCGTATCTTCCGAAAACAGGATTTGCAGCTGCCAGGACGGATGTACGAGAGTTCAAGATGGTCGTGATGCCTGCTTTGGCGATGGAAATCGTTTGCTGTTCCATAGCTTCGTGGATCGCGACTCGGTCTTCGTCTCTCATCTTGTCAAATTCGTCGATGCAGACTACTCCACCATCTGCCAGCACCATTGCTCCTCCTTCGAGATAGAACTCTCGCTGGGGGATGCACGAAGTAAGCGATCTTTGCTACTTGACATCTGAAAGCCCGACTAGCAGCTTACACTTTGCGGATCCCGCTGCACAGACGCTGTAAGACCTGCAGCTGAGGAACCTTTTCCTGAAGTATACACCGAGATAGGCGAGACCTTCTCGACGAATTTGAGCAGCTGTGATTTGGCTGTACCGGGATCACCAAGCAATAGCACATTGATGTCTCCTCGTAAGCGCATACCATCAGGTAAGATCTTCTTTGATCCGCCCATGAGTAAGCAAACGATGGCTTTCTTGATGTCTGCGCGGGGTCAAAAGTCTTAGCTCCAGCAAAAGTCTAGATCCTGGCAAACGAGCACACCTTGGTTTCCGTAGATACTCGGTGCGATACTCTCCGAGAAGCGGTTGTAAAACCCATTCGATCTGGCCATATTTGTGAACTCGTCTTCCTCCTCTTGCGAGAAAGATCTTTTGGAGCCAGTCTTGTCATTATCGATCTCCAAGCCAAGAACACGAAGATATGGCGTCCGCAGAGCAATCGCTCCTCCTTTTGAACGCGATCCTGCTCCTCCAGACTGGAAAGTCGAGTAAATGCCAGTAGCTACGATTCGTGTACCAGGAATGACTTTTCCAGTCAAATATCTGATGGAGACAAATTGTCATCAGCATGAGCGCAGAAGTAGTGTCAAGGAAGCCTACCTGTCCGCAGTAAGCTTAATATGCCGCGGTAGCTCTCCTACGGGTACCGCGTCCGGAGCTTCCTGAAGCTTGATAACTTGCTCATCAACGAACGAGCATTTCTCATGCGCAATGAAATAAGGGTCCATAGGACAATCTTTTGATTCGCCAGGGATATTCTCCCCGCCGCATCGTCGAGGTAGCGTGAAACCTGAAAACCCGCCTTGTACTTTGATAGTCGCGTTGTGCCGGCAGGCTTTGCATGTGATATGAAGCTTGGATGCTCGAGAAGTAAGAACCGATGCGCTGATGACTATCCCAGGTAAGCGGACCAGCTTGGAAATATATGCGGCCTGTGAAGATTACGCGTCAGCACTGCGTCGCAGATTGTCAATACAAGAGGCTACTCACATGTAGGTCACGGAATAGCAGAGGCCTGGCCGTACTCCTGAACACGACTTGCACATCTGGCCCTTCTTTTTCTGCTATCCTTTCCTCTCTCGTCTGGGCAGCGGGTCTGTCGGCGTCTTCGCGGTCGTTATCATTTGCATCGTCGTAGTCGTTGAAATTGCTGGTTCTGTTCGCTGAGGGAGTAAGAATCTGTTTGGCCGACCGTCGTAATGCTGCTTCAAACTAGACAGGCCAACAAACGCGTCAATGCTTACAGTTGAAGATATGTAGAGTGTAGAAAGCATACGAGAGGTGTGATATCTGATGGCGTTTCCCTGATCCTGTTCGCGAGTTCTTCGTTGAAAGCGATCAGATGGTCCAGGTCGACTTCGAGGACGTATTGTTTCGCGAGTAGGTTGGCTCGTAGGCGGTCTCTGCATTATTACGCACGATGTCAATCAGCTTTGACTAACCGTAGGTGTATCGCGCTGAATATCGACAAACCTGTAGATGAAGCTCTCTCCCTGCCGGAAAAGCTGGACAAAGTCGTAGAGCTGCTTGATTGTGTCGCTAGGGCGTATGACGGGCTGTCCATCAGGACCTGCTGCTCCTCCGTAGCTTGAACCAGCGCGAGATCCCAGAACTGGTACGGCATAGGTTGCTCCCCTGTCGAAGCCTGAGACGATTGCGCTGCTTTAGCTGGTACTTCGCATCTTCTATAATGAACCTCATGTACCACTCATGCTGTTCGCTTGAAGACTGCTTTGAGTTGTTGATGTCAGAAAGAGACCGTAAACTTCGACGCGTCGAGAACAGTCAGCGCGTAAACGCAAGGTGGCAACCGAAGATGGAGGCTGCAAGTCGTATTAGAGTGCATTCACCTACAAGCATATGTACATAATAAGCGATGCCATGTAGCAGAGCGGCCAGCCTCTATCCTTCTAGTACACATGATTTTGGTTATCACGACGTTCGAGACTAATCAGTCAAGTATATAGCAAGCTCTGATGCGATAGTAGTCAGATACAGTAAGTCATCTCTCTCGAATACTCGCTCAGGATCGTCCGTGAAGCCAGCGAGCACATAGCCGGACTTTTCATTCTCGCAGACTGGCACCAGGAGAGCGGACTGCGTATCAAAGCTATGTCAGACCTCGGTGGATTTACTCTCTAGCAAAGGATCACTCACAGCATACTCAACCTCCTCCGTAGTCGGCAAGCGTTCTCCGCCAACCAATTCATCGATGTTGGGATTCTGGTAGAGCAAACCTCCTTCTTCGCTTCGCAGAGCTTTCAAGTGCAGCACTGCATCGAAAGCAGGTTCTGGAGAAGGCAGGCCATGACTCGAAACGAGACTGAGACTCTTGACGGAATCTCCCGAATCAGAGAGTGGAGACGATTTGTTGAAATCCAACCGCAGAATGTAGACAAGCGACAACTCCAACGAGTTGGAGACAAGTCGAGTGGAGATATCATATACTTTTTGTCGATTGGAAGGCTGCATAGGAGCAGTATAGTAGGAGTCGGCTGTTCCGTGCGCGGAATCGTTGCGCGACAGCGCAGGTGATGCTTTGGGAGTAGTGATGTGAAGCACATCATCTCCTGCACTGCCATTTTCGCCATTGACAGATGGGGTAGGGGGTAGTGCTTGCGTAGGTGCAGGCGAGTGCATTCTGCCGTTTGGAGTGAAAGATCGAGATGCATCCGAAAGCTTAGGTGAAGAATTGCCGTCTTCCAAGCTTGTAATACTATTGTACGCCGCAGGACGCGACTGGATACCAACAGTCATTTGCGAGCCAGAGATGGTATTCGTCTCTTTCCTCCAAGCTTGGAAAGAAGCTTCCATGGCATCGAGACGTGCTTGCAAGCGGGCTCGGGACCAATTCGCTATCGTCTTCTGGGCGAGAAGGGCTAGATCTCCCATCTTGGCTCGTTGTTCGGTTGTGAACTCCTCGCGGGGCTTATTGTCGATGATGCACAGAGTACCGATAGGTACGGGATCCGCTTTGCCAGAGAAGTCCGGTGCGAGCAGCCTGTATCCGATTGAAGGTCAGCAGAAGGGGAGGTCGAATATGCTTGTCACTCACGGTACACCGTAGTAAGCTCGGCAGCCATAGCCTACCACGAGAGGCGATTGTGCGAATCTGTAAATAGAGATTGCTTAGCTTTATCTTTATGGCAGTGGTCGAAGTTACGCACCGCCAATCCTGGTGCGTATCATTCAGGATGAAGGGCTGCGGCGGTTTCTGCAGAACGGCATGCGAGCAGAAAGTGACTTCTCTCGGGACCTCCTTCATTCCTCCTAACCCTGTCTCGGCAAGGAAGAGTTGGCGATTTTCATTGAAGACGGTGATGATGGAAATGGCAGAATCGAAAAGGTCTCGAGCTTGGGTGACGATATTTCGGAATCTTGTTCGCGATCATCAGTAAGCGTGGTTTATGAGTGTCTTTGTGATGAGGTCACTCACGCAGGATGGGATTCCAGGGTATCAGGCAAGGGGTCTTCGCCTTCTTTTACAGGCACCTGACTTGGCTTTACTCCCCGCTTTCCTTCAATGTCGAGCCGATTGAAAGCCAATTGACGTTCTCTATGATCTTCTGGCAGAGGTGCGGGGAAAGACTGCGCTTCGAAGGGCGATGGTTCGTTCGCAGTCTCCTCACGAGGCGGGGCTTCAGGCAGGTCAGTGACATCGATTTGGCCCTACGCAGCCCTAACGTCAGCGGCCGCGCACATCAACAGAGAGGTATAGCAGAGCTTACCCTAGCATACGCTTTGCGCCAATCGTCCCATGTCTTGGGCAGCTCGTCTTTGGGCGTCTTGGAGTTGAAGCGGCTGAATTGCTGATTGATTCGCTCTGTGACCTTCCCACTCGCAGCTCGCATCTTATCGACAAAACCATTATTCCTTGTCTTTTTAGGTGGTGCCGCAGGACTAGCTTTTGTATATCCTATGCCCCTCTGCTGGTTTTGCGATTTATTGCTTCCAGCCGTCCCTGTTCTGGTTGCAGAGAAGTGCTTCTGGATATAGCGAAGTAGAGGGTTGCCTTTCTTTGGGGATTTGGGGTACGAAGTCGCAGTGCTCGAAGGAGCAGCCGTCTTTGGGCTTCCATTCTCTATCGCTCCCGTCTGATGGAAGATGATCTTTGAATTACTGTCTGGCTTCCTACGAATAGATCCAGATGATGCGCTCCGCAGAGTATTGAAGAAGGAAGGTCTTTCGGGTGCAGCAGAGCCATTACCGGGCGAAGCTTTCTGCAGCTTGCTCGCTGTCGTAGGGGATTGTGGATTAGGATTAGATGCGCTTCTAGCATGGCCGCCATTCACTGCTCCTGCAGAGTTGACAGCAGATCCGGCTGGAGGCCGTTCGTCTGAAGTTGACAAGTCCGACAGGCCAAGCTCAAGCTTCTTTTGCTCCCAGGACGGTAAGGTGCCCGCTGCTGCTGGGATGCGCTCAAAGGGAACAGGCTGCGCAAAGGTCTTTCCAGGGTATACGGCTGCCACATCGCTGGCGTTTTGCTGAGTCGACATGGCTGTGACGAGGCTGGCAGACGAGGATGTCTTCTCTTGCTTTTTATAAGGGAAAGAGCAAGGTCTTCAAGCTGCCAGTATCTTCTTGAGCTCGTTGAACTGTCGAACCAACTGCAAAGTAAAGGTTCATTAGGCGCAGGCCAGGCTTGGTAAGTTGGTCGCAAGATTTAGCTTTCTCCTTCTGACCCTGATCGAAGTGGGTGATGATGGCCGCAAGCCCGGTTGGGAATGCCACGTTATCCTCTCAATTGACAACCGCAGTTACGAGATTGCTGAAAAAGCCAGCTGTGTACGTATGTAGGTGTAACTTCTGCTTGCACTTTCCATTCGAGAAACGAGTATTCGGAACAACAAACAGATACAGGGTAACGGGAAAGAATATCGAAACAGAGTGAGAAAGCCCATGAGTCCTAGGCACCCCTTGAAGCGCCCGAAAAACAGAAAGGAGGAGGAGGAAGAGGGAGGAAATGTGTATGAAGAAGATTGAAAGACTAGTACGAATAGTATTAAAATGATGCTAGTAATGCTTGATACGGAGGGAAAATAGCAGAGAAAGGTGGCCTCCTTCTCTCAAACAGTCAAACAGCTGGAGAGCAATGCCCGCCGGATGTAGGACAAACCGGAGAGTCTGTCCTATCTGCTGATGCTGAGAGTACCGAATGTCCATGTGGAAGAGACTTATTTCTATGTTGTACAATCCTCCCCCTTCTCTTTCTCCTTCAAGTCAACGCGGGAGCCTGCGTATATTTTCTCGATTCTCGATTTTTGGTATATTGAGACATCTCAACGATTCGAGTAGGGGTAGTTGCTTGATAGAGGGTTGGTTGTCTGTACATACGGCCCTTGCGGCTGCTGCGTTGAAGATGCATATCCTCCTGGCAGACTTCTTGTCGTGGAATAGTGGCTCGAGCCAGGTCTTGCTGATAGTCTGTCATACTCTGACATTGTATTTGTGTTGACCTCGTCCCACGTATCCTCCGTAACGGTCTAAGGGACAAGCTGGTTAGTCGCAAGCTCATGGGTTGAGAAAGGCCGTTCGGCTTACCTTCCACGCCGCATACAGGAAGAGTATGCTGATCATCGTCAATATGGTCGAGAGGAATGAGCCGTCAATCCGTGAATCTGTGTTTATGCACATTATTTGCGAAAGGAACCAGAATGCTCCCATTGAAAGCAGGAAGAAGAACAATGCGCCGGCATATAGCACTGGGTGAGAAAGAGCTCGTCAGTCTTGCTCGAATCACATGGGTAGTCTGCGTCGATCGACTTACGCAGAGGCCGCCTTTCGCGCAGGAACATGCCCGAAACCCATACTGAGATTGCGCATGAAAATAGAACGAAGACGCCGCACAGCACGATGAGGATAGTGAATATCCAATTATTGTGCAGGGTATCGGGTGTAGTATCGAAGTAGCCTGATACGCTGAAAGCGGTATCGAGGCAGATGTATGTAAAGCCGATGAAGAGGATGATGGATACTGAGATATAGGGGATCAAGGAGGAGAGTGTACCATCTTCTAGCAGCTGCACTTCTAGGAAAGTGCACCATGCCAGCGTCCAGAATCTGAAGTATAGCTGGATCAGCCTGTGCGGGGTGAGCCTCTTGAAATCTCCTCTTACAATAACAGAACCAGGCCAAGATGTATCGATGTCACCCAAACCAGGCCTGGTGAATTCTGCGCGATAAAGGAACCTGTTCCCATCCATAGACGATCAGTACGGGATCACTGCCTGCCTTGTTACGAGGTTTCAGCACTTACCGATGCTCAATAATTGGAACAGGCTTTGCAAAGCGAATATGATGAAGAATGCTCTCATCTCCCATCTTGCGACTGCTGCTTGCCTCCTCCCTGCCATGAAAGCCAAGGCGAGTCCGAGAATGACGGCAACCACGCAGCAGACGATATCTGCAGTGTTTCCTGCGCTTCCTGGATATCCTCCGACGCTACCCATACGTGGTAATGCGCATACAGATCTCACGCCCACGCCTGCTGCCGCGATTGCGACATTGAACGCTTGCGGGTCTGTATTGCGATTAGGGAGGGCCAGAGCTGAAGGAAATTGAGCTGGGTCGAGCAGAGTGATCTGCTGTCTGAGAAATAGATTGCATACTCCCATCTGTATGACATAGTTGCGCAGTCCAGTGTTTGCGAGCGAGTTTGAGAATGGTTGCAAAGGGGAGGGGAAAGGAGCGAGCTCAGATCGTCAGCGCCCATGAACACTTTGAAGCGCGAAAGAGCACTTACGGATGGGACATTCCGACATATCTGATCCCAATCACCGTATGCGAACGAATTGACCATGGCTGGCTTGCTTGCTCGCTCGCAGGTTTCAGTCGCAAAGGTCTGTGTTTATTCACGCTGGGAACCTGAAAGGCGTGGTATTTGTTGGCTTGAAGCAGAGCCGGTATTGAGCGCCAGATATTGCCTAGAGAATGTTCGTAGAAATGTATTCCTTGTACGCTCCCTCTCCTGCAGCTGGCCTACTCCTTTCGCTGGTGGTCGGTCCAAGCTCGCTCGCTGGAATGCGACGTTGCGAAGGGCGCACGAAAACGCGCAACTGAGCGTCTGGCTGGCTGCTAGCTGTATCCTGCAGTGTATCTCGACACCTTCAATCTCCTTTCCTGCTCGCTCTCTCGTTTTTCCTGCTTTTCGAGTATGGTCCTGGTCCAAACTGCTGAAGGGAGGATCTTGATGGATATGTTGGGACGACCAGTAGGTCTTGCTTGCTATTTAAACGAGTGTGGGAGTGCTTCAACGCTTTCTTGACCTTTTCGCTGCTTCTTGCTGGGTTGTCGTTGGTTGAAGCGCTGGAGGAGGTCAAGCCCCCCGGACAACATCGACCCAAAGCTCAAACAAAATTCAATGCAGAACGCCCGTCTGACAGCGTTGATCACTCTTTACAGGTCAATGAAGACACGGTCTATATCTGCCTGTACTGTCGCAATGAGCTATCATGCACAGGCACCCCTTGTTTACTTTTCTGCAAAAGACGCGACGGGATGTCGGCCCTCAGCGCAATAAGGCAGCAGCATTGAGTAGAACGAAACAAGAGCTTGCTGGCGAGACAGGCTCTCTTTTGAGCAACGAAGGGATCAGTTTTGGGCTCCAGGATGCTAATCAAGCACCCAACAGGCTGGTATACTCTTCAACCTCTTTGTCGCTCGCGAAGCCTTCATCTTCTCTTTTACCATATTCTCCCTTCTTTTCATCCATTGTCCAGGATTTGGCCAGTCTGGGACTCAGCGACTTGGTAATATCTTTTGCATGCGCCTTTGCCAGCCGATGCTCCACAAAACCGCGGCCAGGACTGAGAAGATCTCTTGTATCGCTGTTATGAGCATATGATCTGAACGAAACCTTCGCTCGTGGCGATTTAAGTGTGGGCGAGGAGGCACCTCCGGTATACTTTCTGGAATGAACACTTCCGCGAAGTCCTGCACGGGTGTATGTAGGGCTGATGGGGCTCTTGACGACATTACTCAAACCTGCGCTTCCTTCCTCGATCGCCAACAGAAGAGGCGAGTTCATAGCCATGGACAAGCTTCCAAATCTCGCAGAGCCAGCATTGAATCTCGTTGCCAGAGGAGATCGGACTTTACGCTTGTCGACTGCAGGAGATCTTACAGCTTGTCTGCCGGGCGATGCAGAATCGTCGGATGTGGACACTTCCGCAATTGTCGCAAGCTTGCGTTGATTTGACATCCAGACATTCGCAAGAGAGGCTGGACGATGCTTGTGCTTCTTGATGCGGCGGGCATCATTGCCGAAAGAGCTAGCTTCTTCGCTGCTCCCGGTAGGCGATCGGAATGCCAGAGGACGAAGTCTGACAGCTGAACGATTATGCCGACGTCCGATCGACACCGAAGAAGTGAAAGACTTGCTTCGCTCGTAGATGTATTGTATAAGCTGCAGGATTGGGAAAAGCGGCTCCAAAGCAGAGCTCGTCTCGATATCCCGAGTAGGGTGGGTGTTGTTTTCGTCGGGTGCTGGTGCAGTTATCACAGCGAGGCGGTACATTGCGTACTTCAAGCCGATGTAAGCGAGCAGGAGCACAGTGAGCGAGCTACAAAACCTGTTCAACTCTGCTTTTCAGCGTAATGGCATATAAAGTATGCTCACAATCCAAAGACCGCACGATCAGTCTTGCTTTGCCAGTCCAGAGTGCTGAATTCGTAGCCTAGACCCGCATCATCGAGACCTGGCTGTACAGAAGCAGAGGGGGCATGATGTTGGCCCGTGACCGTCAAAGATGTTGTGATGTAGCCGTCCATCGTTTTCAGTGATTGTGCCCTTTTGTGGAGGAGTGCGTGGTGGCTTTGAGCAGCAAGTACCTAGATCTGGAACGATACGTCTATGTGCTGTATTGCAGAATGTATCTGACTTGGCACTCACGTATCCTACTTCGTTCGTTTACGGGAGGCAAGAGGACTTGAAAAATCGTTTCGAGTCCGTATGTTCAGGAGCATCGCCTTGAAAAGCTTCCCCTTTTCGGGAGCCACCCGTTTGAAGGAGGGTGCTCGACGTCAATAGCGAGAGCTTGGTGCGTAGCGCATTGCGAATGCATCACATGAAGAGTCCAGTGGCTTTGCTATTGCCGCTGCCGTGAGCCTGCCAGTCGTAAATATCCCTTTGTTGCAGCGTGGGGTCATACTAGGGTGACGGGAGAAATGCGGCAATCGTGTCGACAGATGAACAGCAGACTGTTGATAGCTGTATATCTGTCCATCAAGCTTGAATGAGGGAGAAGGACATTCGATTAGAACGGGATTTGCGTTGGCATCCGCTGAATGGTCAGAAGGGCTTCATTGCAGCGCTAGACTTCTTGCGAACGAAGAGGCCGACTCATTGTAAAGACTTTCGTTCCAACTCTGTCGGCTTGCTCTTGAGAGTGGGTAACCCAGATGATCGTAGGGGATGTCTTGCTTGACCCGCTTTCCGTCCTGTTCAGAAGTGTTTCTTCTACTAGAACAGTTGTTTCCGGATCTAAAGCTGATGTCGGCTCTGTAGATAACCCTCAGTCAGGACGGCTGAAATGTCGAAAGGCGCCGTGGGCTCACCGTCAAGGAGCAAGATGTGCGGTTCAAGCGAAAGCCCTATAGCGAGAGCCAACCTCTGAGCTTCACCACCTGAGAGCTGTCCCCATGTCTGATCCCACTTGGACGCGTCGATCTTCCATGCGGTCGTCAGAGCAAAAGGATCTCGGCGACCCGCACCATAGACCGCTCCTACTTTGCGCAAGGCTTCATTGGCGCTTCTTGCTTCATAGCGATTCACAGCATGAAAGAACTCGCGAGGTGTCCCAGGAAGCAAGGCCGGTCTTTGTGGTAGATACAGTACGCGGGCTCGCCAGGCGGGGACGCCTACATCCTCTACGCGTCTGCCTTGATAGAGGATTTCGCCAGATGGGAAGACCAGTAGATGTGCGACGCATTTCAAGAGAACGCTTTTGCCTACACCCGAAGGGCCGCGAATGACGAGCACTTCTCCCGCTCTGAGACTGAAGGATATGTTCGAGAAGGTAGGTGCAGCATTCGCGGAGGTGTCATAGGTAGGACCAGTCAGATTGGATACTTGAAGAAGGTACGGCTCTCTATTCCCGGCCGATTCTCCAAAAGACATAGCTGCGATTGTCCCAGGCCTGCTTTGTCAAGCTGATAACTGAGCAAGCAAGCTGTCGTGGCAGCCGGTGATGAGCTGGACCTGCGCTTGAAGTCGCAACGATGACAAGCGTGCGCAGCTGTCCGCAGCTTTCACGATCTTCCGGTTTACGCTCAAGCTGTAATTCTGTATGCAGATCTGATCCACCACTTATCGAGACACTACTATCTGTCAACATGTCAGCGGTCGCGGATGCCGGAAGAGCTAGCCTTCAAGTCACCTGGCCGAATGTCCTTGTCGCATTTTCCCTGCTTCTTTTGGACATAGTGCTGTCTTCCTACTTCCAACTAGGTCTATCAAAGGATCTACTCATCGCGGCTGGTCGATGTGTCCTTCAGCTCAGTCTTCTCGGATTCGTCCTTCAAGCTGTCTTTGCTGCCAACAACCCATTTGCGGTCGCAGCCGTAGGCTTAGCTATGCTCCTGCTGGGCGCTAATGAAGTCACTTTTGCGCGATCAAAGCGCCGGACTCAGGGACTGGTGAGGCCCATCCCTCATGGCTGTCTCAGTGCTGGGCTGAAAGCGTTATCAGTTCTTTACGACTGCGCTGTCACTCGGGATCTCTGTAGCACCTGTTGCTATCCTGGGTGCCAAGTTCGCCCTCGTCAACGACCCTTTCTGGTCACCTCAATCTATGATACCAGTCATAGGCATGCTCGCAGGGTCGGCCATCGGAGGCGCAGCAGTAGCTGTCAACTTGATCACCAAGGAGATTGTCGAGAACAGAGACAAGCTGGAAACTTATCTCGCTCATGGCGCAACTAGGCACGAAGCGTGCTTGCCGCTGATATGCGAAGCGTTGAAAGTCGCCCTGCTGCCTACCCTCAATCAGATGCGAGTTTACCATAGCTTCTATTACGCTGTCGCTGACGATTACAAGCAGGAGCGTCGTCGGTTTGATCTCCATCCCGGGAATGATGACAGGTGGGGCGCGAATTGCTTTCAGCTGCATTCGACAAGCTGAACGCTGGCTACCATAGGCGCCATACTTGGGGGAGCAGCAGTGGACGTTGCCGCTCGCATGCAGATGATCATCATGTTTTTGATTACTGCATGCACTACGCTCTGCGTCCTATCAAGCTCTTTTCTAGTAACGCGAGTGCTGGTCGACGATCATCACCGCATCCGCCTAGATAGGATCGCAAAAGGCCCATTATGGCCTACTATCCTTTACCAAGCTGTCAAGAAGCTTGCTGGACAAGCAATGGGGCGAATTGCAGCAGCTTGGCAAGCTAGGCGCTCTGCGGGCTACGCACGGCTTAATGTGCAAGAATAATTGTAACAATAATGGTGTCATAGGAGATGACTCTATGTGGGTATCATGTAGACTAGATTACTGAATTAAACCCTTGTATCCCTAGAAAATGTCTAGCTTAGCACAATCTGCGTCAAAGGAAGTGTCGAGGGTGGCTATAGCTCTAACCGCCTAATTGTAACCTCAACAGTATATGTATGGCTAAGCACGGCTCGCATACGGGTGCGGAGCATCTTTGGCAACGCTTGCCCAAGCGAGATCTCGTGAGTTTCTACGCGTTGGCGCGGCTTCTGTCGGTGAGCCGACTGTACTTGGACCAGTGGGGAAGGCATGAAACAAGGAAGGTGCCAATGACTTGGGCTTCCGCCTGTGGCTTTTGCTTGACGGCGTCGCTGGCACCGACTGCTCGCCGAGGGAGCCTTGGTAGCTTGAACCAGGATATGCCGAGGCGAGCCAGCTAGGAACAGGAGAGCTCCGACTGGCCACATTAGATTCGGCGGGCTGCAGACCCACGGCTTCAAGCATTCGAGGGGGAACCATCCTGTCTTTCGACACGCTGGCTTCGATGGCTCTCTGTGCTTGTTCATTCTTCATACTCCCCAACGCCCCAGCCTTCTCTCCAGCTACACTGCCGGTCCAGCTCGAATTGCTGCTTGTATATGGCGAGTCGGGCAGTTGCACGCCTTGCGTCTGATTGTATCGTTTCCGACGGATGCAGAATGTGAAGAGGAATATGATGCAAGCGCACGCGCCTATCGTAGCCAAAGCTATGCCGACATTCACTCCTACAGGAAGGCCCGCGTCATGGCCTGGAGGTGCTTGCGCGGTGGGTATGCTAAAGGGGGCTGCAGCGCTCTTTTGCTGCACAGGTAATGAAGCTATGCTTGAGTTCACACCGGTAGTCGAGGTCTGCACTGCCGAAGTAGAGGAGTTTGAATTGACTGATGCCGCATCTTCAGAAGTCGACGGGGAGCTGGTCGGTTGCGATATCCGCGCTTCTGATTCTTGGTCCTGTGTCCATACAGTTTGCGAATCGCTCTTGTATGAAGGCTCACTATGCGAGGTTGAAGTGGAGGTGCTCCAGCTAGATGCACCCCCGCTTGACTGCGAAGGCTGCAGGCCAGCTCTACTTGTGCCAGAATTGGGCAAGGAAGGCGAAGAAGTGGCGTATGAAGCTGATGAAGAATTTGAGAACGTTGAAGAAGGTTGTGATTGGTTGCTGGACGAACCAGTTACTAGGACAGGGCTGTAGCCCCAATTCTTGCTGAATACCATATCGCACCACTAGCAATTCCAGGTGTTAGGGGAACGTTGACAAAGTCTCTGGTCGTCAACCATACCTCAACAACTTCTCCGAGCACATCGTTTGCGGTGTCCCGTGAACACTGCTGATCGAGACAGTGGTAAATTGGATTCAGATTACCGACATTGCATATGCAGCCATCCTGTTCGAGATAATCAGCGACACTCGACTTGTGCGGACGATTGGATTGTAGCATACATCGCCTTGTTCGCAAGCACGCGTTGAAGTACACGCGGCCACGCATTCCTCGCTGAAAATGTCGCTGAACCAATTGTTGCCAGTCTTCCAGGCCGATTCCCTCTTGACAAAAGCGTTCGAGGGCAGGTAGTCGAGATGCTTTCGTATATCCCTAGTCCGGTTTCGTGAGCGGGTCTCCGACATCGTGCTTGAGGCGGCAGCATGCACAGTCAGATACGGTCAAGTAAAGGTAAGCCTGAAGCAGTGAATCAGCCAGTTTCTCGCGATTCGCCGAGGTGCGAACTGGAAGAGCCTCGTCGCGTTTGATCCGACTCGCGCACAAACGCATCGCGTAAAGATGGCCTGAATCGCAACGGAACGACTTCGTGATAGGATGCGATGCATGTGATACGTGGGCTGGTGTCCGGCCATTACGAAGCATACCATGATCAGTTTGGCATAATCGGCGCTACCTCTCGTTGCGACATTGTAGAGGACGACGTAAAGTGACCTTTAGTGAGGAGTTGAGCTCGTGTTGGGATTCGCGCGAAGCGCCAGAGGCCAACAGCTTCACCTACAGGAATAAGCATTGTTTGGTGTTGAAGTCGGCACTTTGAGAAGCTGACTTGAAGGGCTGCGTTCGATGGCGAGAAACATTGAACATAGAGCGTGTAGTCGGCATGCATCAATTGCTGTTTCGTCGTAGTTCGGGCTCTCCCAGCTTGGCTCTGGCGCATCGGATGGACCTTCGGAAGACGCAGCAGGGCAGCAACGATGAGGTTTCGTGATGTCAGATCAAGAACGCGTCATGGACTGGTCATTGCAAAGCTCAAGTCGTGGTGGGCCGCCTCTGTATGTACTGGTGGGATGAGAGTCGAAGCGAAATCAAACTGCATCGATGAACGGCCGCACGCTGCAAAACCTGGCGATTTACCGCCCGCTCATGCTGTACAGTCTGTGCATATGTTCCTCAAAATAAAGACCTCCCTACGGTCCCAAGTCTGAGACCTCGACGAAGTTTGTCTCAGTTGAGACGAGGATCTGGACCGTGTATCTCTGATGGCCGATCTCCTCCCTTTGTGTCACCGTCCCTGCACACTTGAATATTTGGCTAAGAGCCTCCACGAAGTGCGATGACAGTCGCGATGCCACTAATTAGCTAGATCCCTCCAAAAATCCTCCTCCTTCGTCACCGTAATGCGAATGCTAGGCGAGCATGTCGAAGCGGTATCACAGAGCTGAGACATGGTCAATTCGACATGCTGCCAAAGTTCGAGAGCGGCAATACCTGGGCCTGGACGATGCTCTAGCAGGCGCATGGTGAGGTCTCGTCTTCTCTTTGTGACTTAGACACTATGCTGATGCATTCTGCAGTGTCTCCAATTGCATGAGCTCTCATGTATGCTCGGCAGGCGATGTGCGCTATTCCCTTTCTTTTCACTATCCAAACATACAGCTGAGGATGGTACTCTAGAGCGCGTGTCAATGTTCAAGTACGGACAATCAACGGGTGTTGGGATGCTTATCCATGAGCTGCTCCGATGCCGATGCCAGCAGCTTTCGAGACAGTATCTTCAGTGTAAGCGTGAGAAACGGAACTTCGAGCACAGCAGCCTAATACTTTCCCATGCAGACATGTGGAGAAGCCGGTCTATCTTCCAGCGATGCAGCCTCGCCTGCTTCAACGGAGTCGAAAAACCCTCGAATCACCTCCACGCGGCGTCCTACGCGGACCCGCACAAACGACGCTGTAACAGTATCGCGCACCAGAACGCCGCTGAAGCCCTCGGACATCGAAGGCGAGGAAAATACTGGCAACGAACTGACGGGAACTGGCTCGCTTACTTCGACCAATCTCACCTCCCTTCCGTCAACACCGGCGCTCTCGGACTCTGATACGAGCCAAGATACACCCACTTCAGAGTTCTCCTCTAGCTCGCCCAGAGGGACCTTCTTCGCGGTCAGCTCAACGGCATCAGCCTCTGCCGAGACTACTCCCAATACGGACAACAGTTCCAAAGCAACTTCTCTGCGCTTCACGCAAAGTACGAAGTCCTCTTCCAGTCGTACTCGCTCAAGTTCAGAATCTTCCCAGGAGACTGCGGGCGGCAAGGCGCTTCCGGCTCCACCTTCATCGGAGTGGCAGTCGCTATCGCTCGGTGCTATAGTCGGCATAGTCGTTGGAGCTGTGGCTGCCGCGGCTCTCATAGTAGCTCTGCTTGTACTGGCAAGGCGGCGGAAAAGGCGGCGAGATGCAGCAAGAGTCAGTGTCATGCGAGCGATCGCCCCACGCGAAGAGCTGGAGAAGGACGACAAAGCCGATGCATCAGCTTCCACCCCCATTTATAGTATGTATGCTGGACGATCTCCGGCTTTACAGCAGGCTGCAGGGAGCCTGCAGAACGCTTCAAATGCGCTGAACAAGACAAACATGTCCTTCCTGGACACCGAGCATTCCAGCCGTGCCTCAAAAGCTCCAGCACTGTCGAGAACGCCCACTGCTCGCACCTCACGGAAATCATGGACTTTGAGCAGAAAGAGTGGTCGTTCCTCTCGCTCGAAATACTCTTCAAGATTCACGCCAAAATGGATAGACATGAAGAGAGGGTCCCAGCCATCCAACGAGACGCCCGAATTTGCAGCAACTCCAAGTAGCTTCGTTCTGTCTCGATCTTTTTCCAAGTCTGGTACCACAAGCTACTTCGCAAAATTGCTTGGTAGAGATGTAACTGGCTTTGGAGCAGGCACCGCCGCCACAGCGACCAGAAGTAGCAGTCATCACTCTGCAGAGGGCCTCATGTCGCCTGCAGACGTGGCAGAATCCGACTACTCTGCTTATCCGCCTCAAGCACCGCGAGGTTCTATCTCAGGTTCGGTTTCCGATACATCGGCTACAGATCATCGACAGACGCAGACCTCTCAATCAGATTACTCGCAACCGCTTCCACCAATGGCCGATCATGCAAGTCCGTCATCAACTCTGCTCCCTACAAACTTCATCGACGCATCACCCAACCGCTCCACACATACACGCGAGGCCTCTGATGTAGGAGCTGAGACCCAGTCTTTGCGAAACGGCGACAGAGCTACAATGACAAGACCCTCTTCTGTCGATCTGGCTTGGGCAACATCTGCTGGTATCTCCGCCCTTCCTCCCGGTGCTGCACCAGCGGTATATACCAGCGTGCCCTTCGTCATGTCGGCAGGAACACCTGGTCCATCTCGCAAAAACTCGATGAACAGAAGAAAGTCTGGCAATAGGCGCAGAATGACCCACCGCACTAGCACCCGTTCTTCGCTCCCTACTACGCCAGTGTCCGCGTCTTCTGCGTATCTAAGCATGATTGGCGCTCCTTCAGCACCACCGTTGCAAGATGGGCAAGCCAGCGTCGGACCCGGCACCCATTTCCACACTCGTTTAGCAGACATTCGCGAATATCCAAGTGATGACTCTTTGCCGCCAGGAGCAGCAAGGCTTCCTTCAGGTTACTACATTTATTCTCCCGAAGCAGCTGCGGATTCGCCTGCTTTAGCTAGCAGTCAAGGCTCGTCTAGAAGAACGAGTGTCCCAACACCTAGCACGCTGAATAGCAGGATGGGAAGAGCACTGTAGATTCCCTGTAGTAGCCAGAGCAGCGTTATAATCAGTGAAAGGAGACCTCCTTTCTCAACGCACGAACAAACGGTAGTCCTATGTTTCGATAGCGGTCAGTATCACAGATTCTGTACGTACAAAGGCACTCAAGAGCTCAGCACATCATATCGTCATTGCACCTTTTGCGTAGACGCTGGGCCCTTTCACCTTCCGCTAGTCTAGCTTTGTATCAGAGTCAGCAAACAATTCGCTTTGGCTGGATGGCTGCGGAGTTCTCATGGATAATATTGTCAACACCCCGAACAAGAGCGCACCGAATGAACAGACTAAAGGGGACATACACTGAAACACCCGTCAAGAAAATTCGCTACATAACATTGCGTTGATACACATGCGAGGCTAATCTAGCCTGTTCCGGACATACTCGAAACCTACCCCAAGGCAGCGTTGATGAATGTCATACGGTTGTCTCTCCCAGATCACCGACTTCGGATTCTTCTTCATCTTCTTTCTCTTCGTACGCAAAAGCCTCGAAAGCTTTCTGGCAGTTGGTAAGTCCCGTATCGAGGTCGATATTGAAGCATACGAAGACAGCGTCGATGCTATTGTGTTTCAGGTCCCATCAGCTGAATCTTCTCGATCAGAGAGCAGCAACAAGAAAGACTTACGTGTTTGATAGTACATCTCCTGCGAAGCGAACAGTCCAATACGGTACAATGCCGCATAATCCAGCTACGAGGAACGAAGTAAGGATCTTGACTCCTAGAACGGCCCCGCCCTCTGAAGAAGGATCGCTTGAAGCTATGTATGGCATAGATAGCCATCCTGCTATAAAGCCGAGGATTCCAGCAGCTATAGAGAGGAGATTGAGGATGGTATGAATAATGAGATCTGCGCGGACTATCAGCTTTTTACCAGGTACAATGAGATGATAGACGTACGGGATGCTACAACATCGGTTCCTTGTCTTGCAGTGATAAGGTCTTTGGCTTCTTTCGCAGCCGAAAAGAAAGAATCGCCAGTGATGGCAGAATGTGTTATTGCGAATCCGCTGACCGTTCTCAGCAAGGTCGAAAGGAGACTGACGAGAGGGATGAGGATGAGGCTGATGATAAGCCTAAGAATGAAGCCAGCGACGCCGCCGGAGAGAGGAGATGCTGGAGACGGAGAGGTGTATTGCCTTGAGCGCGATAAAGCTATGCTTGCTATTCGAAGCAGAAAGTCGCATGCTTGCAGTACCGAACTGATCAAGCCTCCGAGACATATAGTTCCGAAGGAAGGGCCTCTTGCTCTAGCTAGAGCATCTTGGACCGTTCTGGCTGCTCTCCTCTTGCTATATTTCGTTTGGCGTGACGCATTCAGGGAAGCGGAGGTGGCTTCATCTGTCTTTGAAACGACAGAGGCTGAGATACTGGCGTGCCTATGAAACCACCAGTGTCCGACGGTCCCACTGATAGTATGCTTCAGGAGCGCGCGAACGACTCCTAGTGACCAAAAATAGACGAAAGAAGTATGTATTACCAGTAGAGTGGGGAGGCTACTCGGTATCCATGCACTCCGAGTGAGGTATGACTCTTTATGACCAGACGACGAGAGTAGCTTCGAGATGACCAGGATAGTCGGGACGGTAGCGAATAGAAATCCGCCGAGAAGCGTGAGAGCAGTAAGGAAGATACTAGGGTGAGTGAGAAGAACTTCTGATGCTACATTGATGACGCGGAGGGTGCGCTCGAGACGCAGACTCGACGAGCGATAGTACCACCGGATATTGATGAGAACAGATGAGGATACGACTATGCTCGTGTATCGAAGAATGAGAGTCGTTATTGCTGGATTTGCTGAAGAATATGAGCTAGAGAAGGCCCAACCTGCAGATATGCCGGTGATCACAGGAGGTAGCAGCAGGATAAGCTGCAGCACCGGACGCATCCTTTCCACCGACTTGAGCAGAAGGAGGGAAGATAGTATGGAAGCTGCCCCTAGGGATGATAAAAGGGTAAGAAGGAACAGCGTAGGAAGGGTCGCCAGGATCGCAGCAGGCGGCGAAACAGATACAGAGGAAGAGAGGCTGGACGATTTAATGAAGAGGAGAGTATAAGTAGACACCGCCAACGTAAGGCCGAGGTTCACGTAGTATAGTTTTGCCCAGAATGGGTCTCTTGGCCCAAGATCCTGCCAGTCTGCGTAATCTGGCGGCCGATCTCCATCCATACCTAGTGCAGGACGACTCCTGTACTTGGATACAGGCATTGGATAGCCAGACAAGGTGCCTGTGCCTGTCGGAGTTGGACTTGGGTTAGGCCGCTTTGTGCCGTCGATGAGGAGCATGTCTGGAGGTGCAGCGAGCGCGGTATCCTCTTCTTCCACATCATTATCCTCCAGTAATGCTCTACCTTTCCCTTTGGCATTGTTTGGTCCTACAAACACGCTCGAGTAAACAGACTGGGCCTCGTCGTAGATGTCATTCAGCGCGGCCTGCGATACCCGGAGTGAGTATGCGTTGTTGTTGTTGTTAGATCTGCTGCCAGAACTCGGCGCCATTCGCCAGCCTGGCTTGCCGCGTTGCTTGCTCGAGGCTGATGTGGACGATAAAGGCGCTCTGAACGGGTCGATATCTTCGTGAATCTCCGCTTCATTGTCGCTGGCGTATCTTCCCAAGCCATCGTCATCATTGTCGTCGTCTTCTTCTTCTTCGTCCTCCTCATCGATGGCTCTCCCTCCCCTCTGACCGTGACCACCTGGCCTCGTCGCATACCCAGCCTGGATCCGGCTGTCGCTCGTCTGCTGCCTCAAGACGCTACGCGGTAGCAGCATCCCATGCTCTTCGTCAAGAATGGCTACGCTGCCATTGTCCAGCGTCGAATAGAATAGCGGAGCCGCTGACGAGCGCTGATGACTCTGCTGCTGATTCTGGCCTTGGAACGGCGCGAAACTGTGCTGAAGGAACTGCGACGCATACGCTGAAGCATGGCTGAACGGCTGGTAGCTCATTGCAGGCCAAGGCTGAACCGTATTATCATGCTGTTGACGGGAGGACAGCTCCCGGAGACCAACTTCTGCTCGAAAGCAACCTGGCTGCCTCAATGCGCAGCAAGCAGATCTGTCTCATGCTCGAATCTACATATACTCTATGCTTTGTTCCACCTGGAGCAGCACGATTCGCGCACTCTCTCTCATACACCGCAGAGACTATGGTCACCTGCTGTAACCCGTCCTTTCTCGTATCTCACAATTGAAGTCGCCCTTACATTCGACATCGGCAAAAGACCCCTCCCTGGTCAGAGTTAGGCCCCCAACGCTGCTGGCTAGCCTGCTAGAGGGCTGTGCTAGCGCTCCTTGGCTTTAGACCTTCATATGCCGAAAGAGGTCTTCAGGGCTCCATGGCCAACTCGTCAAGATAAGCCCAACTGCTATTCGAAGCGTGTCACCATGCTGTGGATGGAGAGGGCCCAACAGGAGTGTGCTCTCTGTCTCTCAGTCGAAGACACAAGACTTATCGCAGCAGGACAAGAGCGGAGTTTGAGCCTGTTGTTCCCTCCGAGTTCAAGGTCCGGCATATGTTGATAGACCTCACAACCGTTGAAGCTGAAGTCGAGCGTAGATTACCTGCGCTCGGCATCAGTTAGATGCATGCCATATGTCAGTGTTCGTCGTCAAATGTGCTGCGGGCAATGCATGCAAGTGAACATGGCTCTCATAAGCATGACAAGCCATAGTTGACTGAAGAGATTGGGTGGGACAACCATCGGTCGATTTGCCTCTGTATGCTTCGCTGTGTGCCTGACCCTGGAGGCGCGTGTAGGCTGCCAAATTTTCCATTCTGTCTCCGGACCGCCTACAACCATCGCCGACATTTGTTCCATCCGCGTCGAGGTCACATCCAAGCGGACCATCTGTTAAAGACCGATTCTCATAATCAGATGCCGCAAGTCCTGTCCTTAGTTCATTCCGAAGATGACGGAACGATATGGTGTCAGTGCCCTTGTGTAGCCATCACTAAAAGAAGAGGACCAGAAAATGTCGACTCAACGCACTCAGATTGTAGCTAAGCCGTGCTCGTGAATGGGATTTGATCAAAGTCTACAAAATCCTGTGATCTATTAGTCTCTAGGCAGCGGGGTATTCTGACCGCTGGCGAGCCGCCTGTCGTCCCGCATCTTCTGCTCCTCTTCAAAGCTGCCCGGTAACGGATGTTCCTCGATCTGTGAGTCATCCAAGCATGTATCAGCATCAATGTCAAAGTCTACCGCAGCACTGATTAAGAGCTTACGACTATGCAGATCAGCAGATTCACTGCTGCAAGGCAGGAAATCATGATGAAGACGGAGCGCAGAGCTACCTGGTAACTGGCAATAGCCTGCTCTCGGATATCGGTAGGGAGCCTGGGTATGGATGAAGAGACCCGACGAATCCGCTCTATAAGCTCATCGGAGCCAGGACCCGTGATGCGCTTGTGTAGCTGGCTCGAAAGGACCGCTTGCATCAATCCGCCAGAAACGCCTACTCCGACGACTTGTCCAGTGTATCTGTTGGGAATGATCAGCGGCTGTCATTTGAACGCTGCTTGCAGACTAACCTGAACAAATATGAGATGCCAGTGGCAACGGCCATATCACTTCGATCGACATTCGCCAGAAGAGCCACCAATAAGAGCGTAACGTTTGCTCCCGTGCCGAAAGCAAGGACTGATACGCAGAACCAGTCTGACACACGAGGGTTTGCGGTCATTGTGGCCATCAATGCTGCTCCAAGGATGGGAAGTCCAGCAGAGACGAGGTTAAGAATGTAGTATTTCCCGGTGCGGCGCATCTGGTGAAATTTTTAGTATCCTCCAAGCCTGACCTTTCGAATCTATGCGGCACGCACCCAGAATCCAGCAAAAAGGGACCCCGCCGAAAGTGCGACAGCATTTGGAATCAGATGTATGCCTGAAAAAGCCACGGTATTAGCCAATTGAGCATTGGATCGTTATCCAAAGCTTACCTGCTTGCTGGGCCGTGTTCTGCTGAACCGTCTGGAAGAAGAGAGGATAGTAGTAGAGCACTAGAAAGGTTCTCTTAGCGAATTCGCTCCATATGTAGAGTTCTGAGCCCACCTGAAAAGCTAGTCATCGAGAAGATAAAATTGCTGACGGCGATGCCTGATGAGATTGTCAGCGACTACGAGCCAGTGAGGCCATTGGTTATTACATACTGATAGGTGAGCGGTGTGATAGGATGCGCAGCGGCATGACGGGGTTCGGGCTAATGTAGGCTTCGACAGCCACAAAGCCGAAGAGGAAGACCACGAAGCTCGAAAGAGAGACCCAAACTTTGTAGCTGGACCACGAGAGACCCTATGCCTTGACTTTAGCAAGATCGAATACAGAAGTGAAGAGTATCTACCTGGTTGTTCTTGAAACTCAGTCCAAGCAGGAGACTGGATATGCAGACTATAAGCGTCGCTGAGCCCAGCCAGTCTATTTGCTTGAAAGCAGCCTTTGTAGTGGAGCTCTGCCCCGGGAGCTTATACTTGACAAAGATAAAGATGAGTATCCAGGATGTGACCAGGAAGGGCACCTGGGCCAAGAAAGCCCAGCGCCAATCGAAGCGAGCGACTACAGCGCCTCCTAATGGTGCTCCTAAACCTGCTCCTATGCCATAGAAGATATTGACTATGCCTTGAATGAGTCCTCGCTTCTTCAGGGGGATAATGTCTGATGCAACTATGCTGGAAATTGTCATGATTCCCCCGCCTCCACATCCCGCAATAGTCCTTGCTGCAATTAGCATTGGCATGCTCTGTGCGAGCCCGCACAGGAGCGTTCCTATCGTGAAGAGGGTCAGGGCGATAAGAGAGGCCGCTCGCCGACCGATGATGTCTGATAGCTTTCCATATAGAGGCGTTGTAGTCGCTATGGCTAGCAGGTAAGAAGTACTGCGAAGTGACGAGTAAGCAAGATTATGTCCGGTGATTCAGGCGATCTTTCTCGCACCCAAGCCATGACAATTGATTCGAGGACTGGAAGGAGGAAGAGATAGGACCAACGACTGTGAATAAGTACGTAAGGTGGGACCCTGGCTTAGCGGCGACCCCTGCTTACGGGTTGCGACGATAGTGGCTGCATTGGCTCTTCGGGTCAGCTTTCTACACTTCAGCATAGCGATAACACTACGGACTGTCAAGCGCGCCCAAAAAGACAGATGTCTATATCAAGGCGATGCAGATTAGCTAAAGCGCGATGCCTGCAGCTTGTCCAGCTCTGCTGACCCAGGTCGAAGCCAGAATGGTGATGATACGAGCGCGACTCAGGTTTGACGGCAGATTGGCAGCATCTTCAGCGTCGTCTGCACCTTCATGAGGCGTGCGAATGAGCGGTGTTCGTTCGTCTGCTTCAGTCATACAGCTTTCAAGAAGCAACTCCGCAGTCGACAACTCCGACAATCATGTAGCGAAAAGGCCCGGACAGCTTCTCGTGAATACTCAAATCTACGCAAGACCTGAACGAACACTCCTTGGAATCCTGGCTCACCCTGCCTGTATCGATACCCTTTCTGGAACGGGACTTCAGCAAACGAACCGACGGACGGTTTCTGCCGGACTAACGTAATGTCGTGAGCGAATAAATGCACACACAGGAAATGGACACCGCAAGGAATGACATAACTGTCCCGGCTTTGCAAAGCTCATCAGCCGACTCGCTGACACCCTCCATACTTCCTGTGTGATCCTTTTCTTGTTCGTTGATTTTGTCTCTCATCTCTGACTTGCAAGCTTACACTTTGCCTCTCATTCCCGACTTACAAGCTTACGCCTCTTATTCCCGACTTACAAGCTTATAAGTGAAAGGGAAGTATCAGCCATGGTGAAGAAAAGCTTCAGGTACCGGGGCGAACCTGTCTCGCTTCGGGCTCTTCTCGTATCAGTCTTCGTATCCATGGGTGGCTTCATTTTTGGTAGGCCTTTCTGCGATCATACTCGGGCTGGCTTGTTGATGTCGCATCGATCTAGGCTACGACATTGGCTACATCTCTGGATGTCTAGCTATGCGACCTTTCATCAACGGTTACGGCACCTTAAGTCCGAATCCCACGTACCCTGGCGAGCTGTATCTGTCACCTGGGCGTCAAGCAATTATCACTGCCATTCTTTCGGCCGGCTCCTTCACTGGTGCTTTGCTAGGTACACCCACCGCCGACTTCCTGGGCCGAAGAGGTGCCATTTTCACCGCCGCAGTTGTCTTCCTTGCGGGAGTCATTGTGCAAGTGGCACCTACCGAGGTCTACGGTGCTTTTTTAGCCGGAAGATACGTCGCGGGTGCTGGAGTCGGTGCTCTTTCAGCCTTGGTACCGCTCTATCAAGGAGAGATCTCGCCAAAGAGTCTAAGAGGGGGCTTTACAAGTCTCTATCAGCTCATGATCACGCTTGGCATTCTCATAGCCTACTGCGTAGACTACGGAACTAAAGACAGGAACGATACCGGAGCCTACAGAATTCTCATAGCGATTCAATGCCTTTGGGCTTTGATACTGGCCGCTGGGTGCCCGTTCATACCGAAGTCACCTAGAGAGAGTGTTTACAAGGGCAAACACGATGATGCAAGACGTACAATATCCCAAATGCACGGTGTCGATATCAAGCATCCTCTGGTAGAATACCATATTAAGGAAATCGAAGCAAAGATCAACGAGGAAAACGCAGCTGGCTCAGGCTACTTGCAGTGCTTCAACTTCAAGTCCGATTTCAAGACCGGTCAGAGAACGCTGTATGGAATTCAAGCATTCAAAAGTATATCAAAGGCTTATACGTTGCGATGCAGTGTCGGAATGGGCGTGCAGTCTTTCCAGCAGCTCACTGGGGCCAACTTTGTGAGCCGCGCTATCATTTTGATATATGTACACAAAGCTAATGATATAGGAATCCGACATAGATATTCTGTGCGTTCACCCAGAGCATGCAGCCCGGTAACGAAGCTGACAATATCTACAGACTACGGCACAGTTGTGTTCAACGATGTCAGTAGCTTGGATTCCTACGTCAGTCAGATCATTTTCGGGCTTCTCGACTTCCTTGGAACAATTCCTGGCCTCTGTACGTACCTTCCCTCCACCGTGAATCTCTTGTCTCACAATCTGAACATCCGGTGACAGATTGCTTGGACCGCTTTGGTCGCAGAAGGACGATGATGACTGGTGCTATCGTAATGGGCCTTTCTTACATGCTATACGGTGCTCTCGGAGCCTATGCTCTCTATCCCAACAACGACCCCAATCAACCCGCGCGATCCGGTACTGGCGGAGCTATCATCTTTGTCATATGTGTCTTTGTGCTGGCTTATGGATGTAGCTGGGGCCCTGGTGGATGGGTCAATACGGGTGAGATTGCCCCGTTGAGAACAAAGGCCAAGCAGCTGTCCTTCATCGCAGCCAGGTTGGTCACACAAGCTGCACCTTTGGAGATCCGCTAAGAATTGGTCGCGCACAGCAACTGGACATGGAACTTCCTGCTTTCCGTGAGTCGGGTGTAATATACACCTATATACTTACTTATGTCTCCTGCAGTACTTCTCTCCCTACATCGCCTCGGACATCGGTGCCAAATACGGCTTTGTCTTCTTCGGTGCCAACTTCCTTGCAGCAGCATTCATCTACTTCTTCGTACCTGAAATGTCCGGCCTTTCGCTCGAGGAGATCAACATGCTTTGGCAAGAAGGCGTATCTCCGAGAAAATCCATCGCGTGGAACAGGGAGGTCCGATCTCGGGATCACCGAATTGGTGACGATGACGCGGTACCTGGATCCACTGTACTCGAGCCTAGCGGTGAACTCAGTCCGAAAGAAAAGGCAAAGGCGAATGGAAAAGCATCCCACTTCGAGACGCAGCGCGACTCTCGCACGAGCGAATCAACTGCCGTATAAAGATTACATGGATACCAGCACAAAACAGAAAGAGACTGAACACAAAGTATCGAAATTCCAACAATTGTAGCCTAGAATCAGAATTGTATGTTCAAGTCGATTTTGTCATCAGAGCAAGCCAGTCCGCCTTGCTAAGAGCAGTGTTGCGCTCATGCTTTGGTTTGCTAGTACCAGGCTTGATGGGCGTGAACGCGAAGCCATGCTCGAAAGTTGTGTCCTGAGCTGTCTGCCAATTCAGAGGTACGGCCGGCTGTTGGCCAACCATCGTTCTAGCTGCGCCTCGTGGCGGACCGGAAGTTGTCAGAATGGTATCATGTGCAGGTGCAGCTGGTTTGTTCGTGAGTCTGGCAGGGACGAACGGCTCCGCTGTGGGTTTGAGCCACTTGGGCGCTTTGCGGGTTGACTTCGATGCAGTAGGAAAGGACGAGAGTCTACGAGATTCGATATGATACGTAGCTGTACGAGTGATACTCTCTTGCTGGCCAGCTTGTCCAGTTGAGGAACACTTGCGGAGTGACGAAGAAGATGACGAAGACATGGAGCAAGTCTCTGGAATGACTATACTAGTGTTGCCGATACGAGGGGCTTGGAAGTAAGCCAACCACTATACGAAGCTCTGCGCCCTCAAAAGCAATGTCTTTGGGTCTCAAGGCGAGGCAGTGAAGAATCTCTTCTGACTCGTTTGACTACGGGCGGTGCGGAAGCGGAACCTGCGGAAAAGCTACTCGATCTTGTAGCATGTATGCAGTCAGGGCCTTGGTCCCAGTCCGACGTCAATCAGTACTCGAATTTTCTAGCTTGCATCGCCGAGAGTGGCAGGTAGGGTATGCTATCGTCAGCATGTGTTATCGTCCAGTGTAGAACAGCGCATCATGCAGTCGCGGGCATCATAAAATGATTTGAACAGTCGAATTCGAGTTTGTCGACGGTCTTACTTCCCTCAGCCCGCTCGAAGTACATGTACGGCAGCTACACCGCACGAACGCAATAACATCAGCAAGACTGGAAGGAGGAAGTGCGATCGATGTGATTGCAAAGTATTCAAGAAAAGCATTTAAAAGTCGCTCGTACACTCTTCACGCCTAGTCTGCATGCCGCATTGGAAATGTAGAGTCGCATATGACTGCAGCGAGTGACGGTGGCACGGTCTCTGTTCTTCCTTGCAGCATCGTCGGGATCGCGTCTGCTTCTCGTTTTTCTTTTTCAATAAGTCAGCAGAACGGTGACACCTGCAACTTTCTCGAAGAGCCGGCGCCAATCCGCTGGAAGTCTGGTCTGCAGAGTTACATGAATGAACAGGGTCTTCCAACCAATCATCGTGTTCTATCAAACTGTACCCTTGGCGTCTCCCATCCAATTGGTGAATTGGCGATGGACGGTCCCCGCGTTCTCAACCCTCAAGATCCTCAGTGTCCCCGGAATGATGACTAACTAGTGTTCTTGGAGAACCTTCTTCCCCAAGAGAAGGGAAAATCCTCTCCCCCGTCTCCTTTACCCCGAGATTGTTGCGAAGTCTTTGCATAAACTGCAAGAAGTGTTACGAGGCCTTCTCTTTTCTTCTCCTTCCACACATCCGGAAGTTGACCAAGATGCCCGCGATGATGGGACCCACCGGAGGCCACTCTGAACTCCAGGCACGCAGAGCAGCACTCGCTGCCAAACCAGGCGCTGCTGGTCTCATTGCCAATGGCAAAACGACAGCAATCGCTGTATTCGCAAGCATGGGTGGACTGGTCTATGGCTACAATCAAGGAATGTTCGGTCAAGTCTTGTCTATGAACTCGTTCTCAAAAGCTGCTGGGACCAACGGCATTCAGAACCCAACGCTAGCTGGTCTACTGACCTCTATTCTCGAACTTGGAGCTTGGGTTGGTAAGTCTGCGATGTAGTCCGCGATCCGCCACTAGGAATATACTGATTCCGTGACCTCTTTTCTAGGTGTGCTATTCAACGTGAGTATTCGTATTACGATCGTAGTGTTGGACAGGCAGTAACACTGTCCATTTTCAGGGTTACTCTGCCGACAAATTGGGTCGAAAACTCTCAGTCGTCCTTGCCTGCGCGATCTTCGTTATCGGCGTGATTATTCAGGCTGCTACACATGGTGGAAACTACGACTACATCCTAGGCGGCCGATTCGTCACTGGTCGGTTTTCTCACCCTCAAATATTCTAATTGAAGCTGAACCTTCGCGAAATTAGGTCTGGGTGTTGGTTCCTTGTCGATGGTGAGCAGCTTGCTTTCCGATCCCAGCGGGACATGCCTCTGACTAGTGTTGTGAAGATCGTCCCGCTCTACAATGCAGAACTGGCACCAGCAGAAATCCGTGGTGCTTTGGTAGCCCTTCAGCAGCTTGCAATCTGCTTCGGCATCATGATTTCATACTGGATCACCTACGGAACAAACTATATTGGCGGAACCGGCGACACTCAGAGCCGAGCTGCTTGGCTGGTACCTATCACCATTCAGATCCTCCCCGCTCTCATCTTGGCTGTCGGAATCATGTTCTTGCCTCAATCCCCTCGTTGGGCAATGGATCAGGGACGAGACGACGAATGTCTGCAGATCTTGGCTGGTCTCCGCAATCAGCCTGCCGACTCTCAGCTCGTTCAGCTAGAGTATCTCGAAATCAAGGCTCAGAAGCTCTTCGAGACCCGCGTTTCTGCCCACGATCACCCTACTCTACAAGATGGTTCAGCAAAGAGCAACTTCCTCCTTGGTCTAGCACAGTACAAATCCCTCATCACCAATCGGTCCAACTTCAAGCGAACGATGGTGGCTGTCCTCGTAATGACTTTCCAGCAATGGACAGGCATCAACTTCATTTTGTACTACGCCCCCTTTATCTTTGGCAAGCGAGAAAGAGAAAAAGGAGAGATGGGCGAGGGCTGACTTGAATTGACCGCAGCCGGCCTCAATCTGCAAGGCAACACCACATCTCTGTTGGCATCTGGCGTAGTCGGTATCCTGTTGTTCCTCGCTACCATTCCAGCCGTGCTCTACTTGGACAAGTGGGGTGAGTGAACTTTCGACCCGCAGTGTACATTCTCTGCTGACACGCCCCCCGCAGGCCGAAAGCCCGTCTTGATTATAGGTGCTCTATGGATGGGTCTGTGCCACTTCATCGTTTCTGGAATCATCGCGCAATACAAAAACGACTGGGATCTCAACACCGGCCGCGGTAATGCAGCAGGCTGGGCTGCCGTCGTCTTCATTTGGTTGTTCGCTGTCGGGTTTGGATTCTCTTGGGGTGGGTGATCTCCACTTTGCTCCTGGCGTCTTGAGATTCCCCGCTGAAACGATTCTTCTTCGGCTCTTAGGACCTACAGCGTGGGTGGTCGTAAGTGAAGTCTATCCCCTCGGCCTTCGCGCCAAGGGTGTCAGTATCGGAGCTTCCAGTAACTGGCTCAACAACTTCGCGTGCGTGGCCATCTTTTCAAGGCCACACAGTATCCTGACTTTCTCACCCCTCCAGCGTCGCAATTTCCACCCCCGATTTCGTGGCCAGAGCTCCTTTCGGGGCCTACATATTCCTAGGCGTGATGTGCGTGCTTGCCGCAGCCTGGGTCTTCTTCTTCGTTCCCGAATTGAAGAATCGCACACTCGATGAGATCGACGAGCTCTTCGGTGACAACTCTGGCCGAAGCAAGTGGGAAGGAGACTTGATGCTCCAGGCTCAACAGGACGTTGGTCTGCTCCGAATCTTGGAGGACGACAGGAACGGCGTCCAGTACACCTCTGGCAAAGATAAGACAGCGGCCGACGAGAAGAAGTCAGAGTACCGCAATTGAGAGGATGAGGTTTAGTGTTGACCACAGTCATTTCGTGAATAGTTTTTTTGGCCGTCTGAAGTAGGTCTGGAACGCTCTCTTAATAAGCTAGTTAGGTACGAAGAAGAAGTCCAATCCACGTCAAGCTCTCCGAATGTGTATCTCTTAGTAGCAATGCGATTCTCCTATAGCCCTTCAAACCACTTTCATGCGAGGTTTCCAGATTGTGCTGCTACGAACTCTTGCTTTTAGACATGTCGCGACATCGCGCTGTCCGCAACCTTGACCTTGACGGTGCGAACCAGACTACTTGACAATCAATCATCGCTGAGTACGTTCCGCAGAAGAGCTCGACGATGCGCCTTTCGATGACGAAGAGTACCGTAAGTCGCGAAAGAAAAGGCTGCGATGGCAAGTCCACACGCATCGACACAAGGCTGACTGTGTATCTTCTAGCTGGAATCACGCCCGAACAGCAGGGTGCGCTTTGCGAGCGGTCGGGAAAAGGATGACACTGACGCATTTTGGGCAGAGCAAATGCTGGCCGGTTTGAGCAGTGCTCAGGCACTTCTTGGACCTTCATCTACTTTCTCGGAGAAAGAAATCAAAGACTCGCTATGGCATTATTACTTTGATGTCGACAAAGCTGTGACCTGGCTTTTGGGTAGGCATGAATCGTTACAACGCAGTATAGCCTGATCTGATGTGACCTTGAAGACCAACAACATAAGAAGAACGCTGCTAAAGGTAAGCCTGATTCTCCTCTTCTCCCTCCCCTCCGTCATCTGGCATTGCCATACCCTCCGGAAAGCTGCATCCCATTCATCGACCGCCTGCCGACGACTGCCTATCCAGAACAAGACATTCTACGTCAAGAAGATGACGAGTTGGCCAGTTCAGCCCAACAGAATCTTTCGCTGGGCCAAGATCAAGCTAGCGGTCCTGCTACGAAACCACCCTTATTATCATCATTGGCTAGCAAACGCGAAACAAAGCCGTCTCTAGCTTCTCTGGCTTCACGGGGAAGCAACTCAATCGCCCAAGGAGATCGCCCCACGGGCTCCCTAAGCAGGCTGGCTGCGAAAGCGAAAGATGGGTCAGGAAATGAGAGGCCAAACGGAGCTACCAAAGATGTAAATGGGTCGAGTGATGCATGTGCCCGGGTACTTCAAGCTACAACCCGCCCAGTCGCCGGCAGCCCACAGAAACCTCTGTCGAAGCTGCAGCAAAGAGCCTTACAGGGGCGCAACAAGGAAGCGCCAGCTATGGCAAAGCCAAGGGTACCAGAGGCCGAGCCAGACATCCAGATGGGCGAATCAGAAACACTGCCGGATTCTTCACTGTTCTCTGCATTACCCGCGGGCAAGACAGAGCCAAGCGCGTTCGCAAACGTTCTTGCTTTTGCATCTATGAAAGAACCGATGGCCGCTGCCGAGAGTCAGGCTTTGCGCGCATCTGCGAACTTAGCAGGATTCCAGAAGCCGAGCCCCGACGATCTTTTCGCTCAAGCAAGAGCAGCGCAGTCATTCAAGACGCCGTTTCTTAGAAAGTGACGGAAGCACGAAGATTCCACGATGGACGGATGCAGCTTTCCCTTCCGGTCATCCTCCCTGGAACGTTTCCCATGCCAGCTGCTTGCTGATGCCTCGTATCCTGCTATCCAGCTGCAAAACAAAGCAAAGCGTCAGCCGCGAAGTCTTCCCAGCCTCCAGCGCAGGTTGCGGTCAATAAAGCCAAAAAGGTTGCTCAGTCGGGGACGTCCACTCCCAAAGCATCGACATCATCTGCTCCCCAGCTGGCAAGTCAAGTCCAGGCGAAGCTCAGCCAAGCGCAACAAGATTTACAAGGTCTCGGACTGGATGACGAGGACGACCACTATGTGAAAGAAGACGTCTCAACACTGCCCACTGTCTCTATCGCCAAGGAGAAGCTGCTGGAGGAGATCAAGCAGAAAGAAGCCGCGGAAGGTTACAAGCCGGTACTGAGTATGGTCGTAGTCGGTAAATCTGGCAAATTTCTATTAATTCGAGAAGTCGCTGAATGTCAACACAGGGCACGTCGACGCTGGCAAGTCGACCTTGATGGGGCGAATGCTGGCCGAATTGGGCGAAATGAGCGAGAGAGCCGTCTCTGCGAACCAAAGAGCTAGCGAGAAAGTTGGTAAAGGCTCTTTTGCCTATGCATGGGCCTTCGACGCCTTACCAGAAGAACGCGCTCGAGGCGTGACAATAGACGTCGGAATCGATAACTTCTCAACACCTCATCGCAAATTTACGCTCATCGACGCGCCGGGTCATCGTGACTTTATTCCGAACATGATATCAGGAGCAGCGCAGGCGGACACTGCTCTACTGGTCATTGATGCAAGTGGAGGCGGGTTCGAAAGTGGCTTTGGCGAGAATGGGCAGACCAGGGAGCATGCTCTGCTCGTGCGGAGTTTTGGTGTGCAACAGCTGGTCGTTGCTGTCAATAAGCTAGATGCGGTATGTAGGATCCGAAGTCATCCTTCACTGAAGAGCCCTAACTTGGTCTACATGATATTCAGGTCAATTGGTCGCAGGCGCGTTACGAAGAGATCGTGGCCCAGGTTCAGCCATTTCTGATACAAGCTGGCTACTCTTCCTCTCGCCTGACCTTCATACCGGTCGGAGCAATGACAGGCGAGAATCTTGTTACTCGCAAGTCGACAGAGCTGGAAAGCTGGTATACTGGGCGCAGTCTTGTACAAATCCTCGACACCCTCGCCGTGCCTGAAAGAGCTTTGGAGGCACCTCTCCGTCTCCCAGTTGCGAATGTTTTCAAGGGGCAAACATCTGGTCTATCGGGTTTAGGTGTTTCCGGTCGTATCGAGAGTGGCATATTGCAGGTCGGAGAGCGCTTGGCAGTTCTACCTGGGGATGAGAGTGGTGTCGTTAAGAGTGAGCTACTATATTTTTAATCAGTAGCGTCATCTGCTGACTTTCATCTTCGCGACAGACATCGAAGTCGATGGCGATACAGTCTCATATGCAGTAGCAGGTACTAATGTCACACTGTACCTGGCAGCAATCGATCCAATCTACGTGAATGTTGGTTGCGTGCTCTGTCCTACTACGCAACTCGTCCCGCTTGCATCGGCCTTCACGGCACAAATCGTAGCATTCGATCTCAAGTTCCCTCTTACTTCTGGCTCAGCTGTAGGTGCAATCATTTGTGTATGACGCTGAACATCGGCTGTAACTGAATTTGGATGTCAGATCGAGCTTTTCCATCACAGTCGTGATTCGCCGGCAATACTGTCAAAGATCGAAGCTACTCTCGACAAGGCATCGGGAGAGGTTTTGAAGTTCAATCCGAGGTTCGTCTACTGTTCTTAATGGTTACAACGCAGGAGAAGTCAACTGAATCTCGTCCAGGATGATATCGAAAGGCACCTCGGCCAGGATTCAGGTCAAGCTGCGAGCTTCCGGCAGTGTCAGCAAGCGCAACAGTATACCGTTAGAAACGTTCGCAAATAATAAAGGCATGGGCCGCATACTGCTACGGCGCTGCGGAGAAACGGTAGCCGCTGGTATGTCGTTCTAACGCACGGTTCTAGTCTAAGATAGCTAAGACTTATACTACAGGAATCATTCTGACCCTCGAGCCGTGACCATTGTAGCATACCGTTCAATTAACAGGAGTAAAGGGAGGATTCTCTTTGACGACTTGCACCGCCCGCCGCTCGAGCAAAACCTGCTCTGGACGTCGCATCCAACTTTGCTGTCCTACTGACTCCGCGCACAGCGACATCGGACTCACAGGTAGTCAAACTTTGCTTGCTGACCTTAAACAAAGCTGTTTGCTCTACTACACTCTCCTCTCTTCTGCTTCAACTGACCCGCATCCACTCACTCCACTGCTCCATCGCTACACTCTTCCTTCTTCATCACACACATATACACTGTCAATCACCGTTAGCAGCGCGATGTCGGATCTCAACACTATCTCATCTGCCACTAGGTCTAGCCGGCAGTCCAAGACGGCAACCTCCAGCATTGAGGACAGCCCTACCACCACAGCCTTGGCCAAGACTTCCAGTCTAGCAGACGACATTGTCTCCTCATTCGCAGACGATTCTATTATCGCATCCGATGGCGGCAACTTTACCGATACCGACGATGGATACTACGATGATTCTGGCGAAACCTCTGCTGCACCTGACGCCGTAGGAAGTAAGTCGAGGCTTCTCCAGACAACAACCTTGCTCAGCAGAAGGAAAGCATAAATGCGTCTTTGACTGATTGCGAACATGTCCAGACACTATCTTCTTCCTGGCCATAGTCGCCTTCCTGGCTATAGGATTGGGTTTAGGCATCTGGCTCTGGCGCAAGAATCAGCGCACCAAGGCTGCTGCGAACGGAGACGAGAAAGGTAAGGAACATTGTCAACAAATCGCCACTCTGATGAAGCTGATTTCATCTGCTTCAAGCTGCTTCCACCGGTACTGGTCTCTTTCACCGCAAACAGAAGAAAGGTCGACCTTCTCCTTTGCCGTTGACCAACATCAGAACAGGTCAGGAGCAGTCTCTTCCGCCATACACCGCCGGATCAGCTTTCGACTATGCTAGCTCGCCCTTCGCTGCTGGTACAGGTCAGACACCGCTCTTGGAGGGCAAGCCTTCGCTCTTGCGTCAGCAACAGTCGATGCGTACAGGTGACGAATGGGATGCAGCATCCTCTGTCGATACAAAGCCGCCCAATACGCCGTTCACGCCTTTCACACCCTTCAGTCCCGTCTCGTTAAATGGCAACAATGATTCCGCTCAAGCTAGAAGCTACGTTCCAGCTGTCCGATCGTCGCTCTACCACAGTGACACCATGCCTCAGCCTTCTCCAGTACAGTACATGGATCCCGAAGCTGCTCAAGCCATGGGTATTCATCCCGATGTGATCAATGAAGCCAAGCCTGGTGTCAGCGATGAAGAGATCGAGAGACGACGTGCAAAGGCTCAAAGGCGTCTCGAGAGACAGCAGCGCGCCGAAGAAGGCTCCGTAGTCGAGGAAGAACGCACAGAATCGCCTGGCTTTAGACAGCTTGCTAGAGCTGGCGAAATCTAACAACATCATTCTTACTTCCTGCTTCTTCTGACTAGTAACAGCATCGTGACCCATATAGTCTTCTAGTCTGCTATCTGTACAACGATATTATCACGTCTGCAACACATTCCCTATACTGGCTATTACCCATTTGTGGTCAGTCACAACTGGTGCCTTCATACTAGACAAGGACGCTAACTTAGTGTGGTCTGGATCGCGTCCATTTGAGGAATATCTTGAGGTGCTTCTCCGCCTTCTTCCTCATCGATCAGAGTCGAAGCGTCGCTCTCATTGCCATCTTCCTCTTCACGACTGGTGATATCTGCAGCTTGCGATACTTTGGTATAGGCTTTTTTGGGTGTTGTCTGCCCTGCGGGAAGCATCTGTTCTTCTGTCTCATCGATGGAGGCCTTGGACATCTCATGAGTAGGCGTTCTGTTGATTTGTAGACGAGGTGCTTTGGGGAGTATGAATGTGGGGTCCTCTTCCAACTCGTCCTCGGTATTGGAAGTAGATTCTGGCTTTTCGTGTACCTGTTCGTCATCAAACGGATTTGTGTTGATGGATGGGAGAGACGAGTCTGGTAGGATGCCATCGACCGATGCGCTTCTCGAGGCGAATCGTCCAGGGCTTGCTTGAGATGGAAGGCTGAAGGAGTTGCTGTTTGTAGGAAGGCTTGGCATAGTCGATGGGGCTCGATAGCCACCGCGAGACTCATTGTCTTCAATGGGCGACATGCGGTGATCCCTCTCGTCAGACTCTCCTCCGACGTCGCCACGATAGTCGGAGCCAGGTATGTAGCTTGATTCCCTATCGCTAACCGATACTGGCGTGATTTGGGAGTTTGGAAGTGAATCGTCCATTACGCGGTCGAGCGAAGGATTTCGAAGTGGCTGAGCAGGAGGTGGATCTGATGTATCTGCTTGGATACTGTAGTTGTCAATCTCGATGTTGTCGAAGTGTACCGGCGACGAACGCATCTCCGGAGAATGTACGGGAGATGAGTGTTCAGTATCCCTGACAGCCTGAGCTCGAGATTTGTTGTAGTCTTCGGTGTCTGAAGAGATGCTTTGACGATCCTCCTCTTCGTCTTGCTGGACATTCTGGTAGTCATCCTGCATATCCTCTTGCATCTGCTCTGGCTGTCGTTCTTCGACGTCCGAGTCGTCGTCCTCCTCTTCCATTTGCTGGTTATTGCCTTCCCCTTCGTTCGGGAACTCCATCCCCTCTGTCAAGCCTTGAACTGCTTGATCGATGATGTCTAGGACGAATCTTCGTAGGGCACGGTCCGACAGTCGTGAGCTGTTGTATGCTTGTCTAAGAGCAGCGGCAGTCTATCACGAGCAGCAGAGAAGAATTTCAGTATTGCGCTTGACTCGCCACAAGTGGCCTCACCTCGTCCAGAATCTTCCTTCTATTGGCGGCTTTAGTTCCCTTTGCATTCTCTCTTCTCGCCTCCTCTAGTTCTCCTAACTTTTCAGTCGCTTCTTTTGCCCATTGGAGCATTCTCGGAGGAAGAGCAGCAACTTTGGCCACCTCCAGTCCATAGTTCTTGGCGGTAGTATGTCCATCTCGGACTCGATGAGTGAACGTAAGATTGAAGTCTTTAGTCGAAGCGTCGGCGGGTGTCATTTCGGTCTCTAGATGGAGTGCCGTAACACTGGTATGTGTTGACAGCGTGCTAGCTAGATCGATGAAACTTAGAGGACAAGCCAGTATAAGACAAAAACAGACAGACTTGCAAACAAATAAGGCTTACTGAGTCGCGAAAAAGCAAGAGGCCTTGCTTTTGATGATCTCCTCGGCGATGGCATGAGCGATGCCGATACCTAATCAAGAGCATAAGCGACGTCTTTAGAGGCCCTAGGATTTTGTTCTAGATACCTTCTTGAGGACTAGTACCTCGACCAAGTTCGTCGATGAGGACTAGACAATTCTCGCAGGTAGATAGAGCGGAAATGATCATTCTTGAATGTAGAGCAAGGAAGAAGAAGAAGTCAGAATATGAGATTACAGACCAGCAGCTACGGTATTTATGACTGACTGCATGTCTTTCATTTCCCTCGCAAAAGTTGACAAGTTGCCTTCGATGGAATCGTCGTTGGACAATCTTGTAAGTAAAGCGCCATGGATCCGAAAAGATGCGTATTCGGCCGGTACATAGCATCCGATCTATACAGAAAACCGCATAAATGATTGGTCCACGAACGAGCGGGAAAGAATTGTCTTACCTGGCTCATCACGACTAGCGAAGCTATCTGCTTCAGAAATGTAGTCTTACCAGACATGTTCGGCTGCAATGATGCCATTTTAGCTGAACTCTGCTTTATAATGAGTGGAAGGCTCACTCCTGTCAGAAGCTGAAAAGAGTGGATCTCTGTAGCGTACGTGTCGTTGGGTACAAAGGCTCCTTCTCCGAATCGGAACTTCTCTGCGTTCATATGAAAGAGATCAGCGCATCAGAGAGACAAGTGGAAACAAAGTTTGAGCTTACCTAGAACAGGATGTCGTCCATCTTTTATAGCCAGAGTATCTGTGAACTCTGGTCGAACGTAGGACGAAGAGGTGATTGCTACATTCGCAAATGCAGCTAGCATGTCCAGCATGCCCATTACTTCGCTGCACCGGTAAAGTGCGGCGATATGGACTCGAATAGCGACTAGTAGCTCGTCTAAGACGCTAAATAACGGGAAGAGCAAGTCAGACCGTGCATTCAATAGTGGAGAAGGGTCGGTCAGCTTACTCGGATGATAGGAGGAAAACTTCGTCCAAAGACTGCTGAATACGCTGATTTCGCTTGAGCTGGTGAAGGAAAGGAAGACGAGCGAAAGCATTAGCAATCGTCCTTTTCTCCACTGTCTGAGGAGTAAACTGCTCAACTTACCAGATCCACACAGCTAAAAACGATCTTCCTTCCTTTCTTTCCAGACTTTGTAAATTCTCTCGGTAATTCGAGCGTTCCAGCCGTCTTCTCCATGAGGATATCTTCATGAATCGTAAACGTGAAACCAGAAGTGGCCGCATAAGCCAATTCCACGTCGTCCAGTAATTCTGGGTATTTCGTTTGTAGTTCTTTCAGTAACTCGTCCACGTCGTTGATGTTTTCTTTGTAGGTCTCGCGAGCGACGTCGAGGAGTCGTTTGCGTTCAGCTTTAATGGCGAATACGCGGGAAGTACGAGCAGAAAGAGCCGTCTTCGTCATGCTCTGGAATTACAATCAGCTTCTGTCTGCGGAAATGGAGGAAGGAATAAAAGGAGGGAGATAAGACTTACTGCTAAAGCCTGCTCATTCAGTGTGTTTGCTATCTCCTCTTCGATAGCTTTCAATCTATCGTCCCCTAGGATCTTGGTGATTGTAGCCAGCATGACGCTTTTCGGCTTTCCATCCTCCAGCAGTATACTCTTGATATTCGGTAATTGCTTAATGAAAGTCCTCAACTGCAGGACTAGCTGAATCTTCTTTTCGCTTTCTTTAGCTGGATCAGACATTTTCCTCATCTTGATCTTCTCGGATTGGGTGACAGAAGTAAGATTGAGTATATCGCCCGTGATCTTGTCGGCGTCGATGCGGTCCAATTGCTGAAGTGCTTTTCGTAAAGCGCGGAAACGGGATTCACTTTCGATTAACTCGGCTACTACGTCGAGACGCGTGTCGATAGTGGAAGAATCTGTGAGCGGGGAAAGGATGTTTGTTCGAAGCTGTTTCGAAGTACAGGACGGAAGTGTCAGCACGGATTAAGCTGACGAATAGCAAAGAAATCGGAAATGACGCACTAGTCTTTGAGCCATTGGTGTATAGCAGTGGTTGAGAAGGCCATAGAGACTCTGCTTCGATCTCTTGTCCATGATCTAGTATCAGCGAACGAAGGAATGCCAAGTGAGGAAGAATCAGCAAGTGAAAGAAGGAAAGATGAGGAAGAGAAATCTCACATTTTCGACCAATTCCAGATTCTTGACGCTCTCTGAATCAATGAGCATCGTTCCTTCTAAAGGCTGATATCGGATAGAAACCGATTTGTCTGGGAAAATCCAATTCTTGCTAATTTCGAGCCACTTGAAGAGTGCAGAAGCTGCGGAGAGAGCGTAGTATTTGCCATGCATCGTGGCGCTGTGTATCGTGCGGGGGCAGCAGGTAAGCGAAAGGTGCAGAGAAGAGGGAAGAAAGGAAGATGAAGAGAGAGCGTCAGTATCGTTTACCGTCTTTGAGAGAATGAAGAGAAGATGGAGCGAGACTTACAGATGGGAAGCTGTTTCTTCATCCTGGAGAATTAGCTGAGATATGAATTCGAGGCCGCTGAAATTCGATAAATCAGCGAGACTGCTTATGTCAAAGCGGAAGAAGAACTGTCTTCGACTCACGCTTCCCCATTAAAGAACCTCCTAGCAACAGGTAGCATTGGTACGCCTGCACTATCCACATATCTCCCCTGGGTCCCATCACTGTTCTCTCTATATTTATTCCCGAAAGTAGTCTGTAGCGCTTTCATGAGCAACGTTTCTTCGATTTTGGACTGTGCAGACAAAGAATGATCTTTGTTGAACCCTTTTGTGGACGATTGAAAGCCTGTCGTGCCGATTGTGCAGATTACAGAGGGCCAACGGACGGAGAGAGTGTGGACCGTCTTGACTGAGAAAAGCAGGGGAGAGACGTGCATCAGTATCATGAAGGCGGCAGAAGATGAGAAGTGAGACGCAGAAGCGGGAGCGGCCGGACTTACTGTATGTCTGGCTGTCTGTCACTTCGGTGAGGATGACTTGTCCGCTTGATGGTTGATATGCAGCTATTCCAACTACCCTTCCCACAGACTTTCCTTCACAGACGACTGCAGCAAGATAAGTCAGTACAGCAAGACAATGATTTTAGCACAAGTCGACTCACCAGTTACCCACGAATCATCCGTCTCTTCTACCTGCGGCTCAGCCGCTTCTTCTTCTTCTCTCATTCTCGTTGTAGCTTCGCTCATTACGCTTTCAGCTCTCTGGTTCCTCCTTCCCAATCTCAATCCCGAATTAGCAGATGGAGCCATCGAAGTGCTTCTATGCCTATATCTTGACGATCCTCCACCTCCTCTTCCGAATGAGGTGTTCCTTGAGATATGTGCTGAAGTCGTTGAAGTAGACATGGTGGATGGTGCTAGAGATGCACTTCTTGCTCCTCTGTTCCCGCCAGCGTTGCTTGCAGTGTCTGGTCCCAGCATTGATATAACATTGTTTCGTCGTCCTGGTAGCATGGCTGACATTCCTTGTCCGCCTTGTGAGCCATACCTCATAGGCGTGGATGAGCGATGGCGGTAGCTCATGGTGGGCGAAGTCAGTCAGTCAGTCAGCCAGTCAGTGCAGACGAGTAACGAGTTGGTAGAAAGGAAAGAGGCGAAGAAGAGAGAATCGATATAAACATTGAGAGAGAAGAAACAGAAGGAGGAACGGCTATCCCAACGGTGCCTGATGGATCCGATCGAAGTTTCAGGAACGAGAGGAACGGGCGGAGGAGAAGAGGAGGAAGAGGGAAGAGTAGGGAGGAGACGGGAGTATGATCTCATTACCGTTGCATCAGTCGACATCATCCATCTATGCTGCTCCGAGACATCCAATCGCGTCATCGGACTTCAACGTCCTCGCCCGTCTGTCCATCCTACAACACTTGTTCAATCTCTTGATGCTTCTTGCTTTCCTTCTTATCCACTCTACACTACTCTACTTTCCCTTAAGGTAGACCATTGACTGCTCTCAAGACTGCTGACTTGGACACCTCGAACATTCTAGCCGCCTGGACTGCTAAATTGAAAGCTGATAACACGATGGACTTCTCCCTCTGTCTACTCTACTCTATCTAACACCACGCTCCTGCCATATCCAGCTGATGCACCATTCTTCTGCGCCTCCCAGCCATCCAGCCCAAAAGCGGATGCCAGAGATGCAATTTAGGTGGAGCACCCAAGATGGTAACAGAACAGGAGGAATGGCTGTAGTCTGTCTACTCTATCACTTTGCGAGGAAGTGTTGTGTCTTTGCTTGTTGGTTGGCTTCTGCGTATTCTTGCCTGTTTGATTCATTGATTGATCCCCAAGTCGTCGCAAGGTCAAGCTCGTCTGGTCATCCACCCACCTTCATTCCAAGACATACAACAACACAGACAGCTTCAAGTCTCTGTAAGGAGGTTGCAGATCAAGTACACCCCGCTATTCCACAGCCTACTGCGAGCAGAGCAACATTGTGGCTTTGAAACCCCCCAAAACCCCTGAGACGCATCTCGTCAAGATGACTCTGTCGCCGATGTACGCTGCAATACTGCAGGATCTCAACAAGGCAGTCGCACAATCACAGCCAGAGGATGTACTGCAATTCTGCGCGAATTGGGTAAGCTAGCGAAGCGAGCGGGCGCGCAATCACTGCGAGACCGAAATTCATACATACAATCAGACGGCGCTGATGCTTATGTGTTGATGCGCTCCAGTTCAACAGCAAACTCGAAGAACAACGTCGTGCAGGGCGCGCAAACCTCGCTCAGGCAGAGCAGTATGGCTCCTCGAACAACGCCGGAGGACTTCGCAGCAAATCCATCTCGACCACTGCCGCGAATGCCTCAGCAGCAGGAGCAGGAGGACTACCAGCTTCTGCCATTCGCAAGAAGGGCTCCCTGCCCTCGCTCGTAGGAGCAGGCTACACCTTCGGCTCGTCCGGCAAGACTCCCCCGTCTTCCGCTGAGCGAGGCGAGCGATTCATGCATTCAAATATGCCTGACAGGGAATCAGACTCGGCTGGTCCAAGCCCTTACTCCGAAGTACCACCCAATCTGAGGATCCCTCCCATGCCAAATCTCAGAAACAGTGCAGGTGGAAGCAGTAATAACAGCAATAACAACCCTATGCATGCTAGTATACCTCCTTCGGCACCTGCCGGAAGTGGAATCAGCTGGAACAGATCGTTCGGAAGCTCTGCTAGCCAGATGCTTGGCAACGACATGCACGATTCAGATGAGGAGAACATGCCATCTACCAATTCTTCCTCCCGCCAAAACAGCGGAAACAGTAATGGTGAAGGACGAGATAGGTTGGGAGCTTTACCATCCAGCTTATCCTCCAACAATGGAATACCGGCTTCGTACAATCTTGGCAGAAGAACTTCCGTATCAGCTGAATCTATCGACCCCAATTCACTAGCTTCCGCCCATCCTCTTCCCAAAGTCGTCATTCCTAAAACAGCTTCCCAAAAAGCGCGTATTGAATCATCTATCGAGAAGAATCTGCTCTTCCGAAACTTGGACGAAGACCAGCATGTGGACGTCTTGAATGCAATGAAGGAAGTCAAGATCAGCAAAGGCACAGAAGTGATTGTCCAAGGAGCAGTAGGGGATTTCTTCTATGTCGTCGAGAGCGGGGAGTTCAAGATTTGGGTGCGCCCGCAATCGCCCTCGGGTGGAATGATCACGTCGCCTGTAGCTACTGCTCCTACGCATTCTTCAAGAGGAAGATCACTCTCTCCTGGTGTCGCTGGTGATCCAGAAGCACAAGACGACGGGACCATCGTACATGAAGATGGGTCCGTCACACGCGCAGATGGATCGAAGCTAGTAGCTACGATCGCAGCTGGCGGCTCTTTCGGAGAACTGGCATTGATGTACAACGCACCAAGAGCAGCTACTGTTACATGTTCATCCAACAACGCCACGCTCTGGGCGTTGGATCGAGTAACGTTCCGCACCATCTTGATGGAACACACATTCAAGAAACGCAAACTGTACGAGAAATTCTTGGCCGAAGTACCCATTTTACTGTCGCTGGAGAATTACGAAAGAAGTAAGATTGCGGATGCGCTTGAAGAGAGAATATATGAAGAGGGGGAAGACGTCGTCAGAGAAGGTGAATTGGGTAAGAATTTCTATATCATTGAAAGTGGAAGAGCAGAAGTCCTCAAGAAGAAGGGAGATAAGACTGAGAGAGTGGGAACGCTCAGCAAGGGTGATTACTTTGGAGGTGGGCAGACTCGTATGAATGCTTGAGTAATCGATGCTGATTCATTGAATATTTAGAACTCGCCCTCCTCAACTCTGCTCCTCGAGCAGCCACCGTCCGCCCTCTTCCCGGCTCAGGCCGTCTTCGCGTAGCTACGCTTGGTGAAAAAGCATTCACGCGTCTCCTCGGACCCGTCGTTGAGATTTTGACACGCCGCGCTGAGCGAAACTACGGTAACACAGGCGCTGCTCCACAGCAGCAACAGCAACAAGCTCTATCTTCATCCACTTCTTCCACACCTACTTCTCTCGGCCAATCTACACGCAGGGATACAAGGGAGAGTGAGAGGGAGAGTGGAATACCGCTGGGTGGAAGTGGAGGATCGAGAAAAGTCCCTAGTAGAACTGGCACGCCGTCAAGAAGACATAGAGAAGAGTCGCTTCGAGAAGACACCGAGATGGCCGATTGATCGGGCTCTACCTACCTATCTATTCTATTCTAGTCTATTTTCCTTGGGCTCGAAGCTCCCTGGCTATCACCCCTACCAATCTCAGTACTGTTTTCAGTATATGTCTGACTACTCTCTTTCCACTCTCTTTATGCGGTGGCATACTCGGTTTCCTTAGCCCTATCTGCTGCTAGATTTCAGCCTGTCTGCTTCACTCGGTTCTGTCTTGGGTTGAGTTCGGCATTGAGTGTCTGTGTGTTGAATGTAGTATAGAGCCTTTCTTTCGGTATTCCAATCATCAAACAATCTTCGACCGTCTTGCTTGACTGCACCTCGATTGAATCCCAACCACCAGCGTTGGAGTTCTTCGACGACGATGCTGCCGTGGTCAGGGCTTGGACCACAGTTCAGCAATACTGGCAGTAGCAACAACAGTGACGCGCATCAAACATCAGCGGCCATGCAGCATGGAGGAGGAGGAGGGAACTACGGCAATCTGAGTAACAGCAATAACAGCAATGGACTGCAGCAACATCAACAACAGCAAATGCAGCAGCAGCAGCAACAGCAAGGGAATCAGCAGCAGTTCCAGCAGCAGCAGCAGCAAGGTCAAGGTGTCCAGGCGCAACAACAAGGCCAGAATGTGCAGAATCAGTTGCAACAGCAACAACAACAACAGCAGCAGCAGCCCATCAACCTGGCCAGCGTGCTCCACTTCCTCCAGACTGAATGGAGGAGGTACGAGAGGGAGCGAAACGAGTGGGAGATTGAGCGCGGCGAGATGAGGGTGGGCAGGACCCTTACTGACAATTTACAGAAGCATGTATACTGACCATGTATCATTCGGGACCATCCTGCAGGCCCGCATAGCCCTTCTCGAGGGCGAACGACGAGGAACCGAGAACTTGAAGACCGACCTGATGCGCCGCGTCAAGATGCTCGAATATGCCTTGAAACAGGAACGAAGCAAATACCTGACAATGAGCAATCAGCAAGCGCAGGCCCAGGCTCAGGCTGCCGCGACTGCTGCTGCCGCTGCAAGTGCAACTGCAAGTCAGGCACAAAGTGCTAGTGCCGGTATTGCACAGACACAGACGCAGAATGCGACAAAGGACAAGAAGGATGCGGATCCGAAGAGCAAGCTCGTCAAGGAGGAGAAACAGGCTAGTGCGAGGGACAGCCCATCGCCCGAAGGTGCTCCAGGCAAGGATAAAGACGGGATCGAGGAGTCAAAGGTGGAGAATGGTGCCTCAGGTATGCATTTAAGCGCCTCTCGACGTGATTGCCAGCTGATGGAGCCCTATTGTAAAAGTGCCGGAAGTTGTGGTCTCATCAGCTACAAATGGCCCATCCAGCAGCAGTAACAACGTCAACAAAGCCACTGACGCCCCAAGCTCTCCTCATACTACTGTGCCCTCCCTCCCCGCGGCGGCCGCGTCCACAAGCAATGTAGCACCACCTTTAACGAACCTCACACGACCTGCTTCTACCGTTTCTCTATCCTCCCTTCCTGGCGCAGCAGGCGGTACAGGTGCATTATCAGCTCTCGCAGCCGGCGGAAGCACCATCAACAATGTCGGACTAGGCTGGAACCCATCATTGGGGCGCGATCCACGAGGGCGAGCGAAATCACGAGATTACCTCAAGCAATGCTTGCAGGAAATCAATTACTTGACAAGTCTATCTACGCTAAATCCATTACCTGAGAAAATGTCGACGGGCTTGAGCAGACCCAGGAAAGTGACGGTGGAGATGCCGGTCATCTCGCATACTGAACAGCAAGCACAAGCACAGCAGCAGCAGCAGCAGAAAGAAGAACAGGATAAGGCGCAAAACCCGGCAGTAGCAGCAGTCAACGTAGCTGGAAATACAGTCCTTCCACTTAACGTGACAGCCTCCCAGAACGCTGCGCAATCAGTAGGAGCAGAAAGCTCGCCAACTGTGCAAACGACAAATCTTATATCTACAACAAACGCGGCCGAGAATATTCTGCCAAATACGACTTTCCCTCCTTCTTCCTCTGCAGCCTCGTCTTCTGCTCCTCTTCCGCCAAAGGCAGTCCAGCCTGCAGCGCCTATAGCTTCTGCGATGCTCAATTCTCACCCTTCGCTAGAAGCGACGAATACAGTGTCCGAATCATCCCCCGCTACTGGCTTGATCCCCCTAGCTACTCTCACGAACGGCTCTGCAGTGAAAGAGGGTGGTGATGTTTTCGAAGAGCAGAGTCGGACTGCCATCTTCCGGCCAGAAAGCGCGGAAGAATGGCGGAAAGCATTGAAGAAAGCAGGCCAAGCTGCTGGTACCAGTGGTGCCGCTGCCGGGATGCCAGAGAGCGAGCTTGCAGACGATCTGGATAGAGAGAGCGGCCAAGCTTCTGCTGCTGGACGAGCGAGAAGCGATACGCTCATGAGCACTTCTTCGAGTACGAGCACTGTCGTAGATGGCGATAGCAATCATAAAGTCTGGAAAGCTCGGCGAGCACTCAGAGCGTAAGCTGTTTTGTCTCAATCTTCTGATTTCTGCTAATACGTAGGGCTATTTCGTTCTGCAGGCATCTCGACTCGGCGCGCTGTTTAGCCTTTGACAGGACTGAGCGGGCAAACGATGTCCTGTTCGCGACAGGCGGAGATGATTGCGTTATTAAGTGGTGGAGACTGCCTCTTACTACCGTTTCTGCCTCTGCCCGTGGTCTTCCTCTTCCCGACTCTGAACCTTCACACACATATCGCGGGCACACCAATCCCGTAACGGCACTGGCCGTCTCGAGCGCCACAAACCGCATCTATTCAGCGAGCATGGATGCGTCAGTTGGAGTGTGGGCCATACCGCATCCAAATCGAGAAACGTACGCTCCATTCGAGAAGCGCATGAACATAGCGAAGCTGGAAGGGCATACAGATGCAGTTTGGGATGTCTGTCTGCTTGCTTCAGGCAGTCCTTCCAACTCGTCAGCGGGCGCGACAGGCACACAGCACTCGCATATTAGCGAGCGTATCGCGACAGCCAGCTCAGATGGAACAGTCAAGATCTGGGATGTATCGCCTTCGATGCTGAATGAAGATGGTACGGAACCAGAGAGCGGACTTGCGCCTTCTAGCGGTCTGAAACTGTCGTGGCATGCGAGAGGGACAGCGGCAGAAGAGGATGATGGACAACATAAGAAGATTATTCCGACTTGTTTAGCGCTCTGTCAGAGCGATATGACCCATCTCGCTGTAGGGTATCAAGATGCAGCAATTCGGATATTCGAGGTAGAGACTGGAAAACTAGTGAACACCCTCAAATGTGGCGACGATACTGGTAAGATAATCTAGGAGATCTGCTGCATCCACTCAGGATGCTGACCTTATGCTATACTCAGAATCAGATAACGATAACCAAGTAAACCGTTTAGCATCGCATCCAACGCTGCCCCTTCTCATAGCAGCATACGAGGACAAGAACGTCCGGTTGTTCGATCTGAAAACAGGTGCGTCGGTCCTAATCGAAGGTGTGGTCTGCAGAACTGATGAGTAGTATTTACAGGCAACTGCACGTACTCATTCGTAGCACATATAGCGCCCATCACGTCTTTAGACGTGGATCCATCCGGTCTGACGCTCCTGACCGGCTCCCACGATGGCAGTCTACGCTTCTGGGATGTTCTGGTTGCCAACTCGTCGAGTGGTACTCTAGACGCCGAGTCTGAGGGCAAAGGCTGCATACAAGAGATCTCGGGCGCACATCGTTTGAAAGGCGAAGAAGGCGTCTTAGAAGTCAAATTCCATCCAACACTACCGTTCGTCGGAAGTGTAGGAGCAGATGGAAGCATGAGGGTCTTCGGGTAAAGCCCTCCAAACGGCTGAAGCAAGTTTTATATACCTCTCGGTGCTCTGCTACCCTGAATTAGTGACGAGAATACCCAAGCCTTAACGATTTGTACTATTCTAGCCGGATGAGCAGGCACATTCGTTTGCAGCCTTCCACCGAAGAAGTAGAGCGCCGACTGAATGCTTGTAATGTATAAATATCAAGCTTAAGCTATCCAACAAAGCGCCGGTGACTTCATATGCTTTGTCCGGACTGCTTTCGGCTCTTCACGTATCCCCGCTCGCTGACAATGTCTGGCGAAGCTTCTGCATCATCGAGCTCACTATACACAGGCGCTAACGCCTCTGTTAAAGATCCAAAGCAATGGCCGACGAGTAGGCTGACTTCATCAGTCAGGCCATCTTCCTGCTTCAAGTTCTGATTGCTTTCTGGCAGTCATTCCTGGCGGTTCTCTTCTTCTAGCATGGCAGCTGAATGCACGTCGCGTTCTCATCGTTGGCGGCGGGAATGTCGCAGCCGACCGTCTTCGCTCGGTACTTCCAACGGGCGCCAAAGTCACTCTGATATGTCCAGAAGCCGGGCTGGGAGATGAAGCAAAGTACAGAGTCATGCAAGAAGGCGAACAATGGGGTCTTGACTGGCGAAACAGGGAGTTTCAAGACTCCGACATCGAGGAAGAGGTGTGTCAATGACAAGCGAACAACCGGGCAATGCCAAAGCTGAACGTAACAAGCAGGACTGGGATATGGTTCTCACTGCTCTGGATGACCCAGTGCTCAGCAAGCATATACACAGCCTGTGCAAGAAGCGACACTTCAACGTCAACGTCGCAGACGTGCCGCCATTATGCGACTTCTACTTTGGATCTGTCATCAGACGTGGTCCCTTACAAGTAATGATCAGTACAAATGGCAAAGGTCCACGCCTGGCGAACCGGATCAGGAGAGGTATAGAAGACAGTCTGCCTTCAAACGTCGGCGATGCAATTGAGAATATTGGAGAATTACGCAAAAGCCTGCGCAAGAAAAGCCCAGGTAGTGATGCTGAAGCTGTCAAGAAGCGTATGGAATGGATGGTGCGCGTCACAGATTCGTGGACGCTGGACGAGCTCGCAGCTTTATCGCAGGAAGAGCGGGAAGCCATCCTATCTGGCTTCGAGGCAGACTATGCCAGCAGTCGGACGACTATATCAAAAGCATACTGGAGGAGAGCAGCATGTCCTTATTGGCTCCTGCAGGCGATAAATCCGCTCTCGTGGATTCAAGGCGTTTCTGGCGAAGAAACACAACGGCGCAGGGAGAGCTGTCCTGTATATCAAGGCAAGAAGGATATGCGAAGCAGTTCTCGCCTGGGACTATCGATAGCTGCATACTCAGGAACACTTGGGCTGCTGGTTGGCGCAAGTACGGTCCTGGGTTACCAGTATCTGAAGCTTCGCAGATGACAAATCCAATCATGATCATCGTACCGCAACCATCAGTTCCGCTGCCTTCAGCCTTCTGACATGATCCGAGACACCGGAAAGCGATCGTACCGTTGGTCGCTAAGGCCCTCCGTCAGCAACCGCCTGACGCACCGCCAAACTAAAAGGTGAAAGACATGCAAACGTGGTTCTGAAGGACGACGACCAAGGTCTGCTTTAGACCAGCTCAGCCCTACATTCATTGCCTGCCTCTGCGCATAAGGCTCTTCCCAGAGAGGCATGGACGCCCCTGCCGTCAGCGCCGAGCCCTATCTGGCTTTTGCTACTCTGGCGTCACGAACCAATGGCGTATTACTTGCATTCGCAATCATACACCTGTCATTGGCAGTCTTCTTCCTCCTCTGTACGAGACGCTTTTGGAGAATCTCGTGCGCCCTCGCACTCGGTCTGGCCGTTGAATTGCTCGTCTTCGCACTGAGCGTCAATGTTGGACCGGTCAGTCAAAGCGGCTTGAGATCATCTGGCAGTGACGCCTCAAACGACCTTGCACTCTTCGGCCTCATGGTTGGCCTGTCGCTCTTAGCAACCAGCTTATCTTTCGTGATTCCGAAGAGATTCTACATTGGATGGTGGCTGGGATGGCTCGCCCTTGGTGTGCTGGCAGGATTAAGCATAGGTGTTACTGTCCTACTCTTTCGAGGCGGACAACTCCTTATCGCAAATGAAGGAGGAAGATGGGGTCTGATCGGAGCTCTCGCTTTGCTGGCTGTCTTTGCGGTCGTTGCGACCCGATGGAGAGGAGCAGTACGTCTAGGATATTTAACCGTTGTTACTAGTCAAGCTATCTTCCTGACCAGACTTTTTCTGCAGACTCTGGCAGGCTGTATACTTGGGGCATGGCTACTGGCTCTCGGCATTGACCTGCTACTCAACACGAATACAGGTGTAGCTTATGGTTTACGAGTCTTGCTAGACCGAAAAGCCAATCACCTGCCGGTGAGCCAAGAGCCACAGAGGTAGACACACATCTTATGGCTAATCTAGATACAACATGTCCTCAGAGCTTGCAAGGGTATCAAGCACCATTGTCTACACGCCTGATTTTTGGCCTCTCGTGGCTCGTCGCTCTTGTCTTTGCGGGCTTCCAGGAGATTCTGTATGGTAGACGGGCTTTCCTTCCAGTGAAGCAAGACTCAAGAGAGGGGAGTAGGTCTCTGGAAGATCAAGGATCCAGAAAGTTTGGGTGGTTCTGCTTGCCTCTGCGCTCAAAGCGGCCTAATTCCACATCTGCGCAAGGCCGTCTCGATCTCGAAAAGAACGTAACGAAAGAGCCGATTGGGGAACCAGTCGTATACTCAAGGACTTCTACCTCCTCTTCATCTTCGAACTCAGCGACTATCCAGGACTCTGAAAGTCGAGCACTGACTCAGAGCTACCAACGGGCTCTGGAAGCACTGGACAACCCTGCAGAAGACTCGGACCATCTTGATGCAGAGGGTACCAGGAGAAGGCAAAGTGGGGAGACACAGAGTGTGCCGATTGCCTACAGGCCAGGTGTCCATACCAATAATGAAGAACCAAGAGTCTTCATCGTCCCAAATATCGATGAAGAAAACGACAACACCTCGGTGCAACAGGAATACCAGCGACGATATGAGGCAGCACAAACAGGCTTCCCAACATCTGTACCTATGCAGAGATCTCTAGCACTGCCTATCAAACGAGCAGAATCGGATAGGGGAACGACTTACTCCGTCCCCCTTACGAATATCACAAACTCTGAATATCACGATCGAGACAGAGCACGTCCTCCAAGCTGGGTTGGGAATTTGCCGTAAGCTGTCGGAACCTCAATCGCATGCGCTCTGAGTAGTAACTGAGAAGCCTTGGTTCTTCAGATGGGATCCATCAATGCTTCGCGGCCCGCTTGATCCAGGCACATTACCTCGACATCCTGAGTATCCGGCAGAGGTCTATCCAGCTGTAGTTCAACAACGAGCGCATCCTCCAAACCTTGCCACGGTAGAAGCATTGCGTCCGGATATGTTTCTCGCACAACAAGCAGATCCAGGGCATCCACCTCAAGCTTTGGCTGCTGCCCCTTTGCCGATCGTAGCATCGACAATGATGGTTCCCATGGCACATGCTACGCATGCAGGGCAGCCTCAGCAGGAAGATAGGCTGGACGACGGCCAATCGGAGGCAGACTATGAGGTAGTAGATGCTTCCGATCTTCCACCAAATGCTGGACATGGCGATCTGCATTCCCGACCGATCATATCTAGACCTTTCCTGCACACAGGTTCGCCTACCCCTAGCCCGTACGCTTCGAGATCTGTAGACGGAGATCAAGAGGGCTCTGTCTCTACAGCTGGTATCGGTCCACCTAGGAGGCAGCGAGTGCAACGCACAAGCTCTAGGGATGAAAGGCTACATCTAGACGATGATGATCTTCCAGAGCACAATCAAGCATTTACGGCATCGCCTCAGACTGCAAATCTTCCGTTCGCGGCAATAACACGATCAAGCGTAGACACCAACGACCTTCGATCTTCAAGCCTTGGCTCTTCGTCTTTTGCCAGACAACGCGACGCATCGGATATTACTCCACTGGTACAGGATCTCCCTCCTCCGCGCAGGCCTACTGTGGTACCACAGTACAGTCCGATCTACAGCAATGTAGCAAGTGTGACTGAAGGAGGCTCGCCTGCGACTGGATCCGAATTCTTCACACCTTTCGAAGGCAGTACGAGCACCCTGCGCGTACCTCAGGTTCAGGTGCAAGCCTCGCCAGCTCTTTTACAGCATGAAGATGAGCGCAGACAAGTCCGATTCCTGGGCGAGCCTTCGAAACCGTCTAAAGGGCGAAGGGGTATCTTCTTCAGACAGAAGAGCGGCTTACGAAACTAGAGAAGATCTAACAACAAGACACGACAACTTTATGACTGGAACGATAGGAAAACGATAGAAGCCTACTTCCTAATTGTGCGAAACACGCAAGCGACTGCCACGACCTTAATCATGTATTACCAGTCGTTTCTAGCCAGCGATGCTTCTGCTTCACAAGCACTACGAATCATGCTTTGCGCGTCGCGATATGGCCTTACCGGCACGTGACGACGATCTTTTTGGCTGATGGGCGGTGACGGCTGATAGTCCATAGCTGCGAGTCACTAAGAGAGGATGGTGATCTGCAGGCCAGTCTTTAACTATCGATTTCAGCTAGTGAAGTAATCGCTTTTGGGCTCTCTCTTCCCTTCGGTCCATCCAGACAACCATGGCAGACTTCATTAAAGATACTCTCACAGCTGTAGACCCTCGAATTGGACAACGTAGCTCCACTTTCAGTGGAATGAACGACGGGCCCGCCGCAACTGCTGCCAGAATCGCTGGATTGGTGCAGGGAAAAGACCAGATTGATGACTCTGCCTACTAGTGAGTAACCACACCGTGTCTGATCACTGATACGACAGGCGTACTCGACATTCTGGCGGTGATCAGGCACAGCCCGTCGCGTCCGCCCGTACTAGAGTCTGATCTCTTGTGTCAATCCTCTACTTCACTTCTATGCCTGCCATCATCGTCTTCTCTTGCACAGCACCGGAAACTTCGGCCAAGTCTTCCCAGCTCCAGGCCATTCTCTCAACATTGGCGGCATGCCAACGCAGATTGATGCATTATTGCTAGAGAAGCAGCAGAACTTCGACAGATCAAAGACACTAGAGCGTATTGTGCACCCTTGCGGCTCTTCCGCCTTCGGATCCTTCGAAGTCACCAAGGATATCTCGCATCTTACCAAGGCAGAATTCTTACAACCTGGAAAGAAGACCCCTGCTTATTGCCGATTCTCCACTGTCACCTATGGCCGAGAGTTCCCAGATGTCGGCAGAAATCCAAGAGGATTTGCTGTCAAGTTCTATACTGGAGAGGGAAATTATGATCTCGTTGGTTTGGACTGGCCCGTCTTCTTCGTAAGAGATCCTATGCAAGGACCCGATAACAGTGAGTACACTCGCCACAGGGCATCTTGCGGCTTGCTGACTCTTGCCCTTCATTAGTCCGATCTCAGCAGAGGAACCCGAAAAGTTTCCTTTTGGACTTCAATGCATGGTTCGACTTCTTGTCGCAAGTACCAGAGAGTAATCATGCTGGTCTCATGCTGATGTCCGATTACGGTACACCCGATGGTAAGCCGGCGCTGCATCTCCCTGCGGTCCCTACCTTGCACAGTGGCTGATGCTTGAAGACGTGCAGGGTGGATTCATATGTCAGCGTATGGCTGTCATACGTTCGCCATGGTCAATGCTCAAGGCGAACGAAACTACGTCAAGTTCCACTGGAAATGTCACCAGCCTAAGAAACAATTAACTCAGGAAGAGTGCGAGCGTATCCAAGGGGTTGACCCAGATTACAGCAAGCGTGAGCTATTCGAGCTTCTCGAGGAGGGAGGCGAGGTCAAGTGGACCATGGAGATCCAGGTCATGGCCCCCGCCGATCTGGCCAACATCGACTTTGATCCTTTCGACGTTACCAAAGTCTGGCCTCGTACCCAGTTCCCTATGCAAGAGGTTGGAGTGCTGACTCTAAACAGAAACCCCGAAGATTACCATCGAGACGTCGAGCAGGCTGCTTTCAGTCCAGGATCGCTCGTACCGGGTATTGAGCTGTCGCCAGACACTCTGTTACAGTGGAGAGCATTCTTCTACAGGTGTGTATTTGCGACTTTCACATGACTCCTGGGAGCTAAGCTGTTTCCACATATGTTTGTGTAGAGACGCACAGTACCACCGTCTTGGCAGTGCCAACATCCATCAGATCCCAGTCAATTGCCCATTCATGTCCAAGTACCATTCGCCTGACAACTTCAACGGCAATATGCGAACGGACGCCAACCACGGTGGAAAGCCACTTTATTTCCCGAATAGCTATCACACTCACAAGCACGGAGCACCTTCCAACACATCCATGTCGAAGAAGGTCACTCCTGGCTTCGACCCATCTGTCGCAGAGGCGCCTTATCAGGTCATGAACAATGTTGTCTCGCGCGAGTCGGTCTACAAGCACGAGGGAGATGCCAGCGAGTACAAGCAGGTCAGAGAGCTGTATCAAGTAGGTCCCCACAACCGTACTCAGCTTGGACTTAAGCTGATCGTATCTTCTTGCAGCGCGTTATGACACCTCAGCAGCGAGACAATCTCCACAAGAACACGGCCAACCTGCTCAGATTCGCAGACAGCATCGTCATGAAGAACTACCTCATCCAGATGTATGCAATTGACCCCATCTACGCCAAGGGCATCTTCAATCTTCTTCCCGAGAGCAAGAAGAAGGGCGAGTTGAAGATGGCTGAGATTGCAGAGGCATCCAAGGAAGCTCACATGGTGAACAAGGATCCGAGCTTCTACAGTGCTGACAAGGGAAAGACCTTCATGGGTATGCCATACAAGAGCACGCTCAAGGCGTAAGTGGCATCGATTGGTGAGGTTTTGGACCCTGTAGATCTTGAGTAAATCGGAAGTCAACAATCAGTTCGATGCAGTCTAGCTAGCCTCATCTCGTAGTCGGGTTTGCAAGAGGTAAGATCTTGACCGGAATAGGCAGTTGTGCCTTGCCTCGTCCACCAGGCCCAGCTTCTAGGCTAGCATTCACATGAAGTTTTCGAGTGAATCTGCAGTACATCAGTCAGTATCGGTTCCTACCTTGCATCAGTACATAGCCTGCTTCAAGTCGTTGCCCGCCACCAGGCTCTGTCCTCTTGCTCATCCAGCCCAGGCCAGAAGTCAATAATTCATCAATCAACAATCAAGCAAGCATCTTACCGGAAGTCTAATCCGACATCGCGACAAGAATTCTCTCAATCAGTTGGTTCTTTCTGACTTCTGACCAACTCGCTCAAAAAGCCAGACTTGATATCACATCAAAGCCTGTCGCCTTGCGACGCGGAGCTGTTGACAGATCAGACTAGACTTGGGCGAGTTTCAAGCAAGGCGGGCTGGGCTGGGCTGGGCGGAAGGCAGTTGGGCGTAGAGAGCGAACGCAGTCATCAAGCACACGTCTAGTATCGCTCGTTGCGAACTCGAAACGCGCGAATTGAAAGAAGAGCGACGGCTGGGGACCGCTGCCAATCCGACAACAGCGCTTTCGCCGAACAGCCTCGAGCATAGCGTAGCAAGCCGCAAGTAAACATCATCGCAAGCTTGTAGACACCTCGTTCGCTTCAAAGCATTCCCAGCAAAACACCATGGGGTCATGCATGTCGTCGCCGGAAGCGACCACGCCCTCAGCCAACATGTCTGAGAACAAGCGCGAGCAGAGAGACCGATCAAACCAGATCGACAAGCAGATAGAAGAGGACAGCAAGAAGTACAGAAAGGAATGCAAGATCTTGCTGCTGGGTACGCTACTCTCCCCCGCCCTGCCTAGATTGGGAAAGGGTCACCTGCTGATGCTCATGATACGATTACGAAAGGCTCCGGAGAGTCGGGCAAGAGTACAGTAGTAAAGCAAATGAAGATCATCCACCAGAATGGCTACTCGAAAGACGAGCTGGTTCTGTGCCGAGCGACAGTATATAAGAGTATGTCACCAAGCAATCTCTCCTCAGGCCAGCTGGAACTGACACTACCTGCCTGTGCGTAGATGTTATGGACTCTGCGCAAGCACTGGTGATGGCATTACGGAAATTCAAGATGGACCCAGTCGAACCAGTAAATCGCGTATATGCAGACAAGATTCTGGACTATCGGTCAGAGTCGCAACAAACGCTAGCGAGTGAGATCGTGAGAGCGGTGGAAAGCTTATGGCATGACCCAATCATTCCAAGCGTGATGGACCGGTCAAGCGAGTTCTACTTGATGGACTCGGCGTCATAGTAAGCAACTTCGCAGGCGCAAATACCGCGCAATCCTTACTCTGTCATCCGTTCAACAGTTTCTTCGATGAAATCGCACGTATAGGTGGTCCTGACTACGTGCCGAACGAGACGGACGTTTTGCGAGCGCGGACGAAGACGACGGGTATCAGCGAAACGAAGTTCCGGAGCGGGCAACTTAGTATACAGTCAGTCTGATCTCCTTCTTACGATCCGCCCTCAAATGCTAATGTCTGCATACAGCATGTTCGATGTGGGTGGGCAACGGAGCGAACGGAAAAAGTGGATCCATTGTTTCGAAGCGGTCACATCAATCATCTTCTGCGTGGCATTGAGCGAATACGATCAAGTGTTATTGGAAGAAAGCGGGCAGGTAAAGCTATCCCCTTTCTGATCTTCTCGTAAATACGGGGCTTACCCTGCTTATCTCCGCAGAATCGAATGGCGGAATCTTTGGTCCTCTTTGAGTCTGTCATAAACTCGCGGTGGTTCTTACGGACGTCCATCATCGTGAGGCTTGTCCAGTAACGTTATGCAAAGTCTCCCGCTGACCCATCCTGCAATGACAGCTCTTCCTGAACAAAATCGATCTCTTCAAAGTCAAATTACCGAAAGTCCCGCTGGACAAGTATTTCCCTGAATATACGGGAGGCGCAGACGTCAACAAAGCAGCGAAATACATCCTTTGGCGGTTTACGCAGCTGAATAGGGCGAGGTTGAGCATCTATCCGCAGTAGGTTTGGAGTCTGTCAATACGAATTGGGACAGTATACTTACGAACTGCTTGTTCCTTGTGTAGTCTCACGCAAGCGACAGATACCGGCAATATTCGCTTGGTCTTTGCGGCTGTCAAAGAGACAATATTACAGAATGCTCTGCGCGACTCTGGCATCTTGTAGTCTGGGTGTCTACGAGGATAATTGAAGGAAGGAAACCACCCACGTACCTATGTTGCAACACATACCAAATCATCAAGTGTTCACCGCGGCCGTTCCTTCTCCGCAAAGAGGAACCGATCAGCGTGTGCATGCTTTATACTCTTCTGTCATTGTCTATAGGGTTTCAAGAACAACAAAACAAGTAGCATTCTTCTCCTATCTTTCCTTTCCCTCTTCTTCCTCTCCTATACGGTCTCATACCCTAATCTGTCACGATCCTCTGTTTCTGTTGTCGCAAATATTCAATAATGCGGGTCTATGGATCGTATGTAATATCTTCCTCCTTCTTTTTCCTTCCCACTTTCCCTTGTTGTCGGTCTTGGGATGTTTTCGCAAACGCAAGGGCGGGTTAGCAATCAGCTATGGTTCCGATGTCCTTCAAGCGCCTTTACATTAGTCACAAGTGCAAAATAGTAATGTATTCGTGGTATTTGCAAGCCAAGGAGCTATTCGTTTCCCAACTTTCGCTCCAGAGGACTTCGGAACTCTTGCTGCTTGCACGCGTAGAAAGACTTGCCGTATTGTTCGCCAGCTTGTTGCGGCGCTGTACGACCTATCGCCTGCCTCTTAGGGCGAGGTCACGCTTCGGCCCACTTTACGCGCTTCTTTGACAGCTTTTTCCTTTCTCTTTTATCATCAACACGCTCTTTCTTCATGCTGGGACGGTCTCTTCTGTGCGCGTGTTGGTGTACAGCGATATCAGCGGCTCCTACGCTCTGGCAGCGTCAGTCGAGCTGGGATATCATCGCAGCAGACCCTCCGACTCTGGCGCCCGGGCAGAATCAAAGCGGGCCACAATCTTTTCTGCTGTACAACGCGGATGCAGTGTGAGTATGCTGTACTTGTGGTACAAGATATATCTGACCCGCTTGCTTCAGACACTATCCTTTCACTGTCAGCTTTTCCCGAATTCGCCGCTCAGACCTCCTAATCATGCACTAATTACCGTATGTTTGGTACGTGACAGGTGCATCTACCGGACAGGGAGACGCGTGGCCTACCTCCATTAGACGGCCCGTGGCCTGTTATACTCTCTCTGTCGGGCTCCGGTGCTCGCGGTCCTGCCAGCCAAGCCAAAGTGGTTCGTCGTCACAGGAGCTGTCGTACCGCATGAATGAACGAAGGCTGAGACTCTTCTTACGCAGCTGTCTGGATACGATGGAGCCAGCCGCAAAGTCAGGCAATACAACGAGGGCAATCGGAGTTCGGCGCACATACTGGCTGCAGAAGAGTATGTTTACGAAGGCTATCCGTGCAACAGGAAGCAGCGCTGATAGCACTGGACAGGTTCCTCGTCATAACACCCATATGTCCCGACGAGACGGCTCAGCCTGATGCTGCCTGGGATATCGACATCTTCCCGAACATCTTGGCACAGGTTGCCGTACAATATAATGTCGACCTCACCCGGATATACCTTTCGACATACAGTATGGGAGCTAGAGCAGCATGGAACCTGCTTATGAAGTACCCAGATATATTCGCTGGTTCAGTAATCAGCAGCGGAGCGACTTATGCCGATGCAAGTCTGCTAAAAAACCTGCTTGGAAACAGTATAAGAAACTACTACGGCACAGTAGACGAGTTTGGCTTGTTCAATGCCACCCTCGACACGCAGCAGAGATGGAACCAAGCTGCCGCTCGATATATTCAGAGTAACAGCTCCAGCATATATCGTACGAGAGTTCTGGAGACAGTAGGCCCCATACAGGGTGCAGATCATTTGGTTATGAATGAAAGGCCCTGGGACGAGGATGTGATAACCGATGGTTATGCCGGCGCCTTGGCGTGGCTATTGGGGCAGAGGAGATTGGAAGGAGGTCAGTCTTAATCAGTGGAATCTTGGTTTATGCTGAATTTCTTCGACAGCTGTGCTCAACTACAATTCCTCCGTTTGTACGACATGTATCCCTCCTTCACCGTTAGCGTAGACTTCTCCACCTTCGAAGCACAATCTCACAACAGTGTATATCAGGCGCAGTCGATGGAAACAGGGTCGATTAATCGGGCCCATATCTAGTGTTGTTGTTTCCAGCGTTTCTGTAGCTGTCCTTGCATTATCTTGCGCCGTCGATATGTTAGATCGAGATACCTGCTAGTGACCCTTGCGGCATATTTTTCTCGACCCCACGTATATAGAACTCCAGCTTGCCTGGTACCAGCGGTTTCTCTCAACATGAAAGTAAAGGGCGAGCTATGATAGCCGGCTTTGGCCCTTGTCCTTGCATGCTACAGCACTAAATTGGCCCTGCCCTTGATAGCTGAGCACCTTATATAGTAAGCCCTGCAAGCGGTCTATGCAGCGCGCAGTCTGCCTCCCGCTCATCAACAAAGTCGCAGACCTCGTCTTTCCCCCAGTATCTAAGCTCGATGCTCCGCGCTTTGCATCTCCTCTTCGCTCGAAGGATGTCATGACCACTCCAATCATATGTCATCCTTTCACCGTCGATAGCGTCCTCCTCAACATAGTTCTCATCACCTTGTAGGCGGGTAAAAGAGGGCACTCCGTACAGATATATTTTGGCTGGGTTAGCTGGCGGCAGGAGGGATATGACGGTGTCGAAAGCCTCATAGGAAGAATGGTTTTCGGTGTCGGAGAGGTAGTACTCTACCAAAGCGACATCCGGGGAAGAGAACTTCGCAAGTGCGCTAAACGGCAGCAGCTTGTCCGAAGTCACAAGGTGTCGCAGGAGAGGCCAGCAATGAGCGATGTCGAGCTGAGACGGGATGAACTCGTCGACATTGCGAAACCCGGTGAACGGCACGAAGTGCAGTTCCTCCACTCTGCTGAGCAGTGGTAACACACGACCAGCTGTCTCTCGATCGACGCCGTCGCTCATTGGGTGATCGACTCGATAGCTAAAGAATCGCAATCTTGGAGCGAGCTCGGTCAGCATGCGGATGAAGCCCGCTGCATCGCATCGGACGTTCTTGAATGTGAGCTCTGTACAGGTTGAAAAAAACCGGGTATTAAAGAGCTCTTTCGTATCCGAAAAGCTCCTATTGCGTTTTGTTGCCTTGGTGGATAGGTATGGAAGCTTTGGAACCAGCTCAGCGTCGAATGACGACTCTTCCGTGGGAGATTGAGGCGTCTGGTAAGTCATAATAATCGGAGAGGAGCCGTATGCAGCCACGAAAGATACGATTTCGAGCCGACTCAAATGTGACACTACGCTCTGGAAACGGGTGCGCATCTTGTTTGGACCAGGACAGAGGACAAGCATTTTGATATGCGTCGTTGCTTGTACTATGTCCAAAAGCGCTTCCCATCGAACTGCCAGATCGGTCAATTGCCTCGACATGTCCCATTGCACAATGAGAGATTGGACGAGATGCAGCGGCGCTCGTGCAATCATGGCACGGACGACAGGTATGAATCTCGTATAGCAGATATTCAAGTATACCGTTCCATGGTAGAGACTGTCCCTGGCAAGACTGGCAAGCGGTCGAATCAGCATGTACGGTACAACGCGCAAGCTACTACGTACGAGTGCCAGCGTTTGCAGACAAACAACATTCGGAACATGCACCGCGTGTCCCTCTCGCGCGACACTGTCGTGGTGCACCCTCTGTAAGCGAAAGGCTGTCGGTGACGGTTTCGTTCGCTGGGCTCAGATTGCGTTGTGGATAGAAAGTGCAGCTGATCTTGCGTATCCAGATGCACAACTTCTCGTAATATATGAAGCAGCACCTCGTCTGGTAAACGCGCTGTATGATCCATCGTCGCGCAGATCCAGGCTTTAATTGGCAGTGGAAAGACTTGATTTGCTCGCCGAGCGATGGACTTGCATATATAGCATTCGTCAAGGGTATGCGCAGGGTCGGCACTTGGTGAGTATTAGTTGAGAGACTTGAGATCTGACGGAGGGCAAGCGGCACGGACAGGCACTAAGTCTCGCAGCAAAATGAATTCTGAAACAGAGTATCGGTTTTGTCTCTCATTTCCCAGCTCGGTAAAGAGGGAATTAAACATTAAGCTACACGTATGCATACGGAGCGGCATTTTCCCGCCTATTATGCGGTTCTATGCAATTATCGCTGTTGCTCCCTCACTTTGTATACCTCCAGCAAAATACCGAATTGTCGGCATGTCTCTTTCGCCTCCCAGATGTCCTTCTGGCTCCAGCCCGGTCTATTGATAGTAGGCAACGGCGTATCGCCGTCTGTGTCTGAATCGTCATTCCACGAGGGATCATAGACTACATCTCGGATAATAAGCACCTGGGGGTTGTCCGTGCATAGACATGCAATGCATTCAAGATCCCCAAGAGTAGAATTGTCGTGTCTGCCCGATATTGCGTAGTCAATGGTGTGTAGGCGGGGGCTTGCTAGCCATCTCAACGAGCCAAAAGTAAGTAGTCTGTCGCTACAAACGAGCTTCTTGAGGTGTTTCCAGTTTTGGGGCAGACTCTCGGTGTATAGGTCCCTACACGGCGGCTGACTCGATATCTCTTCGATGACTTCGAGCTCCTCTATCGATGTGAGTTGTGACAATGCCTTCGTCACCGCTTGGTGCGATGGCCACCCAGGCGCTTTGCGCGAGTCTCGGTACAGCAGGCTAAAGCAGCGTAGTGTGGGCCCCAGTTCTGTCGCCATCGAAAGTAGCTCATCATCGCAGCACATAACGTAGTGAAGCGTGAGAGATGTGAGGCATGAAAATAGCTGCCACGAGCCCGCTTGCACAGGCAAATTCGTGCCGTATGCATTGGTAAGCTGAAGCGTTTTTAAGCCCGGAAAAAATGAAGCGATCTCGATATATTGGCTGAGGGAGAAGCTTGCCATATCCTTATGAGACAAGCTACCAGGGAAGAAGTTGAACACCAGAGTTGTCAGGTCTCTGAGTCGACGGATGGCCGATACTAGAGGAGCCTGAATCGACCGGGGAAAGGCTCGCAATTGGAGATGCCTGAGATTAGGTGTCTGCTCGATGATGTCTATGAGAAGTAGCGACCTAAACGAGAAGTGGCATTCTTTGTTGGAACGTCTGGCCAAGGACGCATCCGAAATGCCTACGTCAAGGGAGCATACTGGGGCACCTAGTTGCGGCAGACGCAGAAGCGACAAGGCTAGGAAGGTGAGACTCTCCTTTGCGATCGACAGAGCTATCGTGCCGCTGTAGAGCACAGCGCGCGCTGGACTTCAGATGCCAGATTCAGGATGTTATGCGGATCCTGGACGATAGGCCAGTACGCACAGCAACCATGTTCTACACACACGTAGAAGAGGGCTTATGCCGTGAGATCTTCCGTCAAAAGCTGGCGATCCGGCAGCATTTGAACGAGGATGGTAGACGCGCATGTGCAGCTGATCGCGCAGGCGAGCTTGATCTTCTTTGTATAGGAGAACGACATGCTCGAAGATGTGACGAAGAACTTCTTCAGGCAGGCGATTTATGCCGGCAGCCGACATCGATTGAGCAGAGCAGAGCCTTCTTATTTCCAGCTCGCAGCAAGCAACAACACCTTAGTATTTGACTAATGTATACACAACACAACTGACCTAAACTGCAAGCGCAAAAGAAAGCTACATACGAAGCGGAAATCCTCGCCCTCACGCTACCTTCTGAACTTTACTCGGCTGCTCCATCGCCTCTTCTGCCGACCTCTTCGTACCGTTCTGCTGAGCCGCAGCCGCAGCTGCTGCAGCAGCCTTTTCTGCCTTTTTGCGCTTCTTGAGCTCCGTCTTGAAATAATTCACAACGAAAGCTTGCAGAATATTCAACGCTTGTTTGGTGTCTAGCGTTTGCAAATTTGACAGTTGTTGAGCAGTCAAAGTCGCGAAGATGGAAGGGCTGAGATACATCTTGTCTTCATGGATGGCTATTGGAGGGAAGCCATTGGGATCGAGCATACTGCTGGGATCGGCAGATGAGGTAGGAGAAGGTTTGATGTAAGATGGTGGCAGTGTGGAAATAATGATGGGAGTCTTGGAGGAAGAGGCATGTGTGGTAGGAGGTTGCGGAGATGGCGAAGCGCCTACGCTAGGCGATGCGAGAGGTGCAAGACGTGCTGACTGCAGTGCGGGTGAAGGTATGGAAGCAGCGGCTGCAGCATCCGCGGTAGGTGGAGGTAAGAAGGTATTGCCATCAAAGTACTTGGCCTGCTCGGGCTCGACCGCCCAAAGCGCGATACCTGACTGCAAAGGAATATTGACAAATGCACGGTTCACTGCAAGATCCTTTCGAATCGCAGCCTATGTTCCCATGTTAGCAACTTTCACCGTGTTTCATATTTGCCTGCTTACCTGCAACATCGGTGCATGTTCTCGGAAATATGGGTATTTATCCGGAATCCAAGACTGTATGTGACCAATCTGGGCCTGCTTGTGCGGTGTCGCATAGATAGCTTGCGCGATGAGTGCCGCATAGCTGTACGGCGGCTGATCGGGTCGGCCAATGAACTGGTTCGTTGGTGTCCAAGAAGGTATTTGATCGATTTGTCCAGGAATGACAGCGGCAGGTACCGGAGGGGCAGGTTTCGGAAGTGTCAATTGAGTTGGAGGTGCAACTGCTGAAGTTGGTTGTCGTGGCGGCTGCTGTTGTTTCGGCTGTTGCGTAGCCAGGATCCGTCTCCTCTCTTCTTCCGCCTCTCTTCTTTTCTTATCTTCTTCCTCCTTCGCTATTCGATCCTTCTCAGCCTTCTCTTTCGCTTCCTTTTCTTTTACCTCTTTGTCTTTCTCTTTCTTCTCTTTATCAGCCTTCTCCTTCTCAGCCTTCTTAGCAGCCTTCGCAGCTTCCTTGATCGCTTCTTTTTCTTTCTTTTCTCGCTCTTTCGCTTCTGCTTTCTCTGCTTTCAGACGTTCTCGCTCTGCTTTCTTGATTTCGGAGAGCTGCTTCTTTGACAGCTTCTTTGGCTCTTTGGCGGGTGCTGCTGCTGCTGCTGCATCTGTCGCAGCTGCCGTCCTTTCTTCAGCAGCTTGCTCCGGTGGCACGTGTTTGGGCGGTCTTCCTCGCGGCCTGCGAGGCGCTGCCGGATCTGACCGTTTATTTCGCTCCTCCAACTCTTCTGCAGTACGTGTCTTGGGTGGTCTACCTCGCTTGCGCTTGCCCGTCACGGGATCGACAGCCTCATTTGGATCGTTTGCGAGGCCATCGACAGGCGCGTTCGATGCATTTCGAGACCGAGAGTTGGTGGACATACTGCTCGAGCCTCGCCTTTGTTGATGGATATCCTCATCTGAGCGTAATTCATCGCTGTCGCTGCCGTAAACAAGGGGCGGCGATTGGCCATAGCCATTCAAGTCGTTCATGTAGTGCTCATCCCAATATGTATTTGACATAGAGGGCGATGCTGGAGCTGAAGGATACGGTACGCCATTAGGTAGCACGAAGTAGAATATCCGCTCTGCGATCTGTATCTTGGAGCTGCATTGACGGGAAAGCATCAGAGAGCACAAATACCGCTGGGAGACTTACTTACCGATTCGTGAGCTTGATGACTTCATCCTTGGCGCGCCATCTACCGTCCAGCACCAAGCCGTTTCTTCCTCGAACTTCGATAGACCACCCGTTGCTTGCTCCCGTCACCGGATGCGAATTTGTGTCGAAGAAGAGTCTAGCATGATCTCTAGAGACTGCTTTTATGGGACCTAGATCGACGTCTACTTGTACTTTGTTTCCCTGAAAACGGCTAGGCGTGGTTTGAGGCAGCGGAGGCGGAGGAAGCGTCGAAGTTGAAGCTACAGGCTCGAGGTTATGCAGTACCCCCTCTGATAGCTGCGAAGGTACTGGCGTCGCCGGCCGCAAGGTTTGCGATCCTTCCTCCTCCTTCTTTGGTGTTGTTTGCCTCGTCTGGCTCTCGTCTTCCTCGTGCTTTGCCTGTGTGATAAGATTCCCTCCTTCTATTGGTATATCCCCTGCAATATGCTCCACCGGCTGCGGATCTGCCTGCTGTTGCGAACTCTGCTCCGGCTTGACGGCTGCTGTCCCGTTGATATGTGCATCTTCCCTCTGCGCAGATGTCTCCTTTACATCTTCAGCATGCACATCTCCTCCTTCCTCGTCCTTTGCTGCTGCTGGCTTTGCATCTTCATGCTCGAAACCGTTGCCATTCAGAGCAGGAGGCAGGGGTTCGTCCTTGGGCGGTATTCTGCTCTCGGGCGGTCTTCTTCCAATAGTCACAGACAGTTTCTGTATGTAAAAGTTGAAGAACGGGAACTGGAGCTTTGCGTAGGCCTGTATGCGATCCTGCTGTTGCGGTTGCTGCTGGATTCCCGCCTCGCCGGACGGTCCTGCAGAGTCTTCTGGGCCAGCCGTGACGACACTGACGCTGTTTGTAGGCTCTTGATTGTGCTCATTGTCGTCTAGAACCTCTGCTTTCACTGCGACTTCTGGCTGTTCTGGCTGGATCTGGCTCTGGCTCTGGCTTTCGAGCTTGACCTGTACGTCTAGGTCTTCGCCTTTGACGCTGGCGCTGTTGTCCTGGATCTCTTGCTTCATCGTGTCGCTGTGCTGGTGGTGGTCATTGCTGCGCCCATCATTTGATGACTTCTTGTTCAGAACTTCAGGCTTGCATTTCGACAAACGACTTGGAGTGAGAAAGACTAGCGTAAAGGTCGCAATGCATGGATGGACGAGGTAATGAAGATGTCAATAACCTTGTAACACTTTCAAGCTAAAGCCTTGAATCTCCCAGGACATCCTTCATTCGGTGCCCTTGCCTGCGTGGGCGTTGCTTGACATCCTCCTCAAACGTCGGGACTCGGACAGCTATGACAGCCCTCGACATCCAATAGCCTTGATTCATCGAAGAAGAAGCTTTGCAATCTATGGTTTCGTCCTTCTCTCTCTCGTTCAGCTCATCTTCCGCTTCTCTTATGTCCCAACAGACAATCCCCAAACTCCACTCTCGCCCTCGTTCGCAGCAACTTCTTCGAGTTCGCAGTACGGATCTACCCTGTATTCCGATTCAGACGGTGTACTCGCATACAATGCTTCGGAAATTCCGCAAGCGCAGATCCAGCGGTCAAGACTAGGCATTCTACGCGCCATTACCGCAACGCGTTCGTCTTCCTATTCGTACAAACAGGACGCAAACAATACCCTTTCGGCAGTCATCGTTCATTCTCCGTACTACTCGATCCAAAATACGCAATTTGTAGTAGAAGTCGCATCAAAATACCCCTACATTCGCGAGATCATAGTCTGGAACAACGATCTCGCAAATCAACTAGACGCTAGTACTTTCTCGCTATCTTCAGATCCTAATACTCCTTCTCCGAAACTGCGCATCTACAATGCGCCAAGCTCTTTCAGCCCTCATTCTGCTCCGATACATAGAGTCATGCCACCTTCCCATGCGAAGCACCTCGCGTGTGCATTGGCGACTCAACCAGCGTGTCTCTTCCTTTCGCCTGCGACCCTCCCAATTCATCTCGATTCGCTTTATACCCTCTACCTTTCTACGGCGCCCTACTTCTCGCAGATAGTCGCAATCACTCCTCCTGAGGACTTCTATGCTCTGCAGCATCTACGGTTCCAAAACAACGATGTAGATCTGCATACATCTGCGTTCCATCCCTCGCGAGGATATGAACTGGCCGAACACATCGTTAGCAAAGACAATAGTAGACGCTTCTGGAGACAGAACTTGCAGCAGAACCCGATCATTCCGGGAGATCAGGCAGATATCGTATGGAGTCTTTGGATGAATACGCATGCTGAGCTGGTGCGTTCCTCAGTTTCCACGATGATACGCAAAGCTTACGAAGTCTTTTTGGTGCTAGCTTGTGGCACCCTCCTTGCTCATGGCGGAAAACCTGCGCGAACCTCCCTCGAGCCAGTATAAAGCTGCTCAGCAATCACTTATGGTTAGCAATCTAGGTCTCAACATAGCTTCCAGCGAGACTGACATCCGTATTTACAGCTATCCTCCCTGCAGACGCTATATACAATCCTGTCATCTCAAGATCCATTCTTGTCACCTGAACCTTTCCCAATATCGCCTTCTCCGCCCAAAACCTTCTACCGCACGACTACACACGACGATCGAGCACTCTTCATCTCCAACCTCGACGCCTTCAGCAAATCTCCCTCGCAATTGGTCTACAACGCCAGAACTGAAGCCGTCCTTCCTGTTGCCGAGAAGAGAGGCTGGTTCAATCAGAAACCAAAGAAGGAACCCTTAAAGTCATCCGTCAAATCCAAGTCTTCACCTTTGATGGCCGCCAAGAAAGCCTTCAATCCGTTCTTATCGATCGAATCCATAGACGAATATGAGCGGCTCTGGCATGAACAGGCTACAGATAGTTCAGCGTTACCTACCTCCTTCGAAGAGTTCAAGTCTTTCGGCAATCCTTACCTAGCAGTCAACGGACGGCACCCTTCACATGTTCTGCTGAAAGGGGATGCAGATCTCAACGGGACATGCTGGACGACTCCGACAGCCCCGCTCAAAGATGATTATTTCGGCTTGTGGTTCTTAGGAGACGAAGGCCGAAATATCAAGAAGATGAGCATCTTTGGGTTTCAGAACTTGAAGAATATCGTGGGCAGAGGTGAAGAGGATCTGACGGCAGAAAGTTGGGAGATCTGGACCCTGATGGTAGATCGAGAAGGCGGAGAAGAAACTTGGGTGAGCTTCTGAACTGCTCGTGCAGGGCTGTTTTTCCGAGCTTATTCGCACTTGTCCAAACAGGTCTTGCGCTCACTAGAAGATGCACCATCCTCATTCCAAATCGGTACCTCACCTATCTACAAGACGACGTACCTGCTTTCGCCATACCAAGCATCGACTCCTGTCCGGAAAGCGGAAGGTGCGGACGGTGGTATTGCTGCTGCCTTGCAGCGAGCAAAGCCGGAGCATACAGATGATGAGGATGGTGGTGCAGAAAATGCTGAGCCTGATCAAGTGTTGAAGAAGAGGGCTCTACCTGAGGAGACGGTAGCCAAAGGAGAAGAGGCTGCTGCAGTCGAGAAGAGACAGGTTATGGACGTGGAGCAAGGACAGCAAGAGGTAGAATACACAGTCCGTGCTGTGAGACTGAAAAGCAGGGATCGCAAAGGGACGAGTGTCAAGATCTGCGGTTTCGAGATCGATGGATGGATTATATAGAGTCAGTTTAAGTACATGTATCTCCAAGGGTACGGTTCTAGAGAACACTTCAGAAGGAGAGCTACCTTGGACTGAGTAGTTGAGTATCGACGGCAAGCTCTCACAGCGTGACTTGTCTGGGTAGCCGCTGAACTTGCCCAAGAAGCACGGCCGCCCGCAATGCGGGTCAGGATCTTCAATAACGATAGCCATTGCGCTGATAATAATCTGGAAATGAATAGCGACGCGCGTGGTCCTCGTACAAGGGAGGGTGAAAAGTCGCCGCGCGCTTGTAAGCAGGCAGCTTACGGTCGTCCTTGGACAGAAGTTCGTCGGGCACCCTACTGTGGAAGAAGCCATGGAGCCTGCTTGGTAAACGTCGCTTTGTATACCTGGTCTCATTGCGATTGTCCCGTTTCGCCTGTCGCTTGTCCTGCAAGAGCCTCACTTCATGAGAGATAGCAGTCTGCAGTCTAGCTTCCATCGTGTACTCGTCGACTCCTTTCGGTACTCGCAGAAGCCTCCGCGCTTCGTCTGTCTTCGCTGCAGCCGGTTTTGGCTTATTGTCCATGTAATACTGAGCGATCTTAGTCGCGTAAGGCTCGATATCTCGTTCGAGTTCCCTGTCTTTAGCACGCCTCACTCTGTCTTGCTCGTAATCCAGTTCTCCAATACTAGTAGGACAGAAATGAGCCCTGTCTCAGCAGATCGATCAGCCTTGCGCATGCTCCCAGCTGAAGCGACGTACATATCGTAGCAGAGTCTAGCGAGGTCGCACCACCTTGCTCAGAGGTCAAGACAGCTGGTGCAGGGATTGCGTGTGTCACAGCAAGCACAGCTCAGACTACAATGGGAGAAAGGGACCCGATCCATGGTTGAGAGGAATCTGTGGGCAAGCATTGACTGCAGCATTAAGTTCAAAAGAGCGAAGCTTCAACCCAGACCTCATGAAAAGCCCATGACCCCGCCTGCCTGTGTCGCGATCTGTAAGGAATTCTGAGTGGATCTTCTACTGAGGCCTGCCCAGTGGGACTGTGTGGCCAAAGATTGGCCGCAGCAGGTCTCCTTGTAATCAGGGAAGCATATACACGGTCAGGCTCGCTGGAGTCCGCTCGGATAGTGCCATGTCAGCCATCAACAGGACTGGCTCTGTAGGTGAAGCGAGTTGCTTGTGGGAAATAAAGTGCTGTGTATATAAGAAGGGTATTGAAGGTGTAGGATGCGACCTTCTCAATCGATAATAACGATGACTACGCTCATCGACGGTATTCGTCGTATCGGCGTACCCTGAGGCGCTTCTTAGTGTCCACGAGAGGAGCTCTGCTGTCGTCGGAGGAGTAGTCAGACTGCGAGCCTTCCCTTCTACTGCGAGGCGCTGACTCTTCTGTCTGGCGCTTCTGTGCCGACGCGCGCTTGTCGCGCTGCCATTCATACCGTCGGAGGCGGACGACGTTATCCAAGTGTTCTTTTCTGTCGGCAAGTTCTGGGTTGTTCACGGCACGCGTGTATATATCGTTCGCGGCTGCTTGGTTGCCGTTGTCCAGCGCCTGGACGTAATCTGTCGCGATGGTATTGATGAAGTCTGTTATGGCGGCTTCGCGGGCCTTACGGGCTTTGCGATTCTGTTTATCTCTGGATCTGCTTAGCGGTCATGCGGGGTGTTAAGGTGTCAGCCTTTATCGCTACCGGACCTGGTCGAAGACTGAGACTTACGATTCAGGCATGTTCTGTGACTATAACTATGGTGAAGAGTCAAGAGGTGTAGGGCAACTAGCGCAGGTTGAAAAGCCTGTTGGACTGGCAGGGCAGCAAGGCAGAACATAGCCGGGAACGGACTTCGCACGTTGGCTGAAGGGAAGAGTGTGTAGGGTTGGTGCATGGGAAACATAAGCAGAGTTTGTTGGGAGAAACCGACATGGATTTTGGTTGTGTGCAACTCTGATAAGCGGAGATCCCCTCGTCCAGACACCGAGACATGGGAACTCGAAGCGGGTTTTCACGACATCGATGAGCGTACTGCAGAGCGAGCCGTCTTCGCCAACGCGGCTGTCTGCACCTCGACTTCCAGCGGGTGCATCGAGCTCGGGCTCGACAGCGGCATCCAGCTCGTCAGGAAATGCGCCTCGCAGTTTGGCCTTGAAGATATCTCGACTACTGTCAGCGAGCTTGGAAGATGCAAGGACACGATCTGCGCTTGAAACGCTTGACGAGTTCAACCTCGTTGAAACATCAGCAGCGTCGTCGGGAGGCAAAGCTGGCGATGAAGGAAAGACGGCAAAGACACGAAGACTCAGAGCGGAAGTCGATAAGAGACTACTGCAGGATAGCTTCAAGTTCTTGGAAGCGTTCAAGCAGGTCAACGATGTGAGCCTTTGGCAGTTCGCGTAGGTTATTGCACGGTAAAGCTGACACTGAGCCTACAGAAACTAACAGAGCTACAAGGACATCTGAGCACAATGCACAATGTCGTCGACAATGTCCAGACGCAGCTCAGTACAGCCAACAGCGGGACCAAGCATCTCCTATCTTCAGCCGCCTCTCTACGCGCCGAACGACTCGCTACATCCGATAAGCAAGCTATAGTGACTGTCTTCCTCAAACGCTTCACGCTAAGCGAGAAGGAGGTGAAGGCCATGACGAGCAGAGATGTGCCTGTGGGCCGAGAACTGTTTGAGGCAATAAGGAGGACGGAAGAGATCAGAAGCGATTGTAGAGTGTTATTGAGTGGAGAAGCTTCTGAAGAAGCAAAGGCTGGGTGAGCGTCACCCCTGCTGATGGTCTGCGGAAAACGCTGGCTAATGTAAAGTCGAACTAGCATGGAAGTCATGCTCATCACGTCTCAGCACCTCGACAGTGCCTTCTCAAAACTCCACAAATACACAAGCTTCGCAGCGCGAAACTACACGACGCGACCCGAAGTGCTCGATAACGTCTCGCCTACTCTTCGGCGGTCTTTACAGCTTCTCAAGGTCAATCGGTCTGATTTATTTGACGATGCTTTGAGCGTACTCTCTTCTACACGCTCTTCAGCCATCTCGAACATGTTTGTCGAAGCGTTGACGAGGGGAGTCGATGCTGGTGCGAGTGGAGGAGCAGCTGGAAAAGGCAAAGACGCAATGGCAGCCCGTCCTATTGAGCTACATGCCCATGATCCTATACGCTATGTCGGAGACATACTAGCATGGGTTCATCAGGCGATGGCTGGCGAACGTGAGTTCCTGGAAAGTCTCTTTGGCTTGAAAGAGACTGGCAGACGAGTAGGAGCCGCGAGACCTTCTCTCCCCGATAACGACCTACTTCCACCTCCTGTACCTTCGTTGAATAACGCATCGACCACGTCGGACGAAGCGCGTATTCGGACGCTTCTTGACAAGAATCTAGAAGGGTGCGGGCGGCCAATGCGAATCCGGATTCAACAGACTATAAAGTCTCACTCTCTCATCTCGTCGATCACGACATACCAGATTTTCCAACTACTGCAATTCTACAGAGTGCTCATGAAGAAGACAATGGGCAGTACTGCTCTTCTCGTCAAGACGCTCAGCGAACTATCAAAGTTCGCGTACGATACATTCTTCGAGACGTTGAACGACCAAGGCGAGTCCCTCTTCCGGTCAATCACTGCTCCAGGAATGGATCTAAAACCCTCCATCCCCATCCGAGATTCCCTAAGCACGCTCAAAGAGATCATGCAAGTGCATAAGCAATCACTACTGGATGAAGAAGATAGATCTGAGTTGGACGATTTCGAAGTCATATTGGAAGCGGCGCTGAGTCCTGTATTGGATTTGATGGACAAGATGAAGGAGTTCTTGAGGGGTGGTATTGCAGCGTCGGCAGAGTTGGAGAAAGGAATTTTTGACTGTAATGTCGTTGGATTCATCCTAAGTACGCTAGAGGGATTCAAGGGTTTCACGAAGGATAGGATACAAAGTCTTGAACGACGCTTAAAAGAGAAGTCAGACGAACTCACGACGCTACATGTGAGTGCGAAGTATCTCTTTGAGGAGAATACTGCTGATACGGAACGATTCTGCAGTTCACGCATCTGCTCAAGGAGAGTGGGCTGGAACCGCTCCTTGCTGCGCTGCATGGAAAGTCCGAAACAGTATGTCTATTGATATTTCAACTTGCCCTCGCGTACACTGACATAGCTCCCTGTTGCCAGGACCCACTATCATCCGTTCCAGCTGCTTCCTCCCGGAATCTATCCCAAGCAATCCGTACATTCGACTCGTTCCTCTCGCACATCGACACGCTCTCCTCTTCTCGCTTATCCCTCCTCACATCTCACAAGTTGGCGAACCAAGTACACCGCGATGCATTGAAGAAAGTCGTCGATGCTTATAGTGAACTGTACGATGCGGTCAGTGAGGAGAAGAATGGATATGAACAAGGTGGAAAGGGGATGCTGTATAGAAGTAAGGAGGAAGTGGGGACGCTGCTCAATGCTTGAATGTTATGTGAAGGGAGGTAAAAGCATTGACTTGTTGTATCCTATAAGAGCAAATGTTATCTTATCTAGAAAAAGCTTGCCAGCAGCGCGATACTTGCGGCTATCTTGACGCACCGCGCCCGAATTGTCATAACGCAACCTTTTTCTAACTCTTCGTCCGACCCTCTTCTCTGACGATGATCACGATAACAGACATGCAACCGTCCAGCACTGCAACATGGCTAGGCTATCCAGAACCGCAAGACACAGCTTCCATCCCTCGTCTCACTGCTCAAGAAGCAGCCGAGACGCTACGGCGCGAGCAAGGCTCAGCGCAGAAGACATTGCTTCTGATTGATGTCCGGAGATCAGACTTGACTGTGAGTGAGGCTATACTCGAAAGCTGGAGTGAAGACGCTGAGAAGAAGATGTCCGGCAGGGCCATACGATACGAGGCGCTCTGAATCTACCTGCGCATACTTTTTACGCTACACGACATACCATCGTCGATTTACTACAACGCGCTTCCGCATCCGCGCCTCTGACGGTCGCCCTCTACTGCCAGAGCTCGCAGGGTCGTGGACCAAGATGCGCAGGCTGGCTTAGAGACGCTTTGCAAGAAGCAGGAGGAGATACGAAAGTAGAAGTCAAAGTGATGGAAGGCGGGATCAAGGGCTTTGTGAAGGCGTATGGCGAGGATGAGTCGTTGGTCATCAAGCTGCCGGATGAAGTCAAGGAAAGCTAGCGGCGACCCTGAAGCACTGAACAATAGCACACACAATGCACTGCGATAGTACATGCGTCCCTTGACCAGGAAGACTTCTTCCTGGTCAATCTGTGCGGTTTACTGTCTACGCGCCTGTTTACTGGCTCTTTACGCGTGGACTAGCAGTCGGTAGAGCGCGTTTCTTGGGTGAGAACAGCTTCATCAATACATGTTGATTGTCGCTGGTGTGTTGTGTTGCATCAAGTTGACGATGTGCTGAGAGTGCCGTGGAATGCCAATGATCAGAGCGCATTGTTGCACTTCCAAGGCTGCTAAGCATTGCTTGTGTTATACCCTAACGGCTGCTCATCCAAGTACTCAACTCGAGGCAGTGCAGTGCACTCCCATCCTATCCCATCAACATCCCACTCAGCCCTGTCCTGCAATTAGAGGCTGTCGGACAGGAGGTGAAAGTGACAGCCCGGAAAGGAGCCTTGAATATTGCAGGAAGATGGAGGGGAGCGAGCATCAACATCAACATCATGCAGTCAACAATCCAGATGAGCACAATGCAGCATCAACATCATCAACATTCAACCAGCGCGACTCTGTGGCTTCTACTGCGTCTGGCGTAGGGGCGGCCAGACAGCACGCTCAGCATCAGTTTGCCTGGATAGACACAGGTGGGTGACATTCAAGCATACTGTATAATATGTCTGATTCGTTATATACTCTGCAAGACCCCGACTTGGATCTCACCCTCAGCCCTCCTCAGCCGTCCTTCCATCACCATTCACAGTCAAGGCCCATTTCTACACAGTCGCAACAGGACTGGAGAGCATCCTCTGGATCAACTGTCTCTGCTACATCGTCTACGTCTGCGTCTGAACTTGCAGGACATCCGGTTCTCGAGGCTGGTGCAACAGCAGGGTCAGCGCCCAGAGCGAGGCCGAGTGTCGCATCTTCGACTGCTTCTGCGTTCGCACCACCTCAAGATATCGATACCACTAACATCATGGATTCAAGTGATATACCCTCGTCACCGTCGCAAGGCTTCGCACCACGAGGCTCGTCTCTGAGCTTCAGTCAACAAGGCGACCGCGCGCGTCAAGGACCGATCCCACCTCCCTTGGCCAGCTTGGTAGACCCTCCAGACTCTCCTACGTTCTACCGCAACGCGTCTGAACAGCAATCTCAGTCTCAATCGTATCCTTCACCTCCTTCGCCGGCGTTCCGACCGACATACGATACTCCTCATTCACCTGGCCTGCCAAGTTCGCCGTACCTCTCTGCGTTTCCCAATAATAACCAAGCTCAATCAGCTGCGTTGGTGCCGCTACCTACATCCCCATACTACGACAACAATTCCTTCCAGTTATCGCAACGAGGGTCGTCGCTGCCTTCTCCAAGTATGGCCTACGATCCAATCCTACGGCCTGCTTCTCCTCTGTATGGACCAGATAGAGGCTCCTATTTCGCAGATACAGCAAGCTACAGCGATGCGTCTTCCACCCGCCGATTAATGTATAATTCCGGGACGCCCTCTCCAGGACTCGCAATCAACGGCGCGCGCTCTCCCGTCCCTCCATACCGTGATTCTACATCATCATCCACACCCCCAGACGCCCTCCTGAACGCAGGGTATTTCGACACTTCAAACGGACACAAACCGCGCGTCGCTTCATTAGCAAATGAAAGCAGTATATGGGGCGGTGACGATTCCGATGAGAAAGGTTTCTACGGCGCCTTGGACAGAGGCATGGGGATGGAAGAGACGAAGCGCGCAGCTGGAGGGTTCTCCTCTTCCATGAGTTCGAGCAAAGTCAATAAATGGAAGCATGCAGCGTACAGTAAAGGAAAGAGACCGTGGAGTTTACGAAAGAAGATACTAGTGGGAGCAGGAGTACTAGCAATTGGGCTGATAGCCGTCATAGCGGCCGTGATAGCTGTCAAGAAAGTCAATAAAGCCGACTCGTCGTCAGTAGGAGGCAGTGCGCAGAGCTCAGCGGACGATGATTCGAAGAACGCCTCGAATGGGAATAGTGGGAATACCTCGGGCGCAGGGAATACGCCGAAACCGGGTGCACCTACGACGGGTACCGACGGAAGTACCGTGACGATGGAGTGCGTTTTACTCTGCCTTCTTTTCTATTTCGCACACACTTTTTGACAAGACTTGATAACTGATGCTGAATTGGAATCTTGTAGCGGAGGCAAGACGTTCATCTACAAGAATCAGTTTGGCGGACACTGGGTATCTACGCCTTTTGATAATTCTGCAAAAGCTCAGTCATACTCGCCTGCTCTCAATCAAGATTGGGACTATAGTACCGATAAGTGCGTAGCTTGCTCACCATCTGGCTTTGTCGATGCGGAAATGCTGATGAGTACTGCCTGTTCAGGATATTGGGCGTGAAGTAAGCTGGGCCTATGAAACTTGGAGTCTCGACTGATGTTGTTCATTCTTTTGTCCAGCATCGGAGGATGGCTCACTTTAGAACCCTTCATCGCGCCAGCTATGTTCGAGCCGTTTCTAAACGTGCGACGATTCCACTCCTTCACGCGATATACGTGCTTCTGACGATTTTAATCTTGGTCTAGGCTCCTACACCCGCGGTGGACGAGTGGTCTCTCTCCGTCAATCTAGGTAATAACCTAGAATCCGCTCTGAGGCAGCACTACGATACTTTCATAGTACGTACATCCTGTTTCCAATTGAGGTATCGCAGTAACCTGATAGTGACGTATCACTTTCAGACTGAGGAAGACTTCGCACAAATAGCTGGAGCAGGTCTGAATTGGGTTCGCATATCCCTACCATTCTGGGCGATAGAGACGTATGAAGGCGAACCTTATCTAGAGGGTGTAGCTTGGACGTACTTCCTCAAGTGCGTTGTCTCTCTTTATGCGTTTTCATTCCGAAACTCGCTACTCAAAGCTGATGCTTACCTTAATCCGTTCATTAGAGCAATCACTTGGGCTCGAAAATATGGTCTGCGCATCAACTTGGATCTACATGCTGTACCTGGATCGCAGAATGGGTGGAAGTAAGGCTATTCGACCTGAGACTGAAACCCTTGAAAACTAGACTGAAAGAGTTATCAGTCATTCTGGACGGCTTGGAACAGTCAATTTCCTCAACGGGGTCATGGGCATCGCTAATGCGCAGCGGACGCTCAACTATATCCGAGTCCTTACGGAATTTATCAGCCAGCCTGATATACAGCCTGTCGTGCCTATGTTTGGTATCCTGGTGCGTGCGCAGTCAAGGCAGTTAGCATTAGCTAACAATCCATCTCGCCGCAGAACGAGGCCTGGACACAAGCCATCAGTCTACCCGTCCTCCGGCAATTCTACTTGGAAGTCTACAACGTCGTTCGCGAGATTACAGGCACAGGCACCGATAAAGGACCAATGATCTCGTACCACGATGGATTTCAAGGCGGTCTAGGACCCTGGGCTGGTTTCTTGTCCGGCGCAGATCGGATAGCGCTAGACTCGCATCCTTATCTTGCGTTCACCAACACGAATGCAGAGCCTATGAGTATGCAGATTCCCAAACCTTGCGAGTGAGTTGGATTGTGTGTATGAGAAATAGGGTACTTTTGCTGAGGCGCGTCTCTCACTAGCCAATGGGCAGCAGGCTTCAATACCTCAATGAGCGCCTTCGGGTTCACCATGTCCGGCGAATGGAGTCTAGGCGTAAACGACTGTGGTCAATTCCTCAATGGCGTAAACAACGGCACTCGGTTCGAAGGCACATACAAAGACGGAAGCCCGACAGAAGATGTCGTCTATGGAAACTGTGAAGACTTTACGGACATTTCGACGTTCAACGATACGTTCAAGACGCAAATGATGGAGTTTGCACTTACGAATATGGACAGCTTCCAGGTTGGGTCCTTTTGTGCTGACTCAGGGAAAGTACGCTGACTTGGCGGTCTTGTAGAACTGGTTCTTCTGGACGTGGAATATCGGCGAATCGCAAGTCCTAAGGCGCGTAGCAGTGCGTATAGCTCATTCTCACTTCGAACAGTGATTGTCCCGCTGACCTTCGTCCTACAGTCACCTCAATGGTGCTACAAGTGCGGCCTAGAAAACGGCTACATGCCTACGGATCCGCGAGCTCAGCACGTCGGAGCTTGCGTTGCAATGGCAGACAAGTACAATCAACCGGCACCTCCGAGCGCACCGTACGATGGTAGCTTGTCGGCATGGATGACGGGAGGGTCTGGAGCTGGAAATATCGCTCCTACCCAGTTGGCTTCGTGCGTGAAGCTCCAGTTCAAGCTACATATTGATGCAAGCTCTGAACTCTCGTGTGTATAGATACTCGCGCTGGCCGCCTGCATCTCTCAACAACGCTCCTTCCGCT